>KQ464079.1:424753-743157 GCA_001304625.1 Trametes sp. AH28-2 | reverse complement strand
GGGGGGGGGGTTGATACGACCCATTGCAACTCTTCCGAGCGCCTCAGGCCTCACTGCTCGCTATGAGTCTAACGCGGAACCGACTCGGTACTGCGACTCGACACACGATATTAATACCCGACCTGTAGTATAACATCTGGCAGCATCTTCACATCCACTCGGCGCCGCAGCGAGCGGCAAGATGCAACTCATGCAACGTTGTCCTGGATATATGGCGAACTCCGAAGCGGAGTCAGCGCTCAGCCGCCAGCACGCCGTTGAGTCGGCGGTCTTTGCCACAGCTGCCAGTGCGCTACGAGCTTTAACGCATCTGCAAACCCCCCGATCCACGCTGGGTACTTGAAGCCGAGGTATGTTTGTCAGAATACTTATCTCCTCATGGAGGCCTCGCCGTAGCACACTAACATGAGGTGCCTGACCGACGGCACAGCCATTCGACGAGGGCCGGATCCATCAACGCCAAGCCTTTCTGCTCAGCGAGCTGTGCACATCTCAACTCTCGCACTCCTGTGTCGATACCCTCCCTGAGGCCGTCAGTGTGGTATCGATGACGAACCCCACCGTCCCCGAGAAGTCTCAGGCATCAATGTCGTCTCCGAGTCCATATATGCAGCCCATCTACGCACCCTCGCCACGCCTCGTGCATCAGCGATAGGCCTGGAGACACAGGACAGAGAACGTAAAGCCGTCCTGATGTTGTACTCGTGGTGAGCTCATAAGGCACCGCCCCTGTTCCGAGCTCCCTCGCTGCCCCGCACCGCTATCTGTTTCGTCTTATAAGAGTCATTCAGATGGCACATCTCCGAGCAAATCTACCCACCAGACCTCAAGCCGATCCTCCGTCATGGCTCCGTCAGTTCTGCCTATATCCATCCGCCTCTTCCGTACTGTTCATGTTGCCGGCTGTCCTCTCGAAGGCGAAGCTGAACTGAACTTCCGTGGACTCCAGGAAGAAGACATACATGCCGTCCGAATCAAGTTGCGCGGCCTTGCACGGACGTATGTCATTCTCCAGTGCTGTCCTCACCCATTAGTGTGTTACTCACGCGCTCTTCTCAGGTGTATCACGCGAGATAAGTCGGACTACGTGAAACATATCCCTCTCTTCCAAGGCGATGCGCTCATCTGGCGTCGCGGCGACGCCTATCCTCCTCCCGGCTCGGACGTCCTCCGCTTTCCTTTCCGCTTCCAATTGTCACCAAATCTACCTCCTTCCTTCAAGTTCGCAGGCTTGAGCAGGAAGGCGTCAATCCTGTACGCGATCTCCGCAGTCGGAGAGTGCTCGGGCGCATTCAAATCCGATTACCGCGTCCGCATACCGCTTGCGATTCTGCCTCCAGATCCAGCCGGGGTCGTCATCCGAGAGAAGCTAAACGCGATGGCGGTTGCAGGATACAAGTCTGAGTGGCGGACCGAGCGGAGGGAGGCGAAGATGCGACGTAAGCTCTGGGGCGAGTACTCCACCGCACAAGTTCACGTACGTCTTTGCGATCTCAGTACTATGAGCGCGATGCTGACTTCAGTATAGCTATCGATACCGAACATACCAGCCTTCCCGCTTCACACGCCGATCCCGTTCTGCATCGAGGTCAGGTCGATCTCCACGCCGCTCACGCGCGCGCAGGCCGATGCGTTCCCACCGGACAAGCCCGCCTTCCCTGCCGTTCCCAGCGCATACGACCAGCTGTCCTTGAAGCTCAAGGAGGTTGTTCACATTGAGGCGCAGGGTTACCGGGACCGACCGACCGTCGACGTGATGGTTTTCGCCCGAACCCCCGCGTCGGCGTTCGAGGTGGACCTCCCGCCTCGCGAATGGGTGCCGTTGAATCGTGGAGGCGACGAGAAACACCCCTTGCAGGTGCGCCCGGACACGAAGGGCACATGGGTGCAGCGTGCGACGTTCCGGTCGTCGTTCAGCTTAGACTGTCCGCCTTCGTTCGAGACTGAGACTATAAAATGCGATGTAGGTCTATTCGTTCGGTCTTGTTCTGCTCATCGGAGCGGCTGTGCTGACAGTTACCGGCAGTATCACCTCTCACTGAAGGTGCCGTTCCCGGGGATTGGAAACGACGTGCGCCTGGAAGTGCCCATTGTCATCACTTCGGGGATCACGGCCCCCGTTTTGCACGAGTGGTCCCAAGGGCATGGTTTAACGCCACCGCTCCGACTTCCTCCGTACGTGAACTGCTTCACCTATTGAGCTTGTACTCATGAGCCCCATTTGCAGGGAGTATTGGGATGGGAGCTCCCTAGAGTGGATGGTTCTCAAGGATTGAGGAGCTCTTCCACGCGTGGATACTCACCTACAGTAGTGGTTCCCCAACATTCGGGCAATTGGTTATAGTATAATGCCTTCACATGACTGTTAAACCCCTATTTATGCTGCAGTGGAGGCTCTCGCGTTCAAGATGCCGTTCAGCTCATTCACACCACCTACCATACTCGGACGCACAGCCACTTGCTCGTGCCAAGCCATTTCCCCTGGGCGGCAGTGCGCTGCGGCACCGCTCCTCTCGCCCAACCTCCACTTCCTTCGGTGGTAATACACGGCGTCTCGCTTCATCGCTCGCATACAGCACGTTTAACTCATGGAACATACCTGCACACTCGCTACTAAGGCAATACTACTCTCAAACAACTACTAGTTTCAAGCCTTCTCGGCGTCGCACCGATCTGCCAGGACGTCAGAATAGCATCTCGTTTGCCTCCATCAAAGCTCGATGCGTGTGCCGCCCCGCACTGCGATCTCATATCCAACACCGCTTATTGTTCCGGCACGTCTCGACAGTCGGCACCCCAGTCAGTCTATATAGGCACCGCTATTCAAATACCGCAGGCGATCGGACCCGTGGCGCTCACCCTGCCGCCAGTGACCTTGAACCAGTGACGACTATCGTTCACGGCAACCCCATACGCAGAAAGTCTCCCCTGGAACTCATCCATAGTCAACCGATGCGATGGCTCCGTCTATCGCGCCCATATCTGTCCGCCTCTATCACACTCTCTTTGTGTCCGGATGTCCTGTCGAGGGAGAAGTAGAGCTCAACTTTCGCGCGCTCCAGGAGGATGACATTCAGGAAGTGCACATCAAGCTAAGGGGGGTTGTAAGGGTGTACGTTGTTTCTGTCGTATGTGAACAGCCCCACCCTGACAACGCAATACAGGCGAATCCGAAGAAACAATTCCACGGATACGAGGACCCTATCCGTCGTGCGCACTGATGCTTCGCTCTGGTGCCGCGGTGGGGCCTACCCGCCCCCAGGGTCAGACGTCCTTCGCATCCCCTTCAGCCTCCCGCTCCCGCCCATCATCCCGCCGTCCTTCCAATACCATGGGGTCAACAAGAAGGCGTCCGTCCTGTATTCCGTAACCGCAGTCGGCGTGCGCCCAGGCACATTCCAGTTCAACCGCCGCATCTGCATACCTATCGCGGTCGTGCCCGCGGATGCGGCCGGCGCGGCGGTGAGGGAGCACCTCGCAGCAGTAGCCGCGGCAGGCGTAGACTGCGAGTGGCGAGCAGCCGTGCAAGAGGAGAAGATCAGGCGTGGGCTTTGGGGCGACTATTCTACGGTCATCGTGCAGGTGCGTGTCCTACTCGGTTTCGTTCGCGTCTTCCATGCTAATGAAGGCGGTAGCTGTTACTCCCGGACATCGCGGTCTTCCCTCTGTTCACACCAATCCCCTTCATCATAAAGATCAAGTCCGTCTCTGCGCCCCTCACCCGCGAGAAAGCCGATGCGCTGCCCGTCGACAAGCCTGCGTTCCCGCCCGTGCCGAGCTCGTACAATCAGGTCGAGTTCAAGTTGCACAGCAAGATGTGGCTCAAAGCAGGCACGTTCCGCACGGAAAGTCCCTCCGAGGACGTCGCTGTATTCGCGCGAGGACCTTCGTCGGTGTTTGCTGAGGACGTACCCCCGCGCGAGTGGGTTCCGCTCACGGGTGCGGAGACCAAGGGTCATGACGCCGATGCCCTTGGGACGTGGGTGCAGCACGCCACATTCCAGTCAACGTTCTCCTTGAGCTGCCCGCCGACGTTCGCGGTTGATATCCTCAGGTGCCAGGCACGTCTTTCGCGTCGTTGTAGTGAGCTTCATGGTCATGCTGAGCCTTTCGTAGTATATCCTGATGCTGAAGGTACCGTTCCCGGGGATCGGCAATAACGTGCATATAGTCCTGCCCATCATGGTCACTTCGGGGCTCGTCGCGCCAGTCCTGCCAAACAGACCGGACGGCAATGCGCCGACGGCATCACTCGGCCTTCCTCCGTAAATGCTCACACATCTGTTTAGTCGATTCAACTAATTGAGATCTGCGGCAGCTCTTATTGGGAAGTGAACGACCACGATTTGGAAGATACGAAGAACTAAGATAGCTTCCGTTTGACATTGTACCAGTATCTGTGAGTGCGCCCAGCATAGGTGTATCGTCGTATGTACGATGTTCTTCATGTCTGGCCCGACTTTACCCGTGACTGGGCTAAAGTCCGGGGATCTGCCAGGCTGGCTCGGTGTTGCAAATAAGACCCACCGCACCGGTCAAACCGTTCCGCAGTACCTTCGGCATGTGTATACGGCGAGCACGGCACGTTCAACCCTTCGGACATCTCGGCTATAGGAAGCCCGCTGTTCGAACATCTCGCATGGCGTAGTTGCCGTATAGATCATTCGTATCTACATCGCTGACGTTGATCATGGTATTGTGGCGCTGCGGCGCAGCCAAGATCGATATTCGCCGAACATGAAGTGTGGCAGAACTAGGGCTTCCATATAATTCACGACGGAGTACTGGGACCACGTGTTTGAACATCTGATGCTTGCTTTCATACAGTGCACATGGAGTTGCCTCTACTGCGGCATACGAGGAACGCCGTACGGACTGAACTAGCGGGCGGTAGGTCCGTCACTTCCCTTACGCGCTTCCATCATGGTCAACCCAAGCCGCACGTCGAAATGAAGTCGAGCTCGATAACTAGCGAGGTCATCAGTATTGGGCCGCATATATGCCAAGCACATGCCTTGGATTCAGCGAGGGATAGAGTACAGGGCACGCTCGCGAGATATACCTTGAATAAACCACTACGCATGCCATATTCGCACGCGGCCCTTTGCACAGCCACGAGGTCGAGGAAAGCACTGCCGTGACGATCTTCAACTTCGCCTTCAACTTCAAGCATCAATTCATGCCCAGCTCGGAGCTCGTATAGAGTATTCTGTACGTCTAGTAGCTACATTTTGCAGTACGGCTGGAATCCGACAGTGTCAGCTATTTGCGAGCGCGCATGACCCTCGGATATCGGTGAGAAACTCAACGGCATCTCAGGCGGCCTCCTGCGGCGCAGTCGAAGTCAAGTTGTTCGGACCACTCGAACGCACGCTCGACATGCGCGGGCGAGTCATCCCGGGCCTGCATCGTGTATCATACGTCGATCACAGCGTCTCCCATCAACATCGCCCTGCGGCATGTCCGACTGCGCTCGGAGGAGGCTCGAGTTTCTCGAGGAGTATAAAGCACATCGGCGGCGCCCTACGACTCCAAACTAGCTGACAGACGACTTAGACTCACCAGACGTACAATCGCTCTCCGTCGCTTTTGCGTAACGTTGGATCATGTCTCCTTCCGCGCCTGCTATCTCTGTGCACATAGCACGCTCGCTTCTGGTGTCCGGCTGTTGGCTCGAGGGTGAGGTCGAACTCGACTACCGGTTGCTGCAGCAGGACAACGTCGAGGAAGTGCACGTCAAGCTCAGGGGCAATGTCCGGACGTACGTAGCGTATCCTGTCGAACTCTCGTTCGCACTGTCTAAAAGCTGGTTGCTTGTTAGGGCGATCACCATCAACACAACCACGTACATCAAGGTCGTCCATTTACTCCGCGACGATGCCTCCCTCTGGTCCGCGGGCGGCGCTTACCCCCAACCCGGCTCGGACACCCTCCGCATTCCCTTCCGCTTCCAGCTCCCGCCAGATCTCCCGCCATCCTTCCACTACAGTCGTTACGGAAGGAAGGGAGCCGTCCGCTATGCGGTCATCGCCGTCGGCACGCGGTCAGGCATCCTCCACTTCAACCGTCGTGTGCGAGCGCCGCTCGCCATCGTACCGAAAGACAACGAAGGAGTGGCCTTGCGAGAGAGGCTCGCCTTGATGGCGGCGACTGGCGCGGATACGCAATGGAGGGCGGAACGGAAGGAGGAGAAGATCAGGCGAGGGCTGTGGGGCGACTACTCTACCGCACAGGTCGAGGTATGCCAAGCGCGCTCTCACGTTGAAGTACAACCTAACCGCGTCTCGAGTGCAGTTGAAGATCCCCGACATGCCCGTGTGCCCGCTCTACGTGCCTATCCCCTTCGTGATTAAAATCAAGACCATATCCGCACCGCTTACGCGCGCGAAGGCCGACGCGCATCCACCCGACACCCCAGTGTTCCCGCAAGTGCCGGCTACGTTCAGCGCGATCCAGTTCAAGCTCCATAGGAAGCTCCTAATCAAAACCGACTCAATCAAAGAAAAGGTCTCCGCAGACTTCGTCTCGTTTACGCCGCATGCCGATACCGATGTTGTGCTCGCGGAGGACGTTCCCGCGCGCAAGTGGGTTCCGCTAGGCGGCACAGACGAGAAGGAGAAGAGCGAGGAGGCGGACCCAAAAGCTGTTGGTACGTGGGTGCAGGAGGCTACGTTCCGATCCACCTTCCGCTTGGACTGTCCGCCGACGTTCGCGCTGGAGACGCTCACATGTGATGTACGCCGGTAGTATTCTAGCGACTGGGATCGTCGTACTGACATCCGTGCAGTACCAACTTGCACTCAAGGTGCCGTTCCCAGGCGTAGGGAACGACGTGTCGCTGTCCATACCCATTGTCATCACCTCTGGTATCGATACCCCGCTGGACCGAGACCAGCCGAACACCTCATCTGGCCCACTGGACCTGCCGCCGTATGTATCTGTGCATCTCGCCCGGTCTGCGCTGACGATGTCTGTCGAAGATCATACTGGGACGCAGGCGAAGGCGAGTGGGACGATGATGTCAAGGAGTGATTGCTGTCCCCCTCAAAACGGCCATCAATACCACTACGTGTCGAAGATTCGTACGTGTAGCATGGAGAAGATCTTCTCCGACATTGCTATCAATATTCACACCACAATTGGCATGGGTGGACTCGCCATCTTCCTTTCACTCTCCTCTCCCTGTGCTTCATGACGTCGCCCAGCGGACGTGTCTACCCTTCAGAGCCGGAGACTATCGTTGACGGTCGACGACGTTTCGAGCGAACGGGCTTCGATCAAAGTCCAACATGAGTTACACATGCGATCTTGGGTAGCCTTTAGCAGCATGTCGCGGCCGCACTCCGATACACTACAACCCATCATGTTGGTAAAGATGTCCGATGTTTACAGTGACTTAAGAGGTGCGACCGGTTGCGGGTCGTTGGTGCAAGGTCGATCCCTTTATAGCGCGTACCGGACTTCCAAGCCTCGTTATGGAACCCACGCGCACTCTCGATGCTGGGGAGCATGTATCAATTTAGGGACGCGGTCCGCCCAGGTTAGGTGGTGGTCGTCCGCCACGCCAGGGTCGTCGGCGCTTGTAGACTCATGAAGTACTCGCGTAGTAGCTGCCGGGCGCCAATCGCTCCCCGCTCTCCGCTCTCGCTTCCGTCAACCGTCCCGCGGTCTCTGTCAGTGAATCGCTACACAACGCCCACACATCATGGCGTCGGGGTCCAAGAAGTCGTTCGTGGCGGAAGGCTCCGCTCACAGAGAGTACAAGTACTCCCAAGAAATTTCCCAAATGATGTTCGTCTTCGGCGAAGTTCAGGAGCCGAACGGGGAGACCGTCAACCTCGTCGAGGACATCGTCCGCAGCCAGCTCATCGAGCTTGTGAGTTATACCGCCTCCCTCAGATATACGCGCGAGCTGAACGCTATGGACAGATACTTCAAGCGCGCGCACTAGCCACACGCCGAGGCGCACGGTATCTTTCCGCCGAAGACCTCATATTCCTCATTCGCCACGACCGCGCGAAGGTCAACCGTCTCAGAACATACCTCTCATGGAAGGACGTGCGGAAACACGCCAAGGACTCTGGCGGCGACGGGGGCGGGGGTGTCGAAGTCGAGACGCTCGAAGACGGTGCCGACGGTGAGTGGCCTCTCTGTCTCGTGCCCGCCACCCGACGCGAGCCACGCTGCAGACAAGCTCGCGGCGAAGGCGCAGAAGATCACCATCAAGCTTCCCTGGGAGATCACGACGATATTCTCGGACGTGCTCCCGACGGACGACGAAGAGGACGAGGACGACATCGAGGCGCACGAGGCGTCCATCCAGCGGCTCAAGGAGGCGGACGACGCCACGCGCGAGATGACGCGCGAGGAGTACCAGCACTACTCCGACTGTCGCCAGGCGTCGTTCACATACCGCAAAGGTTCGCAGACCCTTCCTACGCGCATACCCCAGAGTCCTAACCTCCCGCGCCCGCAGCGAAGCGCTTCCGCGAGTTCCTCAACCTCCCGCCCGCGCTCGACCTCAAGCAGGGCGACGACACGGTCGACATCGTCGGCTTCCTCGCGTTCGAGATGGTGCGCGCGCTCACGATCGCCGGCCTCGAGGTCAAGAAGTCGCTCGAGGACGCGTACCTGCGCTCGGGCGCGCACCACCCCGGCGCGTCGCCGCTGCTCGGCAAGCGCAAGGCGCAGGGCGCGCTCGGCGCCGACGCGAAGCGCATGCGCCGCGAGGAGAGCCCCGAGCACGACGCGGACGCGCCGCTGCCCCAGAGCACGCTCTTCCTCCCGCCGCCCGAGGCGCGCACCGCGCTCCGCCCGGAGCACATCCAGGACGCGTTCGCGCGCATGCAGGGCGACTGGGCGCAGCGCCGCTCCGCGGGCATGCGCAATTGGCGGGGCGGGCTCATCCGGACCACCGTCAGTCTCATCTAGGCTTTCTCTCGTCTTGTCGTGTCGCTGTCGGTGCTCGCTTACTTTCTACGCTGTATTGGATGTGTACGCTCTCGGGACGTGTATAATATGTATTTGCCACGGTGTATGCGTTATGTGTGAGCCCATATATGTATACCGTCTGTAACGCCGGATTCGCCGTCTGAAGTCGGCCTTGTCCATCTCACCGGGTCCAAGCGGTTACCAAGGCATTCCGATTTCTCATGCCATGACGCGGCCATGACGAGGCAGGTATTTACAAACATGTATTCGAAGGCTCGATTCCTCATATGCGCGCCTTGACGCGCTGCACCCCATCAATGTATACCCGAGCAACCTAGTCATCGGGCGGTGGATGACATGGACCTGTTCCGCAGCCCAGTAAGAAGCTTCGGCGGCG
Organism: Trametes sp. AH28-2; assembly: GCA_001304625.1. NCBI lineage: Eukaryota > Fungi > Basidiomycota > Agaricomycetes > Polyporales > Polyporaceae > Trametes > Trametes sp. AH28-2. The sequence continues at coordinate 733,829 of KQ464079.1, read as the reverse complement.
TAAGTGGGTACAACAGCAGCAGCCGTCAACACCGCCGGACGGTGCATTCGTGGCTACGGACGGATGTCGCCTACGGGGACGGCCAAAATGAGAAGACGCACGCACCCAGACGGCGGGGATACGCGAGGCGTGGTGGGCGGGTCGTACGAGAGCTAGAGAGCGCTCTACTGCGTGCACGGCGAAAATCTCCCTCGAAGCGGGAGAAGCAAGCGGAGTGCCTCACAGGCAGCGCGGGGTCCAATGTTATGCAGTAGCAGGTGCAGGTTCGCTCAGGGTCAGGTCCCGGAGTGCGAAAAACTGCAAGCGCGCCGGCGGCGTCGAGCACAGATCCACGTCTCCCGTCTTCGCGGCGTATCCGGGACTGTACTGCACGCTGCTGCAGCAGGCCTCGCCGCCTGGGCCCCTGCCGGCTGAGCTCCGTCTCCGTAGGCTTCAGACTACAAGCGTCTCCGCGCCTTCCCGAAATCTTGCGTGGGGGCTTCTCACCGGGAGCAAAGCAAGAAGGAAAAATGGGGTGTCGGTCACCGGGAGCGGCGACATGCACGGCTGCCACGCCCCTCGAAGATAGTTTGCGCGGGGCATGGCGCAGGCAGCCTTGACGGAACCTAATACGCATATTCATTTTGCACGAGGGATCCACAACAGATATCGATCAGGATGCCGCAGCGCCTGCGCCCACGCCCAGTCCCACGCCCACGCACGTAGCACAGGGGTGGGGGTGGGGATGAGTGCGGCCGGTCGGGCTTCCCGCTGCAGCCGAAGACCCTCGCGGTGCCCGCCCATGCGCCGCGCAGTTAGGCGAAGGCTAGGCAACGCCCGGCGGGCTCGGAGAGGCGACGGTGCGCGACAGGAACAGAGGCGCATGCGTCTCACTCACCTCTTATGTCGTTCGCTCAGCGCTCGACACACACTACGATGGGCGGTGTGATATTGAAGCTGGCGCTGGCGCGTCTGCTTGGAGGACGGGCTGTTGATAACGGCGGGGCCGTCTCCCACACAAGATAAATGGCGGAGTCTTCCGAGCGTCGCGGAGCACACAAGGAAATGCGCCGAATTGAACCACTGAACGGCTCAAGCAGCTTACGCCGCGCCCTAATTTCACCCAACGGGGACTTACATACGCCGTGTGACTGTACGGACTGCACCCGAGCACGAAGGGCGCGGGTCGGGGGTGGGCGGGCGGGCGAAGAAAGGAGATCTGCGCAAAGCCGGAGTGTGCCGTGAATGGTGTCGCCGAGGAAGATGGGCGTCGGCGGCTGTTGCGCACTTCGAACGTGCTGCGTGTCGGCTATTAGGGCGAGTGCAGTCAGCATTGACGGCAGAGCCGCGAATGGAATGTGCACAGCAGCGGGAGGAGGGGGGCACGGTTGCGGCCTTACGAGAGTGTGGAGGGGCGAGGGCGAAGGCGATTGGCGGAAGGCGGGGGATGGGCGTGCCTGGGGAGAGTCGCCGTAGAATTTATGGACGAATGGGAGGGTCGGAGGGGCAGGTGACGTTGGGAGGACGGCCGCGGAAGGGCCACGGAGGTGGATGCGGGAATAGAAATAACGGGAGGGTGACGTGCAGGGCTTCTCGGAGATGGCCTAGTGGAGAAGACGGTCACGTTGGGGGAGTGTGTCGTAGCACGAGGCAGCACGAGGAGGACGATTGGCTTCCGTGAGACTCAGCGAGCGGCCGCTCGAGGGGTACAGTCCGGAGGGAGGGCCGAGGAGGGGAGCGTGCGAGAGCAAGAGGCGTTTGAGTGGGCGCAGCGGGAGGACTGGAGAGGGTCCGAGGGGATAATGTCCGAGTTCATAATTATGGGGGCGGATGGCGATCGGGCAGGATGCGCTAGCGAGGACGAGCAGGCGAGAGAAGGACGGCAAGGGCCATCAGTGCACGAAACGTGGAGACGGCAGACACCAGGCGGGTCCTGTAGTCGTCGTCGATTGCCGAAGATTGCTCAGAAGCACGCCTGCCCCCTTCTGCGTCTCCGAGGACCCCTGCGGCCTGCACCCTAGCGCCAGTGAGAGCGAGCCCGCGCGAAAGCGGAAAAATACCAAGGGAGCACAGCAGAGAGAGAAGGGAGAGAGGGAGGAAGGGAGAGGGAGTGGAGGGAGCGGAGGAGGAAGCGGGGATGCCGGCGGGATATGGGCGCCTAGATTGAGTCGGCCGCTGCTCTGATCTGCCCCGCCGGATATGGGCATGGCTTACCCAAGGGCCGGGCGAGGGGGCTGGGATGAGGAGAAGGCCTGGGACGTCGACTCTTCCTCCTCTCCTCTTCTCTGCGCCAAGCAAAACATATTATAATCCCTGCCCTGTTCTCGCATCCTCTTTCCTTCGGCTCTCGTCTTCCCATACATGTCCCGTCCCTGTCCTCCCTGACCCCCATCCCCCTCCTTCGCCCCGCCATCGCTCGCCAACACCGTCTCCTTCGCGATCACGCTAGCTTTACGTCCTAGCCGACCCGCCAACATGCCCCACTCCCTCTCTCACTCGGCCGGCCCTGAGCCTCCCACATCTGCCCACCCACATCCTTCCCAGCCCCCCTACGACGCCGACAGCCCTCCCGCCGATCCCACCACCCTACCGCCCGCTCTCCCCAAGAAGAAACACGTCTGCCCGACATGTGCACGCGCTTTCACCACTTCCGGCCATCTCTCCCGACATACGCGCATCCACACCGGCGAGCGTAACCACAAATGCCCCTTTCCCGGCTGCGAAACACGGTGCTCTCGCCAGGACAACCTCCAGCAGCAGTCAGTCCATTTCTCTCTCTAACCGTATCCTCTATCCTCCGGCATTTCCCCGTTGCCCTGTCATTTTGCCTCCGCGCGTCTCCATGTGTCGCGACCCTGCACGCTTGCAGCGCTGTTTCGAACATCATCTCCTGCAGCCCGCGTCCTGTAGTGACACGACGAGCAGGGATATCCTCGGGTACTGAGAGCTAGCTGAGGAATCTCGGTCATTACCAATCTTTAACCTTGGCTCGAGGAGAGTTTGTTGAGTAACTTGGCGAAAGACGAGTACTCTCGCCTTTGTTCCAGACTATCACCTTGACTTTGCTGCATGTTCTATACCAGTCGGGGGAGTCCGGGAAGTGGTGTACACCAACTGACAACAGTTTACAGCTATCGCATCCATCTCTCACCGGGCTCTCGCAGGAATTCGGGTTCTGCTACTCGTGCTGCCATGAACCGCGCTAGTGCCTCCGACCGCCCGCGCTCCTCCAGAAGGCGCTCGAGAAACGAATCCGCCGACCCTATATCACCCGCCCCGCCCTCCCCAGCCCCGTCCCCGTCCTTGGTCCCGCCGGCCCCGCCTCCGCAGCAGTCTGTGCCCGACATTCCAGAGCCGCCCGACACACCGCCGCCACTCGCTCAGGCATATCCCACACTACCGCCGCCAACAGCGCCCGTCTATTCGCAACTACCAATGCCAGGGCGCGACGTCACTCGATCAACCAGATCCACGCCAGAAGAGTCCTATCACTCCCCAGTGTCCTACGCCCATCCGTCCCTCGCGACGGCTTCCTATCCCCAATACGACGACCACACGTATTCATCTTCCCAGGACAGCCGTACCTCGACGTCCTTTGGCCGCACCGCTGGCGACGAGACGCGCTGGGCATACACGCAGCACCAACAGCAGCAACAGTCGTACCCGGCCAGCGAGTCTGACCGCTATTCGCCCGCATCTCCGGTCGCTAATGCGCAGTACACCGAACCTGCGTCACCTGTCGATGCTTACAACGCTAGCACCCAGCGCGCGGCGGCTTCCGGGAATTATCAGATCTCTCAGGAGTCGGTTTCCTACTATGGCCACTATCAACCGCGCCAGTCGGGCAGCACCGCACTCGGCGGTGGCGCCACCGCTGCCAGTCCAAGCCCGCTCTCTCAGGCGCACCCACAGCAGCAGAGCACGAACAGGCACTCGATCGCGCATATCTCGAACCCGGTCATCAGGCAGCACTCGCCTACCTCGACGTCGACGACCTCGGGGCATTCGGCGTCGCCCGTCGTGAGCCATCCATCGACTCCTGCCGGGTATGGCTACGTACAAAGTTCGATGGGGAGCTACGCCGAGTCTCCTCCCGGGTCGGTCAGTCCTGTCGCGCCTCCGCCCTCGCAGCTGCCATCGGGTATGGTATCTGCCACAGCAGGTGCCACACAGTACGGGTCGTATGAGTACGAGGCGAACTCGCTCGCGTCCGCAGGGTACGCCCTCCCTCCGCCCCAGCCCCAGCCGCAAGCCCAGCAGCAGCCGCAAATGTACGACCGTACGCTGCCGAGCCTCTCGCCGCTGCACGCGCGCGAGTCGCAGGCGCAGTCGGCCATACCCACGCACTTCAGCTACGGACAGACGGGATCGTATCACAGCGGTTCGACGTCTTCTGGCGTCCGTCGGACATCCCCCCCTCCCGTCCTGGCGCCGATCCACGTCCGCCGTGATGCCGGCACAGTCGCTACGCAGAGCATGCTAGGGAGCATGCGCTATGCGTCCCCGGCGCAGCCGCCCATGCAGTCGCTGGCCAGCGTCAGCCGGAGCTCCGTGACCCAACACGCGTTCTCCTACCCCCCACCCGCGCCCGCGCACTCTCCCACGTATCAACACGCGTCTTCTTCGTATGGATCTGCGTCAAGCGCGAGCGCGAGCGCGAACGGCTCGGGGTATTACTACCAGCAGCAGCAGCCCGTCGCGACGCACACGCATGGCCACCGGGAGCCGTCGCCGGAGACCGTGGATGCAGCTGCGGAGCAGTACCTCGAGCTACACCAGCCGCAGCCGCAACGCGTCGTATCGGCCGCGCACGCGAGCGGGCAGAATCACCACCACCTCCAGCACCAGCATGCGTACATGCACACGGGCGCGGTGCAGACGCACTCGGTGTGGCGCGACTACCACCGCGAGCGGGGCGGGCTCGTCCAGTAAGCGTGGAGGACTTTGGGGGCGCGGAGGCCCCTGTCATCTTTTGCTCGCTGTGCGGGTGCGCGGGCGGTGGTCGGCGGCCGGGCGGGTCTCCATCTGGATCAGGACTTGTGGGCGCTGCGCGGTGCGCTTCTGGCGTCCATGCATCCGCTCGGAAGGCCCCACGTTCCCACTGGAGGGGCCGGCTGCTTTCATAGCGCCTTTCATACATGTCGCCGACTCTCACATCGCCCGCGCGGTGTTCTCGTCTTCCGTCTTCTCTCTTCCCCTCCCGATCTTCTGTCACTTTGCTCCTGTTACGGCCGTCTGGTCTCGGTCCGTCTGGTCTGGTCCTCTATGCACATGCTCATCATCATCGCTGTCCGTCGCGCATCGCACACGTCTCGTCTCTCCGTCTCCGTCTACACTACTATTACGCACCATCGTCTACAAAACGCTCCATCCGTCTGTGCATCATCGTCTCCGTCCATCTTGCTGTTTCGCCTAGTACCATAGCCTCTCGCCCACCGGATATTTATCTCCACATTCACTGTACCATAGTTGCTCGCACTAGCCATACATCCGCCCTCGCACATAGTCTATTATTCCCTGCTATACCGTATCCTCCCCTAGTCGTTGCCGCCGTCGCCGTCCGCGGATCCAGGACGCGCGCCCGACGCAGCTCGCGTAAATACCACCACACCCGCTCCCTGGATCGTTCTGCGCTGTTGTATATATCCCCGCATGTGTCTGTTGTGTATTGTGTACTTCTTGGAAGCCTATCGTAGTATCTAGAGACGTCCATAGCCGAGTAATAGAGCCGTGCGCGCGTGCCTAGCCAGCCGCCCCTTTGCAGCCGGAATGCGGACGCGCCTGATTGCGCGCGATGCGCATCCCTCGATCTCGCACACTGCCGGACGAAAGACATAAGCGAGACGTGTGCATGCGCATCCGACATCGAATACTTGCGGTACTTGTGCGTGGGACTCTGCATCGGGGGCAATAGACGGGCGAGGACTGGCGGAGGGGGCGATGATGTAACATTGCAGGAACTTGGAGGGTTGCCTTTTTGGGGTCGCGATGGCTCATCTAAGCGGAAATTTGAGAACGGGCGCGCGCCACAGTCGAGCATCGATTCCTCTGCACGCCCTCATCGCATCTCCCCCATCCTCCTCCTCCTCCCCTCTCCTCTCCTCCCATCCACCTCTCACCCGTCGCATCCCAGACGACCCGCACTAGAGTCTAGACACCCGCACGACCACAGAGACCGCACACGACCCCGATGGCCCCCTCCGCGTCGAAGCAAAAGCGGCTCGCCGAGAAGGCGGCGAAGCAGTCCGCGAAGGGCAAGGGCGCGACGGACGCCTCGACGGCCACCGGCACGTCCACGCCCTCCGGCTCCGTGAACGGCTCGTCAGTCAACACGCCGCTCACGAACACGTCCGCCGCGACGAGCCACGAGGACCTCTCGTCGATGGCGAAGCTCCAAATTGCGACCGATCGGTGAGTGTCTGGGTTTTGGTGTGGCTTAGTGCGATCTTTGCCTTGAGTGTTGGTGGGAGCGTTCTCGACGCACGTCCCGGTGTTGTGTACTATGGCTTTCTAGCAGGCTGCGCCGGCCAAATCGTGCAAGGGGATGACTTGCACCAGGGAAGCCCAAGTCAGGTACTCGGCACCGCTTCGGTCCCGCTCTATATGGCGTAGTCCCATGCACCGCACTGCTACGAGTATCTGAGGTATTGCGATTGCTAAACAAATGGTCTAAATCTGCAGGAGTGCGGCCGGTGTGCTCGTATCCGATCCCAAGGGTCGTGACATCAAGATCGACTCATACACCCTCTCCTTCCACGGCCGGTTACTCATCGAGGGTGCTGAGGTTTCACTGAACTACGGCCAGCGATATGGTCTCCTCGGAGAGAACGGTTCCGGAAAGGTGCGTTTCTGCTCGGGCATGCGACACAGTACAATATGTTGACCCGTGCCCTCCCCTCACCTAGTCAACATTCCTGCAATCCATTGCTGAGCGCGATATTGATATCCCCGAGCACATCGACATTTACCTCGTCCGGGGAGAGGCCGAGCCCTCAGACGTGAACGCGATCGACTACATCGTTGCGTCCGCGAAGGCCAAGGTTGCGAAGCTCGAGCAGCGCATCGAAGACCTCTCCGTCGCGGACGACATCGACGAGGTCGCGCTCGACCACCTGTACGAGGAGCTCGAGGAGATGGACCCGTCGACGTTCGAGGCGAAGGCCGGCTCGATTCTGCACGGTCTCGGCTTCTCGCAGGCGATGATGCACAAGCCCACGAAGGACATGTCCGGTGGTTGGCGGATGCGTGTCGCGCTTGCCCGCGCGCTGTTCGTGAAGCCGCACCTGCTCCTGCTCGATGAGCCGACGAACCATCTCGATCTCGAGGCCGTCGTGTGGCTGGAGGCGTACCTGTCGATGTACAACCACATCCTCGTCATCACGTCACACTCGCAGGACTTCATGGACACCGTCTGCACGAACATCATGGACCTCACGCCGAAAAAGAGGCTGGAGTACTACGGTGGTAACTACTCGACCTACGTCCGGACGAAGTCCGAGAACGAGGTCAACCAAATGAAGGCGTACCAGAAGCAGCAAGATGAAATCGCCCACATCAAGAAGTGCGTACAATCCTCAGTGTTGGTGTAAACCTGATATATTGACATTGGCCACCGTTAGGTTCATTGCATCTGCGGGTACCTACGCGAACTTGGTCAAGCAGGCCAAGTCGAAGCAGAAGATCATCGACAAGATGGAGGCGGCCGGTCTCATCGAGAAGATCGAGGTCGGCAAGCCGCTCCGCTTCAACTTCGAGGACGTCACGCGGTTGCCTCCGCCGATCCTCGCCTTCAACGAGGTCGCCTTCTCGTACTCGGGCAAGAAGGAGGACTACCTTTACCAGAACCTCTCCTTCGGTATCGAGTGAGTCTCGCATGCATCATTGCATGGCTCTCTTGATACTGACTGCCAAACAGCATGGACTCGCGTATCGCCATTGTCGGGCAGAACGGTACCGGCAAGTCGACGCTGCTGAACCTGATCACGGGCGCGCTGCAGCCGTGCGAGGGCACGATCTCGCGGCACGTCGGCCTGAAGCTCGCAAAGTACTCGCAGCACTCCGCGGACCAGCTCCCGTACGAGAAGAGCCCGATCGAGCACCTGCAGTCGCTCTACCACGAAAAGTTCCCCGAGAAGGACATCCAGGCGTGGCGCGCGCAGCTCGGCCGCTTCGGTCTCACCGGCGCGCACCAGACCTCGCCCATCAAGCAGCTCTCGGACGGTCTCCGGAACCGTGTCGTGTTTGCGCAGCTCGCGATGGAGCACCCGCACATCCTGCTGCTCGATGAGCCCACGAACCACTTGGACATGGCCTCGATCGACGCGCTCGCGCGGGCGATCAAGGAGTACGCTGGTGGTGTCGTCATCGTCTCGCACGACTTCCGTAAGTATCACGTCGCTCCTTGTTTTACTGTGGCTCTGACTCGTGCTCCTGCAGGTCTCATCTCGCAGGTTGCGGAGGAGCTCTGGGAGGTCAAGGACCGCAAGATCAAGAACTTGACCAAGGAGGACATCACGATTGTCGACTACAAGAACATGCTTGTCAAGAACAGTACGTCCCTCTCATTCACTCTCTGCGCCCCCAGGCCGCTGACTCACGCCGTCTCCAGGTCAGGCAGCGCTCGAGAAGGCGAAGCTGTTCAGCAAGACGGCGGGCAAGGGCAAGGCGTAAACGCGCACGCGCTCCGCCCCGTCTGCGCCCTGCCCCTTTCCAACCCTACATGCGCCTGTGACGCCCGTTGTACGCCCCGCACCCCACCCCCGCACGAACCCTCTGTAGCAGCAGCCCGCATCGTTTGTTTTCGTAGCCGTAGTAGCCCTAGCAGCACCGTGTATGCGCGTCGCGAGACGTCTGTAGAAGCCTCTCACAACACACACCCGCACCTCGTTACCACCTTTTTGCATGTATCTCCACGCATAACACAATATCATATAGAGCGTAGCCTCTTTCTTCTTTGCTCAAAACTCGGGACGCTACGCCAAGGTGTGAACTGGACGTGCGATTAGTGCTACAGCCGTAGTATACAGAGGGGTACATCGTGACGGTGAGTAGAGAAGTGCGAAGGGCGTTCGCAGCATACATCGCTACAGGAAGTAATCTGCGGGCGGCCGTTTTGCTGGTATTGACCGAACGTCCTGTATACGCATCAGTCAGCTACACTCGCTGCATACGAGAACAAGGTTCTACGAACCGCTGGCGCGTGCGAGAACACCTTGTACTCCTGCGCGAGGTGCTCGTCCAGCTCCAGGATGGACGCGACGTTCCCACACCTGCCACGCACGCCGTCAGCACCGGCCGGACCCTCGGAAACGTGTCCGCAACGCCGCGCCCGTGGGCAGATACCAGATACGCACCGGTAGCAGTAGTTGGGCGCGCTCCAGACGGTGACGATCGCCCTGTCGAACATGAGCTTGTAGCCCTCCATCGCGAGCTGGTGCGCGCGCGCGATGAGGTCGATGCCGTTCCGGTGCGCGAACACCTTCGTGATGTCCGCGCCGAAGAGGTAGCCCGCGCCGCGCGGGGAGATGCCCCAGCCGTTGATGTCTGCAGTCAGAGCGTGCGCGAGATGTCAGACGTCTGGGAACCCGGGCTGGGGGATTAGAAGGTGTACCGTCTGGGTCGGACCAGAGGAGGTCGCACATCGCGCCGTCGTGCGGGACCTCTTGTTTCCTGTCGATAGTCCGGATCTGCAGGCCGAGTGAACGCCCGCGAGGCATGCTAATCCGGCGCACGCACCTGGTCGATGCCCTGTAGACTTGGGCTCAAGCCTCCGTGCACACAGAAGACGCGACCGTCGACGATCGCGCCGAGCGCGAGGTAGTCGAACACCTCGCAGCACCAGCGCCAGACGTTGCTGCTCCCGTACTTGCGTTGGCACTCGTCGTAGAAGCCGTAGACCTGCGTGATCTGGCGCGACTCGTGGTTGCCGCGGATGAGGGTCATGCGCTCCGGATAGCGCACTTTGAGCGCGAGCAGGAGGAGGAACGTCTCGACACTGTAGAAGCCGCGGTCGACGAAGTCACCTGCACGCGAGGAAGGTTTGCGCGCAAGACCTGAGGTGGGAAGAAGAGTACACACCCATGAAGAGGTAGTTGGTTTCTGGACATGGCCCGCCGACCTTGAAGAGCTCCATCATGTCCCAGAACTGGCCGTGGATGTCGCCGCATATCTCGCGACCTCTGTTATTCTCCGCGTTCGCCCTCGCGCCCAGAGACAGCTGGTGCACTTACTGTTACAGGCGAGTCTACCATCTGCACGTTTGCCTCCTCTATGAGGATTTCGCGCGCCTTGATACATAGTCGCTTGACTTGTTCTTCGGAAATGGGCTCGCAGCGGAGGAGCTGCTCGATCTGCCTGGCGCGTGCAGAGGCTGAACAAGCGAGCGCGACGGCATAAGGACGAGCACGAACTTGTCTAGGTCGCTTGGCATTTTTTAATGTACAAGAGCAGAGGCTTGGGTATCAGGAGGACAGCTCCAGCGATGTCGAGATGTACAAAGACAGAGGCAGGCGGATGCGCAGAGCGGCGATGAGAGACGCGACCGCGCATAGACGCCGACAAGTGCCTCCGACGCGTCTCGTCTCGATATGGCAGGTGAGTATGTTCAGCGCAACGGCTCAGACTCTGCAGTAAACGCAGCGCCTCGAAGACGTGTAGAAATTGACCGGGAGATATTTACCCTAGTCGTGTGTATAAGCATATTGACATCAATTCTTTTTATGAAGCAAATTGTCTTCGGATGCATAACATTGTGAGAGACAAGTACATCGTCTTCCATTCCAACCGACGACGCCAACGTCCACAGACGTCTACACACTGCTCGGGCCGCGGGCTCTCATTCGTGAGCTGATATATCAGAGGCATTGGAAGTAGCTGCACATTTCGAATGAGTCATGCAACACCCGCCGCTCGATAGGGATAAGATGCGCACTAGGGATTGATTTGCTTGCAGGTGGTTCCAGATTCGCATGTGGTCGGCCCGTTGTACTGAGGGGAGAAACTGTCAGAGAATATACCGCTCTCTCGTCACCGCACTTACACCTTGTCCACCGCACTATAAAGCACACACAGAGATCAGACAATTGAATACGTTGTGGCAATCCCACGCTGCTCACCTGTCCGTATTTCGCGACAGTGGTTCCGGTTGGCTGAGATCCGCCGGGCGCCGTAGTCGTCGGCTGGGAGGGCGGGATGGTAACAGCTGCCCCGCTGTTATATACAGCAAGGCGGTTAGCCGCACCGCAGAATTCTACAACCAATCCCTCGATGAGTATGTCTTCATACAAGGATACGATGTGAACGCACCGCCGCCGTCGCCCTTGCACGCGATGTTGCACGCATAGTTCGTCGAGACCTTGCTCGCGTCGAACGTGTTCCCGCACGAGCACGTGTTGCCATTCTTCAAGCCCGCAAAGCGCAGGCCCTTGCTCTTGCACGTGCTGAGGCACGACTCGATCGTCATGCTGCTGCTCGACGTCGTGCCTCCGGTGAGGAGCGACTGCCCGGCAGGCTCCGCGGCGCAGCCGACGGGTTCCCAGCCGTCAATGCCGGTCTTGAACCAGCTGACCTTGTTCGCGGGAAGTGTCGTCGTGGGCGCGCCGCAGCCACTCGCAGGCGTTGCGCGAGCAGGGCCGGACTGGACGGGGTTGCAGCCGGGCAGAGTCTTGGTCCCTGCATAATGGCGCCGAGTCAGCTCCGCTTTGGCCGATGATGAGAGGCCAGGTTTACCCACAGCCTTCGACGACCTCGTCGACACGCGGCGGCACCGCGCAGTCGTTCATATCCTGTTCTGCGCGGGAGTGAAGAACTGGGCATGACGACACCTGGCCTCCGTAGTCCGTGCACTGGTCCATCGCCTTCTGCAGGACATCCTCAGGCCACCCCATCATGTAGTCGGCGTGGTACCCGTATCCGGTCCTGTTGAACATCAACGTCAGTCCTCGCGAATAGAACGCGGAGGTGTATTACTTACGGGTCGCCCATAGCCCAGACGAAGGGCTGCTTGCCGTTCTGCCATCCGCTATTGAAGGCGGTGGTGTCCCAGTACGTCTCTAGATACAGCAGCGGGAGCTGTACCGGGTGCGTCGACGGGCAGCCCTTGCCAAAGTCGCCGAAGCTCGCGTCGATGGCGTAGCGGACGTGGTCCTTCAAGTCATGGTCAATCACGCAGTCCATAGCCCATGTAGAAAGATTGCGCACCTTGTGGTTCGGGGTGTCGAGGTTCTTGCCGTCCCAGCAGCTTTGACGAGGTTAGTACCGAGCGGGGGAATAACGTGATAGGACGTACGTCGGGAAATTGATCTGGCTACGGATTCCGCCAGGGCATGGCGTGGTCGGAAGGCCGTGCGTGTCAGGGCCATTACCGGATGCATCGTTGGACTGCAGGCAGCGGAACGTGATCGAGCGCGAGTCGTCGATTGTCGGGTCGTATGAACGGAGCCAGGGATCGCCAGAGATCATGCGGAAGCCCTGTATACGCACGTCATATTAGAGGAGGTTTCGTCGCAAAGTGCGAAAGGAACTTACCTTCGGGAACGCCTTGAGGCTGCCCCCGGTCTGGATGTAGTACACAACCATGCCGCCGTTGGTATTTCCCAAGAGAGGGCCGGGAGCCTGGGGCACCTGCAGACCGATGCGGTGAGTTGAGTGCGCCTCAGAAAGGTCGGAAGTGCGCATACGCGAATGAAGCTTCCGTTGGCGGCCTGATAATGCAGCGTCGGCGTCCAGTAGTTGGATTTGTTCTCTACGATCGAGCACGAGCTGCAAGTCGCTGTCTTCTCTAAGTCGAGCCCGTTCGGCATGTTGAAGTCGAAGCTGATGTGGATACAAGTTAGACCTGTACTTCTGCGCACGACACAAATGCACATACCTGTTCTGCATCGCGAGAGCGTATGTCGTGAGTGAGAGTCTGCGTTAGGACAGCTGCTACACGTACCCCGCCAATGACCTAGAACGCGAAGTGAGATGAGATATCGACCGGTTGAGGGTAAGCGACATACCTGGTGAAGATGCTGCCCGACGGTGTCCGGGTTGATCAGCCTAGTCGTAGACTCTCCCGTCAGCAAGCGTGTCAGTTCAAAGCGAAGCGACACCACGTACGGGTCCGAGCGCATGACCGTGAGCTGCGAGCAGGGGAAGCGGAGAAGTGCATTCGAGACATGGGCGGAAGCCAGAACAAGGGCGAGGAGAGTCGACCACATCGTGCTGACACTGACACCGGAGAGCTCAACGCTGAGGACACCGCGGTCGAGCACCCCCGCCTCTTATACCCCTTCGCGGCCGCGACCGTGCGTCTTCGGGCGCATGGCAGGTGCGCGAAGGAAGCTCGAAAACAAGCAAAAGGGCTCTTGAACAACCTCGGGCTGCGACGCTCGGCCTCGCGCGGCCATATGACTTGCAAATCTCCGTGGCTTCGTATTCAGTCCTCTATGTAGACGCCGTGTTCTCCGGGATGCGCCGTGGACCCATAACGATGGACGCGTCTCCGGAAGCTCGCCCTCGGAAGCAGTTCTTGACGGCCCGCGTTGTCGCGCCTCGAGAATCAGGGCAAAGGGAGCCGGGCCATCAGTTGATGCATGTCCACGGGAAGTAAATCCGAGGAAATAGACGGGAGCTTCGCCAAGGAGAAGCTAGAAGCGACTCTCCAGGCTTTCGAGGCGATGTCCGTACCTGGTGACCGGCCGTCTGACGTCGGTGCACTGATCCGCGTCGAGTCTCCAATTGAGTGCTTTTGGGGAAATCGCAGCGGTTCATGGTGAGGTATATCCGCGCAGGGTTCTTCTATGACGCCCCGGTCGCGTGGCAAGCGAACGTCAGCAGCACATGGAAACATGGCGGAAAACACAACTTCGGCGGGTCTTGTTCGTGCACTTCGTGCATCCTGGTGAGTCTAGTGACTTGGTTCCGAGCTTGCGAGTATGCGTACTTGGGCGAACATACAACTAGTGTTAGTCGGTCGAGTAGATCCATAACGCGGCGTTCACGATCAATATCTTGCTGACTATAGCGGCGAGTCTTCACGGCAACCCGTTGAATATGTGCATGGGTGGCATCCTGTTAGGAACTCCCTAATCCCTGGAGATCCTTGTACAAGTCCCGACCACGGCCGCCGCCGTCGGGCAGTTTAGCCGGGGTGGAATGAAGAGACCACACACAGCCTGCCCGAGACCGCCTGTGGCGGCCCGTTGGCCATCGAATGCATTGCCCTGGCTTGTCCCAGGTTATGAGGCGGCGAATGTCAGGATATACGCAAGTGTGCGGATCAACCTGGCGGACCGTGCGGGGAGCGGAGGGTCGGTGGGACATAGCGCAGGCCCCGAGAACTACCGGATTAATGCTCGGGGGTAGGTGCTGCGATACAAACCACGATGTCAGCAAGACCAAAGAGATTAATCACGACACTCACTGCAATCGACTGCGCCCCAAGTTCAGTTGGAGGATCTCTCACCGCTACTAGCATGCATCGTTAATTGAAAGAGGGCGAGTCGTCTATCGTTAGACTGTGAACACCTACGACAACATTGCGAGCAGATTACAGCTAAGGCTCTGAGTTGATAGATACTAGTCTTATACACGTACTCCCAATAAGCACAGTGGAGGCGACGCCCACTGGCAGTTTGACCGGCCGAGGTACAGATCATTCCTTCACGTCGTCATCCCACTCGCCATCGCCAGCGTCCCAGTACGATCTACGAAAAGAATTGTCAGCGAGCAATATGACGAGGCAGGTACGGTACGCACGGCGGCAGGTCAAGCGGACCAGACGAGCTGTTCGGTTGGTCTCGGTCCAACGGAGTGTCGATGCCGGAGGTGATAACGATGGGCATGGCGAGAGAAACATCGTTCCCTACGCCGGGGAACGGCACCTTCAGCGCGAGTTGATACTGTGCAATTCTCAGCATAACGCATGTATCTCCGGGTTGCGATGGACGTACATCGCACGTGAGAATACTCAGCGCGAAAGTGGGTGGACAGTCCAACCGGAACGTTGATCGGAACGTAGCCTCCTGGACCCACGTGCCCACAGTCTTCGGGTCCGCCCTCCCGCTCTTCTCTTTCTCGTTGGTGCCGCCGAGTGGAACCCATCTGCGCGCGGGGACGTCTTCCGCGAGCACAACATCGGAATCTGCATGGGGCGTGAACGCCACAACGTCTGCAGAGACCTTCTCGTTGATCGCGCCGGTCGTGATGAACAGCTTGTTGCGTAGCTTGAACTGTATTGCATCGTATCCAGCCGGCACCTGTGGGAATACGGGAGTGTCGGGCGGATGCGCGTCGGCCTTCGCGCGCGTGAGCGGTGCGGAGATAGTCTTGATCTTGATGATGAAAGGAATAGGCACGTAAAGGGGGCACATGGGCACGTCTGGGATCTTCAGCTGGGTTAAAGAAAAGGTTAGGTTGTGCCTTAACGTGGGACCTCGCCTGACTTGCCTCGACCTGCACAGTGGAATAATCACCCCATAACCCTCGCCTGATCTTCTCCTCCTTCCGTTCCGTCCTCCACTCCGTCTCCGCTCCAGTCGCCGCCAACAGCGCGAGTTTCTCTCGCAAGGCCACTCCTTTGTGATCCTTTGGTACGATGGCGAGCGGCGCCCGCACACGACGGTTGAAGTGGAGGACGCCAGAACGCGTGCCCACTGCGATAACCGCATACCGGACGGCTCCCTTCCTTCCGTATCGGCTGTAGTGAAACGATGGCGGGAGATCTGGCGGGAGCTGGAAACGAAAGGGAATGCGGAGGGTGTCCGAACCAGGCTGGGGGTAGGCGCCGCCCTCGGACCAGAGGGAGGCGTCGTCGCGGATCAAGTGGACAACCTTGATGTCCGTGGTGGTGTTGACGGTGATCTCCCTGACCGACCAGGAATGAGCCGAGGGCAACATTTCGATGTGCAGAGCTACGTACGTTCGCACACTACCCCTGAGCTTAACATGGACTTCTTGGATATTGTCCTGTTGAAGCTCGCGGAAGTCGAGTTCGACTTCACCCTCGACTGCACACCCAGACACCAGAAGGGAGCGCGCCAGATGGACAGAGATAGCGGATTTAGGAGGTGGCATAACTTCGAAAGTCAGTACAAGAAGGGGATCCTGAGACGTTGTGTCACTTTGGGACGCCGCGGATGTAAAGATCACGGAACGTGCAGGCTTCCTTTATATACTGGGGGCTGCCAATCCTTCGAGCGCAGTCGGACCAGCTGAGGTGGGCAGGCAGTGAGAAACGTTGTGATGGACGTATGATGTGCTGTGCCATGCGGGCGTGATGGGTCGCTGCATGTCGAACGTACACTCCGGGGGTACTAGTCCACAAAGGTTCACTTGGGCTGCGCCGCAGGACGCCGCCTGAGATGCCGTTGACGATCACGTCAATGATGTCCGAGGGTCATCGGGGTGCATGAGAATTGTCGAAGAGTACCGCTAACGCTGATTCACAGCGCAGGGATTGGAAAGAAGTGGATGGTTGTGGTGAACTCGAGTCGAAGTGCAAGAACGAATTCGAAGAGCGTTTATTAGGCGCCCGGCAGCTGCTCAGCAGGATAAGCGCCGGCGACCTTGCGGACGGCAGCGGACCAACACCACCGCCCCAGGTGAATCGCCGTCCCTGGCCGGGAGGAAATATGCTCACTGTTTAGGGAGTTCGTGCGAAGAAGCTGTGCCCAGGAAGCGCCGGTCGCCGACCGGTCCTGAGGCCTGAGGATCTACTGTATCGATCGTAGTACATGGTCAATGGATCAAAACCCTACTCTCTCTCTCTCTCTCTGGCCGCCGCACTTTCGCTCGACTCCCTGAGACACATATGGCACAGCACGACAGCGATTATATTCTACAGTATGAACTTTACACTGCTCGCTACACAGAGAGACGCGACGCGACGCCTCCCAGCACCATAAAATACGACGATAAAAGCGACGAACCCAGACCGCCCGCCCCGCTCCGCGCCTCCCCCATCCCCATCCCCAGTCCAAGTTCCTGATTGATATTTTTGCCCAGAGTTGCCTCCCGCCCCTCGCCCGACGCGTCTACATCCGTTCCCCATACCGACTCGGCCCCGCCATGCGGTAGTCCATGCCCCCACCGCCTCCTCCCGCTCCTCCTCCGCCGCCCCCGTGGAACTGCTGCCGCAGGATCTGGTCCATCATCGCGAGCTCCTCCGCGCTGAAGTCGAGCGGCATCGACTGCCCCAGCGCGCCGACGGTCGGCAGCTGGCCCGAGCGGCCCAGGCTACGCTGCTGTGACTGCTGCTGCTGCTGCTGTTGGGCCTGTTGCTGCTGAGCCTGCTGTTGCTGTTGCTGCTGCTGTTGCGCTTGTTGCTGTTGCGCCTGCTGCTGTTGCTGCTGCGCGTTCATGAACGGCGGCGCGTCCAAATCCGGGTATCCCGCGTCCGTGCCCACGGGCACCGGCAGCTCGGGGATGCCGAACGCCATGTACGGCCGGTTCGACAGCGGCTGCCCGCCCATGATGCCCAGGTCCATGCCCGTCAGCCCAAAGTCCATGTCCACGTCCTCGGAGATCGCGCTGAGGCTGCCGCCGCCGAGCGAGTACCCGCCGAGCGCCTGCTGGCGGCTGTTGCTGGGACCTGCGACGGAGGAAGAGGACGCGCTCGTGGGCGACGTCGGCGCCAGGGAGTAGTTCTCAGGTGGCGCGGGCCAGTCGGATAGCGGCGTCGATGGAGACGCGGAGGTGGAGGCGGAGGTGCCGGACATCGAGGTCGTGTACCGGCACTGGTCACGCAGCATGTCGAGGTTCGAGATCGTCGTGTTGAGGTTGAGGATCTCCGTGTCGGGCTGCAGGTTCGCGCCAGGGGCGCCGCCGCCGTAGTGCGAGTAGTCGTTGGCATTCGCGCCCTGGTTGTTCGCCGTAGGCGGCGCCTGGGGGAGGAGGTCCTTCGGCTCGAGCGTCCGCAAGAGAAGACGAGGCTTGAGCTGCTCCTGGAGAACGGTCGAGAGGATGCTCGCGACATGGTTCGCGCAGTCGAACGACTTGCCGCAGATGAGGAGGTAGCGGATGCACTGCTCCGCCTGGGTGAGCGCGGAGGTGAGCGCGACGCGCCCGAGACGCGGTCCGGAGGTCGCCTGCACGGCGGAGAGGATGAAGGACGTGCCGGCGCAGAAGATGACCTGCATGAGCGTGATTGGCAGGTAGCGCACGGAGTACTTCTCGTTCCAGATCCCGAGGAGCAGCATGATGTTGTCACCCGCACGGTTGCACAGCTGAGTACGTATGATAAGCATTGCAATGTGTGTGCGGAAGGGAAAGAGAACGAACCTTGACATGGTCAATCTCCGGGCCCGAACCACCAGACTTGCGCCGGTAGAAGGGTCGGTGGAGCAGAAGGAGAAGCCACCAGTACGTCAGGTGCAACATCAACCTATGGGGTAGGGCGCTCGGCCGACTAGCAGCTGTGAGGTCGACCTCGGGTGACAGAGAATCCTTCCAGTTGTTGAGTTGGATGCTATTGCTGGTCAGCGGCGCGGTCGTGCGAACAATGGAAGATCGCTTACTCCATCTCGCTGACGATCTGCAGCGAACCCTCTCGTCGCAAGCCCGGCCCTAACGTGTTCCTATACTCGTCCTTTAGTCCACGATGCCCATGAGATGCCGCGCACGGGTGCACTCACACAAAGTCCATGATACGCCGCGCGATGAGCATGAGCTCACACGTCTTCTCGAAGGTGCGCACGACATGGCTCGGCTGCGGGGGCATTTTGCACGGCGCCCAGTACCACGGCGCCTGGTCGATCTCACTCCCGACCCACGGCAGCGGGATCTGGCGGTCCTTGCGCGGCGGGAGGACGCAGCACTCGCGGCCGACATAGAGCGACCAGAGCACGTCCTGCGAAAACGTCGCCCAGTACGCCCAGTTGCGGTCGAGCATGTCTTCGTGCGTGATCAGCCCGGACTTCACCCATGGCGAACAGTCGATGTTCAAGCCGACTGCGGGAAATTAGGGGTCGTTAGATGGTAAAGGAACGCGATATGCTTACGAGCTTGGCTCATACGGCCCGCCATTCCTACAGCAAGTCAGAGGTATTCCTTGTGAAACCGTGTGGGAAGACCAACCGAAGTAAAGATAGCCTAGACTCTGCTCCCCCGCAGCAGAGTGGAACGCCGCGAGAACGCCGAGCGCCGTGATCAAGGGAATGGTCGGGCGCTGGCACTCCGCTTCGATGTAGCTCTTCGCCTTACGCGCATACATCTTGCGGTAGCGCAAGTCCTTGATCAGCGGGTCGTCAGAGTACGCCGTCGCCAACGCCAGCACCGAGTTGTGCAGCATCGGGCTGTAGTGCGCAGATTTCATCGGCGGTGCGGAATGCGGTGCTGTCAGCGCGCGATGCATATCGCGGAGGAAAAGCTCGGGGACGATCCGGAGGCCCCAGGAGGAGAAGAACTTGAAGAGAATCTCGAGGAGGCGGTCATGCTCTGCGCGAGTCAGCGGAACCTCAGGAGGTAGATGACGCGACCAGTCGAAGTACGTTGAGACGGGTACAGTAGCCGGCGCCGGCTCGGGAGACGCAGAAGCCTTGGAGTCGCTGACTGAGGAGGAACGCTGGGGGGCAAGACGGAAGACTGATGTTGGGCCATGGTACTCTAGGTCGTTATCTTGAAGCTGTATCAACGGTTCAGCATGCATAATATGAGACCCAAGGCAGAATTGCAATACGACGCGTGCAATGCGTGCACAGGAAAGAGTAGAGCAATGATAGTATGTGTGCGAAATAGGGACATACCACAAGATGTCGCGTAGGGGAGATGAGATGATCTATATCTGACTCATTGTTGGAGCTGCCCCCATCATCGTTGTTGGCCTCGTCAGAGCCTGGCCGGGCAGGAATATCGGTCTGTGCAGAGCCAGAAGTGCTCGGTGCAGCATCGGACGAGCCGGAGGGGGCGGGTCCACCGTGGTTTCGTCTGCAGTACTCGAGATCGGCTTGGAGATCCTTGACCTTGGCCTCTAGGGCGCGGATGTAGTTCTCGAGTGACTCGAAGTGCTGCTGGGTACGGGCTTTCTTGGCGGTTTCCTTGCCCCATGTGCACTGAATGGGCGCATATACATCGGCAGCGAGAGGAAGCGCAGTTGATTGGCGGATCGGCAGAAATGCCCAGCGGGGAAGATCTTAGCAAATGGAGCATAGGATGAAAGCGCTACGCGCACCTCGGAAGCTCGACCAGCCTTCTCGCAGGGGCCGCAGACGGGAGTCCTGCCATCACACTTGCTTTTCCTGGGCAGGCGTGAGATATGCGGGGTAGGGGATGCGGGGTAAGAGGAACCTTTTCCTGCAATGGCTGCAGGCTTGCTTTGCGTATGTGCCGCGACCTGATGGAACGATGGTGCCATCAGGTTTTGCACGTTGCTTGCCGTCCTTCATGGGTTGCGTGGGTGGGAGTCGGGGGAGATACGAGTGCGACGGAGAAGGATCGGAAAGAGAGACAAGAGATAGGGCGGGGCTGAGAGTCGAGACAAGGCGGGCGCTGGGGCATCAGCAGAGGAACATGGACGGAGAGGATAAAGTAGCGGTTCTGGCGAGAGAATGAAGTGCTCCGTGCAAGGGCGTCCGAGGCCGTTCTGGTCCTCGAGAGGGCGCAGAGGCCAATCCGAGCCTCCGCTGCGTCCGCTCCGAACGTCCGATCCCCTCCCCCAATCAAACCCGATTCCCCTCGTTCGTCGCGGCATCCCCCGACCCCCACACCCGAGACTCGAGACACCGCCACGCGCCACGCGAGGACCCCGGGCGCACGCACATATTCACTCGATCTCCGATCTTTGCCAAAATTGCCCGGCCCGACAGTGGGCGCGCTGACTCCGGCGCCCCACCAGACCAGAAGTACTTCAGTTCTTTGCTGTCTTCTCTCTCTCCTGCTGCCCTCTCTGCGCTAGACGACATGGCCGGTGGTCTCCCCGCCGTCTCACCAACGCCCTCCTCGTCGTGGACATCTGCCATCGACGCCAAGGAATTTCCCGACGTCAACGAAAAGGCTTCCGTTCCCGTAGACTCGGACTCCGTCCACGATGTCCGCAAGGGCTCAATGTGGAAGCGCGTCCTTGTCGGCAACGCTAGCGCGACAAACGACACCAAGCGCGCCATGAAGAGCCGTCATTTGACCATGATCGGTGCGTGTTCCTACTGCGGTCAACGCGTCTATGTGTCTAAACGCCCGCCATTCCGTAACCTCAGCCATCGGAGGCACCATTGGCACAGGCATCTTCCTCAGTGCAGGATCGGTGAGTCCCCCTCCTGAACCTCCTGCAAATATTTGTACGGTGCACCGTATTGACCACTGAATAGGCAATAGCCACGGCCGGTCCCGCTAGCGCCCTTATATCCTACTTCATAGTCGGCCTGTTCTGCTATGCCGTAGTCATCTCATTGTACGTGATCGCCCACCTTATCCGTCCATAAAATGCTGAACTCTCCCGCCGCAGAGGTGAGATGGCTGCCTATATACCCGTCTCAGGAACGTTCGCCGTCTTCGGCACTCGATTCTGGTCACCCGCACTCGGCTTCACGTTAGGTACGTCTGCCGTGTCCTACAATCGTTCACCGACTCAACCTGCATCATAGGCCGGAACTACTGGCTACAATGGTGCGCTATTTTCCTATCCCACAACCGTCGCGTTTACTCATGTCGGACATCTCCCACCTTGCAGGAGTTTATCTATACGTGCGTTCACACGACCCGCTTCTCCCCGCTCGGTCTGACTTTCACCGGCTTCTTATAGCGAGCGAGTTGACTGCTGCCGCCGTCATCCTCCAGGTAGGTTGCTTCGAGCTCGCTCACTGCTGACTTCGTAACTCACTCGACAACAGTACTGGGACCCGCGGATAACAGCGTGGCAATGGGCTCTCATCATCGTCACGCCGATATTCGCCATGCAGCTGATCCACGTGCGCGTGTACGGTACGCCAATCCACATCCCGCCGCATATAGCGCGTACTCACGGTCTGGCATGTGCCAGGCGAATCCGAGTACTGGTTTGCCATGATCAAGGTCCTCATGATCATCGTCTTTATCTTCGTCGGCCTTATCTACAACTGGGGCGGCGTCCATGGCCACCCTGGACCGGTACGCATCCTCGCCCGCTCAACGCCCCGCGTTCCCGCACTCACGCCACGCTTCCATGTGCTTGCTCGCGCATACAGGGCCTCGCGAACTTCCAGAACGGCCAGGCGTTCGTAGGCGGCTTCAGCGCGTTCGCACAGACGTTCGTGTTCGCGTTCTACTCCTACGGCGGCGTGGAGCTCGTCTCGCTTGCTGCCGGTGAGAGTGCGAGCCCGCACAAGTCCGTCCCGCGTGCGATCCGCGCGACGTTCTTCCGCATCGTCATCTTCTACGTCCTCACCATTCTCACGATCGGCCTGAACGTCAACTACCAGGACCCCACCCTGCTCACGTCTGCGGATGGTACGTCTTATTCCTTTCGTGCGCACCTACTTGACAATCCTGACTATCTCTGGTAGACTCGAGCGTCGCTGCATCTCCGCTCACTGTGGTCTTCCAACGTGCTGGGTTCGGTGCAGCTGCTCATGTGATCAACGCGGTCCTGCTTACCGCGGTCCTCTCCGCAACGAACTCGTGCTTCTACGCAAGCTCGCGAATGCTGCTCTCCATGGCCCGCGCAGGTCACGCACCCCGCGTCTTCGGCTGGGTGAACGGCCGCGGTGTACCAGTCCCCGCGCTTCTGTGAGTCCCAACATTCCTCGTGTACCGGACATTGCACTCAATCCGTGCCAGCTTGTCCCTCGCCGTCTCATTCGTCACCTTCCTGACGACGATCTGGGGCGAGGGCGTCGTGTTCACCTGGCTGCTCGACCTCACCGGCATGTCCTCCCTGCTCGTCTGGGGCACCATCGGCGTCATCTCGATCCGCTTCCGGCGCGCCTGGGCCGCGCAGGGCCGCGCGCTCTCCGACCTGCCGTACCGCCAGCCGCTCTACCCCGTGCTGCCCATCGCGACCGTCATCCTCGCCGTGCTCATGTTCGCCGCGCAGGGCTACTCGGCCGTCGTCGAGACGCCGTTCAGCCCGCAGAACATCGTCGCGACGTACATCGGCCTCGCGATCTACATCCTCTGCTACGTCGGGTACTGGGTGTACGACCGCTTCTGGCTCGGGAACACCGTGCACCTCGTCCCGCTCCTGGACGTCGACCTCGACACGGACGCGGTGTGGGGCAAGGGCGGCGGCGAGGAGATGCGCGAGAAGGAGGCGGTCGAGCGGGCCGCGCAAGATATGGACGACATCGCGCAGGGCAAGCGCACTAAGGTGCTGTTACGGCGGGTAGGGCGGCACATGCTATGAGCTCCCCCGGGCTGACCTCTGCGAGACTCGAAGCCGACATGCTCCCCGCTGCTGGAGTCGAGCACTCGGCGCCCCTCTCGCACGCTCCTTCCCCCGCGCAGCTGCTGCTGTGAAAAGACGACGAAGACGAAATCATGTATTACGACCCATACGATAGCGAGACGTCAAGACTCGAGTAGCGTATCTACCCAGTCCCAAGCCGATCCGGGTCCAAAACCTATTGTAGCGTACTAACCTAGACTATGTACCGGCGACCATTACTATATCCCATCACGACTCCACGTTCACATTCCCCCTGCTCCCCCTGCCTGGAGACCCATGGACGAGCGTCTCCTGCTCATCGCACAACTTCGAGCAGAGCTACGCTACACTGCCTCCGCCAGGGAGGCTCGACGACGACGCCGCGGCCGCCTGCATCGTCCGCAGCGTGCCCGCCATCGTCAACCACGCCGTGACCGACGACAGCACCACCTTCCCCTTCGGCCCGATCCACTCCTCCACCCTCCCCCCCTGCAAGCCCGCGCGCAGCGCCGCGAGGTACTTCACCGCCGTCGGGCCCTTCACGCCCGTGAGGCGCACGAGCTCGCCCACGAGCTCCTCGTCGTTCGCGCAGTTGCCCCGCGCCTCGAGCGCGTCGTACACGCCCAGGAACGTCTGCCCGCGCCCGCTCACGGTGAGCAGGTGCGGGCGCACGAAGAAGCGGTACGGGCGCGCGACGAAGGACACGCGCGGGTGCGACAGCGCGGAGGCGGCCGCGATGGACGGGTGCGAGATGTCGAGCCCGATGCGCGGGGAGCGGAAGATGCGCGGCTTGCGATCTGCCTCTGCCTCTGCTCCTGTGGTGCCTTGAGGGGAAGGAGGGGCACGACGGATCCACATTGTGGACATGCGCGAGGGCTGGGGCTGGGGCTGGAATGCGGAGATGTCGCTGTCCCAATTGACCGCGACCAGTTCGGTGATCTCGCTCGCTCCGCTCAGGCGGAGGAGCTCGTCGACTAGGAGAGACGGGCCGGTGATGACCTTCGAGTCGCTGACCCGCCGGATAGATCGTAGCAGAATGCCCCCACGGAGGACGGTGTTGGAGGCCTGCGACGAGGATGCTTGGCTGGACGGGCCGGGTGGGAAGTACTTGGACGTGAGGGCAGGTGGCGGCTGCCCGATGGTGATATCGAGGCCTTTGCGCGTGCCACCTCGGTATCCCATAGGCGGCGCAGCTTGAGCGACTGGGTCGTTCGTCCGCCTCGGCGGTCTGTGGAAATACCTTCTAGGCGACATACACTGAGCGTTACGTTATCAAGCTGAGGCGATGCTACGAACCATCTTCCTGCTTGACTCTGTTCTGCGCTGGCATGCGTGAACGGGTCTTCGTGTGTCCCGGTCTTGTACAGGTAGAACTCAAGCTCGAGAATGTCCAGATACTCGGACTTGCCATCACGCGCCACCTCAATCCGGTAGTTGTGAAGCAACTCTGACGCAAGCAGTTCGAAGCGTGCCGTAATGTCCTGCATGGAATTGAGGGTGCTGAAGTCGAGGAGCTCTTCCAGCTCCGGCACCGGGATGGGCGCAGGAGGTGGAGGCGGCGGAATAACCGGAGCTGGGGCAGCTGGAGGAGGCATATCGAGGGCATGCTTTATGTCGTAGGTCGAGAAGTCTGAACCGGAGGCCGTCCTGCGATGTTTCG
This sequence comes from Trametes sp. AH28-2, assembly GCA_001304625.1. Classification (NCBI taxonomy): domain Eukaryota; kingdom Fungi; phylum Basidiomycota; class Agaricomycetes; order Polyporales; family Polyporaceae; genus Trametes; species Trametes sp. AH28-2. Next base: position 708,876 of record KQ464079.1, on the reverse strand, counting down.
CCAGAGGATCTAGCGAGCTTGAGGGACCTGCCACGTCTGACGAGAAATCCTCGTGCCTTCGTTTGCTGGGAAAAGGATTAAGTTGCCATGAAATTCAATCAAACTCAGCGTACAGAGAGATACACGTTACCCCAGGTTCATGGCTGCGTATGTGTCACTACTGCCTGCTGTTGGCCAAGTCTGGCGGTTCTCCAAGACGATACTGAGTGGGTTCCGTCAAGGGCTGGTGGAGACAGCTTCGGGGCGTTGAGGAGGTCGGCTGTTCAAGTGATAGGCCCTTCCGCCACGACGACGGGCTCCTCGTTCACCGATGAGCACGTCCGAGAGAATCGGGGCATGTTCGAGTTCGCAGTGAAGAGCCAAATGTGAGCGATCTGGAAGAGCACAGCAATGTGCCAATGTCATGACGTGATTGCCTAGACAGGCAGGTCGCCTTCCTAACGTGGCATGATGGTTTGTGTCTGTCGGGTGGGCGTCTAGCAGAGGCAAAGTGGGCGCCCGCCGCGGACGCGCAACTTGACCGGAACCATCATCATTGTCGGTGCACCAGGAGCCGCCTCCCCGAGTGCCCGCCTCTCCTCTTAGAACATCCCGCCTGTGATAGACACGTCCGCATGGGCCTGGCCATGTACTCAATGGGAGAAACCGACAGCTCCCCACGGCTCAGCCCTCGCTCTCACCGCTAATACTCAATCCCGCACTCATGGAACGACCTCATGAACCCCCTTTCTGCTCTTCTCAACAATAAGGGCCAGTGGTTTGGGAGCGCCAAGACGGGTCCTATGCCCTAGAAAGTCTCTCCGCTTATCCTCGGACGCGAGCCGCCCCTTCTGTAACCCGCCGGGCGGGTATCGCTCGCACGGTATTTGAGGCGTGGTGGATATCCACCTCCATGGCGGCCTACTTCTCTTCACTCCGACGGCACGAGTGCATCATCTGAGAGGCATTTGCGCGCCTCAAGGAGGGGCGCAGTGCTCGATTTGCATCAGGAGAACAACTGCAGGAGGCCCGCTCTTCCCGATGAATGCTTCGACCTCCACGCAACGGCCTAGCTGACTCAGTCTTGGTTGATGCTGACATTCTGCAGCAAAGAGAAACGAGTATATATGCAGGCAGCTCAAGTCTCTGACCGGTAAGTGCGCCGCTGGTGCCTTCCCCAACAGCCTTTCAATTGCCTGCTTCGTCGTCACGACCCACCCACTACGATGAAGACGGCTTTTGCTATTCTGTTCGCTCTCGCATCCACCGCTTTCGCCGCACCATCTGCACCTGGCTGGCGCTTCGACCTCAAGGCTGAACGCTCCGGTATCGTTGCGCTCGAGTCAATCGTGGTTTCCCCGACGCTGGTCCTGTTCTTCGACCGCGCTTCGAACGACCCGCTCCAAATTAACAACCATTCAGCTTGGGGTGCACTCTGGAACCTAGAGACCAGCACGGTCAGGCCCATCGATGTTCTCTCCAACTCATTCTGCGGTAGCGGTGCTCTCCTGAGTAACGGAACTATGGTCGGTGCGTTTCTTCGGTGTCATACACGCTGCTCACGATATATTATTCACCCCAGGTCAGCGTCGGGGGCGACCCGAACGGCTTCCCAGGGAACCCGACCATCCTACCCGGCCAACAAGCCATTCGGATCTTCGAACCCTGCGCGTCTCCAACGGGCGACGGCTGCACGCTCTTCGAGGACCCCGCTACTCTGCACCTCCTCGAGAAGCGTTGGTACCCTTCCACTATCCGCATCTTCGACGGTAGTCTGTTGATCGTCGGCGGCATGCACGAGGATACGCCCTTCTACAACACTGACCCCGCGTTGAGCTTTGAGTTCTTCCCACCCAAAGAAGACACGCCGCGTCCGTCTGAGTTCTTGAAACGCAGTCTGCCGGCCAACCTGTTCCCACGGTGCGCAAACCCTTTCCCACTACTTCATATGTTTCACTGATAGAAGTGTTTCGTACAGTATCTTTGCCTTACCCGATGGAAAGGTCTTTATGGTGGCGAGCAACCAGTCAATCATATATGACATTGAGGCGAAGACGGAGACGATCCTCCCCGACATCCCCAACAACGTCCACGTCACGAACCCTATCGACGGCTCCGCCATCCTCCTCCCGCTTTCCCCTCCCGACTTCATCCCCGAGGTCCTCGTTTGCGGCGGCACACAGACCGACCCCATCGACCCCACCCTCCTCTCCTCCCAGACCCCCGCGACCTCACAATGCTCGCGCATCCGGCTCGACGCGGCGGGCATCGCCGCAGGCTGGCAGGTCGAGCACATGCTCGAGGGCCGCACGATGCCCGAGCTCGTGCACCTCCCCAACGGCCAGGTCCTCATCGCAAACGGCGCGCGCTCCGGGTTCGCCGCGATCCACTCCGTCGGCGACCCGATCGGGAACTCGAACTCGGACCACGCGGTGCTCGTGCCGTCGCTCTACACGCCCGACGCGCCGCTCGGGCGGCGCTTCAGCAACGCGGGCATGCCGTCGAGCGGGATCGCGCGCGTGTACCACTCGAGCATCACGCTCACGCCGCAGGGCAACTTCCTCATCGGGGGGAGCAACCCGAACATGAACACGACCGTCGGCGCGGGCATCAAGTTCCCGAGCGAGTTCAGGATCCAGACGCTCGACCCGCCGTTCATGTTCGTCGAGCGGCCGAAGATCCTCAGCGCGCCCGCGAAGATCGGGTTCAACAAACGGGTCACCGTGCCGATCTCGCTGCCCGCGAACCTCGCGCGCCCGGGCGCGAAGGTCCAAGGTGCGTCCTTCGCCTTCCAGTTCGAAATCCTGTGGATACCGGGGCTGATCAGAATCGTGTACAGTCTCGCTGATGGACCTCGGGTTCTCGACGCACGCGTTCCACTCGAGCGCGCGCCTCGTCTTCATGGACGCGACGATCTCGCGCGACAGCAAGTCGCTCACGTTCACGACGCCCCCGAACGGGCGCGTCTTCCCGCCGGGCCCGGCCACCATCTTCCTCACGATCGACGACGTCTCGAGCGAGGGCGCTTGGGTGATGGTCGGCAGCGGGCGGGCGCCGCCGACTCTGGAGTGAGCGAGTGGTACGCACTGCTTCGAGCCCATCGTGTCCTTCGGCTTGGTTGCCTGCACATATGTTCTCGTGTCAATGGAAATGTCAAGTAATGACACATTTACGACCCTCTCTTGGGAATCCATGGCCAAATACCACAGCATGTGCGGAGCACCTTGCATGGCACATAACATAACGATAGCATTGCGACGCGACGAAAGCATACAAACATAGAGCGGTCCACACATATTACCCCAACCGACCATATTAACATTATCACCATCCCCTTTCACCGCTTGCATCCCATGAAAATTCCCCATACTCGACTGCGTATTCAGCTGAGTCCCCAGATCCCCGCCTTGCGTACGCCCTCAACGAGCGCGTCCACATTCCCGAGCATGCTCCCCAATATCTCCTTCTTCTCCTCCATCGTGCGCGGGCCGTTCTTCGCCGCCGCGGCACTCGGCGAGCTCGCGCTCCGCGGACCCAGCTTGAGGCCCGCGCCAAGCTCCGCGCCCGGCATGCGCCCGGGCGACTCGGTGAGCACGTCCGCGAGGCTCTGCGTGCGCCGGTGCAGCTTGGACGCGACTTTGGGCGTCTGCGCGTCGCGCGTCTTGCCCTTGCCGTCGTCGCGGCTCGCGCGGGGCGTGGACGGGTGCGCGTCGCTCCCGCTCGTGACCGACGACACAGACGACAGAGAGGAGGTCGAGGACACGGAGTGCCCGCGCGAGTGTGTGCTAGGACGCGTGCGAGGCGTGCTGGGGGCTATGTTCCGGATCGCGGGCTCCTCGCTCTCCGTGTCCTCGGAGGAGAGGACGTCCGCAGCGGCACGAAGTCGGGTGCTCACGTTCGTCCGCTCGCGGAGCTTCGGGCGCAGACCGCTGGGTCGGTGTCCTAGATGCGAGACCTCGGGCTTCTTGGGGCTCAGTGGGACGAAGTCGACCTCTTTGCGGAGCATGAGCAGCGAGCGGGGCTGTCCACGTCCGAGCGCGTTGAGTGCGTGCGCGCCAGAGGGTGGCGTGACGGTGCGTTGCGAGGGGATGAGGCCGGGGATGACCGATTTTGGTACGGACGAGGCCGGCGTATGCGATGATGGTTCGGGAGATGACTTGGATGAATCCAAATTACGGGATGCGGCCAACTCGTGCATTGAGCGCGACGTGGCGGCAGTAGAAGTGGAGCAGGCAGAGAATGCGGAAGATGCGGATGACGAGCGTGACGAGATTGCAGTAGTATACGATGAGTCAGAAGTAGCTGAGATGGAAGGGTACGAGCGATGAGGCGGCGCGGGAGTGCGGGCAGGTGTCGCTTCGGGTGTTGGCATTGGAGACATGGAGAATTCGGGGACACTAGTCGTTTCGTCCAGCAAGTAGAAGTAGAGAAACTCAAGGCACTTCATCCTAGGAGCTTTCATCAGTCGATCAGCAGCACGTATGTAACCGGGCAACCGACCTGACTTCACGAGGGGTGCCTGCTCGCTTCAGAATCTTCACGATCACCTGGACACCATTCAGATCCTCAAAGACACGCAGGGCAGGGATAGAGTCGACGAGAATGCACAACAAGGTGTCAATGATCACAGAGGATAGTGGTACCTCCGGGAGTTTCGGTAATGTGGTCGATGATGCTCCGGCTTTGGGTGAAGTAGGAGTGCTCGAGCAAGGGGTAGAGGTTGATTCCAGATGACGGGACACTAGCAGAAGATCTAGTAGCACCTGAGTAGGGCAGGTGAGCATTGTTCCCTGGCGTGAAATGTGGCGACGGACCTCCAAGGAATAGCGCCTTCCTAGGGACTGTTTACTAGGTTTGTGGGCGAGCGCCACACCTTGAACGATTGCCATGGCTCGGGCTAGCTGGCTCGCGAGGATAGTGGAATCTGACTTCTTCTCTCCTGTATAATATGCAATTCAATCAATGTGTAGTGAACCGAGGAAAGCAACTCACGGTCAGTGGAACCCTTGCTCAAGCAGCCGTCTAGCTGGGTAGAGGTTGTTGCGACCCAAGAGACAATTCGTGACGACACTGACGAGGCCAGTGAGTATTCTGAGAGTCACAGATAGCTCTGACATACCGTTGCATTGAAACGTGTCCTGCAGCGCATTGAAGTATGCTGGCAATCCCTCCGCCCTTGGGTCACAGGTTTCGGCGAGGACGTGCTCTATTGCCACCAACGCGTCACCTTTGTCTGCAAGGGACGTTCGACTTGATACCAGCTACGCGTCGTTAACGGAACGTCTCTTATGCATGCATGTGTTCTCACATCGTCTAGAGCATCCTGGAGGATCTCATGCATGGGCGCGACGTTTGCGTCTGGATGTAACGGGTCCATGGCGGGTACAGATGGAGGGATTGCGGGTCAACACATAGGCTTCCAGTTGGCGTAGAGTGTGCTCAGAAGAGAGCAAGAAAGGCCGTCGAGACCGCAGTCGTGGTCGTTGGTGTCGTGGTCGTGGTCGTCGGGGAAAGAGGTGAGAAGGCCGAGTGCGTTGCGTTGTTCGAGGTTCGAACCCAGGAACCGTCCAACCTTACTGTGGGGTTACGTAAACGGACAACGCGTCTACCGCGTTGTGGTCAGGTGACCGCGGGAGACGCGTCCCGCGAAGGGGCTAGTGCTGCCGCAAGGCAAGGTAGAGGCGACTCCAAGGCAATCGGAGTTCGAATTTTGTATGCCTTGGAGCGCTTCAAGGCAAGTCACTTCGCAAGGTGCCTTCAAGGCGTTACTATTCCAGGAAGTTCATCGTCAAGGCGCATCACGGTGCTCCAAGTTTTGGCCGCCTCACGGTGCTCCAAGGTAAGCATGCCGAGATGCCGGTCAAGGCAAGGCATACCTTGCCTTCAAGGTAGCTTGACCTTGCGGCAGCACTAGAAGGGGCCCGGAGCTCGGCAAATTAGTCATACCAAGGATGCTGCCCGCCGAAGGCGGGCGCTTGTGGGGTTACGCAGGGTTCTGTAAAAGTAGCCAAGGGTGGCCGGTTCGGTGGGTCGCGCAAAGCGCGACCTCCCCTCTGCGTGCACTGATGCTCCCTTACCTGAGAGAACTGAGCTCTTAGAAAGCTCTGAATTACCTCGTTTTGATCGATTATCTGCTTAATTTCTCGTATTTTTTTCGGCGCTGCGCGGGCAGCTTCGCTGCCCGCGTCCCATGTGACGGGCGCTTGTGCCGTACCGCGCGCAAGAGGTGGAGAGCTGGGCGATCTCTTCTTTGAGCCACATGCGTGTTGATTGATAACGTACTGCTGGAAATGTTCATAGAATGCGATTTTACTGGTTTTCGGCGCGATCGGCGTTCAGCCTTTGCGGCAGCTTCGCTGCCGCACTGTTAGGCCATGGGCGCTTATTTCGGGACGCCGCGCAAGTATGTGACGGCCTCGCTGTTGCACTTGACGCCTCCAGGAATCAGCGCATATGTCTTCATCTCATGGTAAAGTAGCTTTAGTTTGTAAACTGCTGAACTTACAGATTGTCAGTCTCTCGAAGGCGTGACCACGGACATGTGCCCTAGCCTCCACCTGAGCTCGCGGGCGCCTAAATTAGTTAGATGCGTACTTAGGGTTAGGAGTGAATCAGTCGACTGATTCAGTGGACTGATTTAGTCCGCCCTTGGTATCGCGCTGTAGCCAGGTGTTCTGCGTGAAGGGGACTAAAATACTAAGTGGGTTCCAGAGGCTGGAGGGAATATGATTTCGCCACTCATGCTTAGTCCTGGTTTCCAGCAGTAGGGGGAAGCGCCGGAACGGCGCGTGCGGTCCGATCTCTCTGAGATTTCGCGGGGGGTCGCGCGCGGGGGTTCCGAGAACTGTTCCCGGTGCGCGCGCGATCGCGTTCGCCCACGAATGAGGCTGTAATGGACCTGCACGTTCGCTGCCGACTCCGATGCTTGAGCGCGAGGTGTTGAGCTACGCTCACCATCCAGCGAAGCCACAACAGCCGTGGCTCGAAACCTCGCGCCCGGCTACCCCACACAGGCGAGCTGAGAACGAAAACACGAAATCACTGCGATAAAATTACACTAACGTAAACCGTACTTCTTCTTGAATGCGCACATGGATTTCTCTACTAGCTGCAGTCTGGACTTGTCAAACGAATTGGAAATGAACAAAGGAAGAATCGCCTCAATCTTCCGCCAGTATTCGAGGAAGGACCGCGACCGCCACCCGCCTTGCGTCGCCACCACATCCGGGTGCGTCCCTCGAAGGAGTAACTCCGTAGCCCCTCCGATGCGGAAGCAGTGTCCTGATAACTCACCCAGACCGTCCGCCTTCCAGATCTCGTTGCATCTTTCTAGGAACCAGTCCCTTGTCATCGGGGCCCAAGCTCCCTTCTCGGTCTCGTAGCTGAACAGCGGCGCGTCGTCTGGAATCTTCTTATTGGCCAGCAGGTGGTGCCTCAACGCCGTCACAGGGTTGGTCGGGTCGTCGTTCTCTGTAAGCACGACGTCTGCGCCCGCAAATTTCGTGGTTTTCGTCCAGGGGATATGGAAACACGCATAACGCGCACCCCCGGGGAGCGTTTTGAATGACGGCTTGATTCCGCGTGCGACGTTCTTGCCTGCGTCGAAGGCACCTCTGGACCGAATGACCAACTCTCCGAGTCTGTTGCGATACGTCAACCTTCCGGAGATCTGCGAACTCGCGCGTTCCGACGTACCGCCGACACCCCCAAAACGCGCTGCAGGCTACCTGTAAGTGTACGTGGCGAGACACCGGTCCCCCGTATCCCTCAAGTACTCTGGACCGGGCTGTATTGGCTCGGCGTACTCGTGGGATGGTGGGGGGTTGGTAGTCTCTGCCCCCACCAGGCGCCCAAGGCCCGAACCTTGGGTCGCCGTACGCGACTAGATAAGATACAATATGCAATCTAATCTATGGGCGCTTACGCGCCCCATGTCTCGTTGCACGCCGCAGGCGTTACCTCCAGGAGACACTAAGTCTCCCGCACGGCGGTCGTGCTAAGGATCCACCGGGGATCCTTACACTCTCCCCCCTTAGACCCGAGTATGGGTCTCAAATAATAATGAGGAAAGGGAAGGGCCACAACTGGGAGTGGCGTTCACGCAGTATTATACACAGAACCAGACGCTGCGCACGTCTAGCCCCTGGTAGGACGAGGAAGGGACGAAGTTCGTCCCAGCACCATGAATATATCAACTGCGACGGGGTGCGCCGTCCAGTGCTCGCTTCGTGTATGTACACAGTAGGATGATGAAGGACGATATCGTCCGCGCCGAGTATACAAGTCGCAGTGCGGCGTTACACTCGACATCCGTGCGGTGATCTCTCCTCCACGACGCGAGCGGACAGACGGCCGCCGCAATTGCGCCTTCCCACCTTCTCTCCTCACCACCATCATGTCGCCCCTCAGGACAGTGAGTGCGACGCTCTACACGTCGTCAACAGCGCTCAACCTCTTGCGGACAACAGCAATGGACACGCCTGATCCGTTTCGTAGCGGCGGAGACTGCTCAGGTCCATATCGGAGAGCCAGTCGACTCCAAGCTTGATAGTACGGGAAGCAAGCCTTCATGTGCGCAGAAACTAACATAGGTCTCCCAGTTGGCCTGGCGATCCACCAGAAGAAACCCGTGCAGGCCTACGAGATCGTAGGCTCCGCTCTCGACCCCGCCGCACAAGTGACCAAGAATATCCTCACTGTCAAGGAGCTGCTTGCTCCTCTGTCGCGTGAGGAAGTTGGTCTGGTTCGCTGCCTTGGCCTGAACTATGCCGATCATGCTGTGCGTATATCACCTTACGCTGTACACATGGAGCTCTGACTTCGTAAACCAGGCGGAGGCGAACCTGGCTAAGCCTGCGTAAATACGCCATCTACACTCGAAGGTTATGTCCGCTCACTCCGCATTTAGTTATCCTGTCCTGTTCTACAAGCCCGTCACGTCCCTCATTGGCCCAGAGGTCCCTGTCACTATCCCTAAGCATGTCCAACCCGTTGAGAAGCATCTTCCGGACTACGAAGTCGAGCTCACAATCGTCATCGGCAAGCCGGCGAAGAACGTTTCTGAGGCAGATGCGCTCGATTACGTCCTTGCCTACACTGCTGGAAACGATGTTTGTGAATCATCCTTCCTAGCATTTGCCTTACTCATAGTGCTGTGTAGATCTCGTTCCGTTACCACCAGATGGCGGTATCGCAGTGGAACTTCTCCAAAGGCTTTGGTACTGCCCACGTAGCTCGTTGTCGAACTATAACTGACGCGACTGTGCTTATAGACAACACCACCCCGATTGGACCCTGCCTGGTCGCCGCACATGCTATCTCTGACCCTCAGAAGCTCGGCCTGAAGACCATTGTTAACGGCAAGACCGTTCAGAACGGGACAACCGCGCAAGTATCTACTGTTACACACGTCCTTAATCAGTCGCTGATAGTGCTACGGTATTCAGCGACCAGATTTTCAACGTCCGCCAGACGATTGCCTTCCTCTCTCAGGGCACGACGCTTCTCCCCGGTTCCATCATCATGACTGGCACTCCCAAGGGTGTGGGCTTTGTCAAGAAGCCCCCTGTCTACCTGAAGAACGGAGACGACATGCACGTCTGGCTAGACGGTGGCATTGGCACTCTCTTCAACGTCGTGGTTGAGGAGCGCGGGAGCGAGAAGGCGAAGCTCTGAGTAGTAGGTCTCCGCTTGGCCCGTGCGGGAGGCATCTTAGCGATGCTCCGGGCCCCGATGTCCCGCATTCTCAGATCATGTATCGCGTTGGTTGCGTTTATATCTGGATCTATGCTGTATACTATCTTGTCGTGGCCGAGCTGACCGACGTGCTACTCAAGCATCAGTTCAATGCATCTGGTGAGTCCTTCGAAAGCTGACTATAGCTGTGTTGTTCTCACCAACGATATCCACAGCGCTAGTCCTATGACCCGAACGCCAAGCTAAGTTTGCACTGCGAAAGATGACAGTTATGCAGGTCGATCGGTCCGCAGAGGCAATTAAGCAAAAAGGCTGTGTCATCCAAGGCACCTCGAAGTCCCCGGGTTCTTCGCCTTCAGTTATCTCCGCAAGGTCTCCCACCATACATAAGGTCGGTCGCACGTATACTCTGGGAAGTTCTTCGGCATCACGCCTGGCTAACCACGGTCCCGTTCAAACCTACGTTTTTGGAAGCGCTGCTGACACGGTTACAACTTCAGTTCGCGAGCCGTGTTCCCAGAGACTGAACATATCACAATGGCTCTAAGGTCTCGGCGATGCGCCTTAGCCGTATAGCTCTCACTGGCGGCTTCCGGCTGCACACCCAGGAGAACCGACGGCCATCCGTCTGGACGCGCTCTGCTATATAAGCAGCTGGCCGTGTTTCCTGTATGTCGGCCTTGGCTGTCTCAACCAGCACTTGCGCTCTACGCGAACATTCCACGCCAGCCAGTGCCAGGATGCTGTTGCCGACCTTGTCCATCTTGCCTCTCTTACTGTCCTTTGCGGCCGCCGCCCCTTCGGCGCCCGCTGCTCCCGGCTGGCGTTTCGACCTCAAGGCTGAGCGGTCGGGGATCGTTGCGCTCGAGTCTATCGTCGTCTCCCCAACCCTCGTCATCTTCTTCGACCGTGCGTCGGATGACCCGCTGCAGATCAACAATCACTCCGCGTGGGGTGCTCTGTGGAACCTCGAGACCAGCACGGTCAAGCCTCTCAATGTCCTCACCAACTCGTTCTGCGCCAGCGGCGCATTGCTGAGCAACGGCACAATGGTCGGTCTTCCTACTTGTACTGAAGAGTTGTTGACTATATGCATTTACAGGCTAGTCTTGGCGGCGACCCGCGCGGCTTCCCCGGCAACCCAGACATTGAAAACGGCTTGCAAGGCCTCCGCATCTTCGAGCCCTGCGCGTCGCCCACCGGGGACGGCTGCACGCTGTTCGAGGACCCGCAGACGCTGCACCTGCTCGAGCCGCGCTGGTACCCGTCCTCGATCCGCATTTTCGACGGGAGCCTGCTCATCGTCGGCGGCACGCACGTGAACGAGAACTTCTACAACCTGCACCCCGCGAACAGCTTCGAGTTCTTCCCGCGCAAGGAGGACACGCCGCGGCCGTCCGCGTTCCTCGCGCGCAGCCTCCCGGCGAACCTGTTCCCGCGGTGCGTGCGCGTTCTCCCACCGTCCCGCGTGCTGTGCGTGGCTGACGCTACCCTCGTTTAGCATCTTCGCTTTGCCCGACGGCAAGGTGTTCATGGTCGCGAACAACCAGTCGATCATCTACGACATCGAGGCGAACACGGAGCGCATCCTGCCCGACATCCCGAACAACGTGCGCGTCACCAACCCCATCGACGGCTCCGCCATCCTCCTGCCCCTCTCGCCGCCCGACTACATCCCCGAGGTGCTCGTGTGCGGCGGCACCGCGACTGACCCGCTCGACCCGCTCCAGCTGTCCTCGCAGACGCCCGCGACGACGCAGTGCTCGCGCATCCGGCTCGACGAGGCGGGCATCGCCAAGGGCTGGGAGGTCGAGCACATGCTCGAGCCGCGCACGATGCCCGAGCTCGTGCACCTCCCGAACGGCCAGGTCCTCATTGCCAACGGCGCGCGCTCCGGCTTCGCCGCGATCAAGCAGGTGCAGGACCCGATCGGGAACTCCAACTCGGACCACGCGGTGCTCGTGCCGTCGCTCTACACGCCCGACGCGCCGCTCGGGCGGCGCATCAGCAACGTGGGCATGCCCTCGTCGGGCATCGCGCGCGTGTACCACTCGAGCATCACGCTCACGCCGCAGGGCAACTTCTTGATTGCGGGGAGCAACCCGAACGCGAACACGACGGTCGGGCCGGACGTCAAGTTCCCGAGCGAGTTCAGGGTGCAGACGCTGGACCCGCCGTTCATGTTCGTGGACCGGCCGAAGATCCTGAGCACGCCTGAGAAGCTCGCGTTCAACAAGACTTTCACCGTTCCGATCTCGCTGCCGCTTGCGCTCACCCGTCCAGGCGCCAAGGTACAAGGTATGCCAGACTCCCTGGATCACGTATGCGACACAAAGCACTTATCACGGACTACAGTCTCGCTAATGGACCTCGGTTTCTCGAGCCACGCGTTCCACTCCAGCGCGCGCCTCGTCTTCCTCGATGCGACGATCTCGCGCGACCGGAAGTCGCTCACGTTCACGACGCCGCCCAACGGCCGCGTCTTCCCACCCGGACCTGGGACTGTGTTCCTCACCATCGACGATGTCACGAGCGAGGGCGCGTGGGTTATGGTGGGCAGCGGAAACTCGCCGCCGACCCTTGAGTAGTGTATCATATCTGTTCGATGATGCATTGCGAGCGCAATCAATACCATTCATCTTTCTCCCCGGTCGTGCGGTCCTGATGGATGACATGTACTGTTTCGCAATTTAACGGAGGGCCTCGAACCGATCTACAGATGAGGAACAACAGACGTGAGTGGACCAGACAACACGAATATGGACAGTAACTTGCCGTCAAAGTTGTCTGCACGTGCTATGTCCGCGTTGTGCATATACTTCCTGACCCTCTCGCCCTCCCATACAGGAACCTCTCTGACCTCGACATTGTCGGCCGCCCGGATAATGCGCCACCACCTCCACTCAGTGTGTTTTCCAGGTTCCTCCGCGAGATCGAGAGGAATCCGTCCCAATGCGACATAGCGGAGGTTCGGCAGAGCGACCACAGCGTGTTCCAATAGTCGTGTGTAGAGCCGTTGTTCGTCGAGGTTTGACTGGGATGGATCCAAGCTTTGGGGGGCCGAAATCAACAGGAACATGAGCGGGAGTATCTCAGCCTGATAGAGGGCGTGTTCGAAGAAAATGTCGGCCTAAACATGGACATAAGTTGCGCAAATGAGCCAGACTGAGGGTATTGACCTCGGGGCGAGTACGTACGAAGGATGTGAATGTGGAATGGAAGTCATTGTCCAGGATCCGCAACTCGAACCAGCGAAGCTGGGATGCATACTCCAACTCCACTATGTGGCTAGTCCAGATCGACAGCGGGGACGTATGCGCTCGGACTATGAGCCTGAGATTCGTCAATGTATCTACCAGAATGATCACTAACACATTAGAAGATCGATCATAAGGTGAAAGAGCTCACAAGGATATACGTCTCGAGTGCCTTCCAATCCGTCTGTGGAGTCTGAGGTGAACAGAGAGTCCAAATGCGTGTTATCGAGAACCAGCGTGTTAAGCTGCGGAAAATGCGGCCCAAGGGTCGAAATACACGTCGGGATGCTGGTTCCAGAGCTCCACAAATCGAGCCCGGTCGAGGCTACGATCCTACGAAGCCCGGTGTGGCAAATAGGGGATTTGACCACACCGGTTACCGCGTCATGATCCGCGACGTCGGGATATTCGAAGGATACATCCTCTAGCAGAAGCTCGACTAGATTTGGGACACCGACCATGTTTCTTGCAAGGTCGTTCCACGAGAACCGACCGTGGATGTCGTTGAGGTGTAGGGAATGCAAACAAGGCGGGAACACCATCGCACGTAAGACGCCGTCACGGGCCCGGGGTTGGCATACCTTCAGGTGCAGGAGGTGGGGGAGGGATTTTATCGCACGCGAGACCTGGGCAGTGTCGATTACCCCAGGACCGCACATGAGTTGCCGAAGATTACGAGCTACCGAGAGAATAGCGCACAAATGAAGGAGCGCCTTTTGCTGGTCGGAGCGACGTCCGTCGATGCTGATATCGAGAACTACCAGATGAACTGCGTCGCGTGGATGTTTGGCTAGATGGCGACTGAGAGAAGCCGTACCCAAAAGATCTGTACAGGTGACATTTTTCGGATGCAAAGGAAAGGCTGCGTGGAACGACCTCGAGAGCGTAGAGAGTTTGAGTCGCTCTCCATTGGAGAGGTATAGCCAGATTTCGCGAATAATGTATTCTGGAAGATGGCGAGGGCAACTCGGAGTCTCAGAAGACATGCCGTGATTTATTGAGGTTTGGCGAGGTATAAGTCGCTCGACTGGCTGTGGTACGATGGCATCCGGAAGGCGAACGATTCGTATGGGAGGTGCTCTGGAGAGGACGAGCTGGCGCATAACGTGTTCTATATGACCACCGCAGTAATCAGCTTCCACTGCGGGCAGTATGAGATGGCGGGATTCTATTTACCTGGCGTAAGAGTTGTGAGAGGGACTCTTTTCGTAAAGCTGTAAATCTGTGTCGTGACTCGTGGCGGTCTGCGCCAACCGCGGAGTCCCTGCCCAATGTACAGCTGGGGTAGATTAGATTAGATCAGATCGCGTTCTCCAGGCTCTTGCACTGTGAATGCACAAGACTCGTTACGATCCTCACTCAGAACCATCCTCCGACACCCATCTACGAGTCTTGCACTGAATGCTTAGCCATGCCGACAATAATACGCAAATGCGACACGTTGAAACCTTGAAAACCACTTGGCGAATCCTACCACCGAACGGTCGAGGCCTCCGTGTGTGGTAGGCGTCCACTGGCAGACGCAGTCGCTCTTGACTTACGAGAGTCTCACGGCCAAACATGATGCGACCTTCTCGAATCAGGTGAGTGATCCATATGGTGTGCGTTGTGCCCGAACGCCCGCTTGCAACCTCGCCGACTGGTCTATCGATTCTTCGCCCACGTCTTGCTGTTGACCGGTGACTCTCGCCTTCACCGACCTGAGGCTGATGCTCTCGACTCTGCCGAATGAACTCCTGGTCGAGATTGTCTCCCACCTTGCCCACGATGTCAAGGCTCTCCAAAGCTGCGCCCTCGTATGCCGCTCTCTCCTCCCGGTCGTTCGTGAAGAGCTCTTCGTCGTCCTGAACATCCTCGCTCTCGAACGGGAGCACATGCGCCCGTACTTCTTCCTCACTCGTCAACTTCGCGTCGGTCCAGGATACGAGGCAGATATCCTCGCCTCCGAAGCTTTCTCCTCTCTCAACCCGCAGACACTCCCAAACCTGACGGGCTTCAGCTTCGTCGGTCAAAACTTCGTCACTCATACCAGACTGCACCGGCCCATGTACGACGCGCTCGGGACGTTCACTGCGGTCGCCGAACTCGCTCTAGTGAACGTCGTCTTCCTCCACCTCAAGCATCTGCAGTCTCTCGTGTGTTCCCTGCCCAACCTCACGTCGTTGTCCCTGCACCGCGTCACCTACGAATTCCTGTGGGGCGCCACTGGCCGGGTCCGACTGCTCAAAGACATCGACGATCTGCTAACGCTTAGGCCACGCCTCCATCAGCTATCCATATATCCTGTCCCGTTCAGTTCATACGTGCCCGACCAGGTCTTTTCGGACGTGGTGGGCTGGCTCGCACAGGGCCCCACCCAAGATACACTCGTCAAGTTGACGATCCCCGATGGTGCCTCGTGCCCCGAGGGGATCATCCGCAAGTTTGGGCCCTCGGTAGAGCATCTCATCATGCCCACCCATGAGATGGCCGGTAAGCATATCCACGCGTAACGATATCGCATCGTCTGATGCTCCGCGCCGTCCAGCATGCATCCTCAGCGACGACCTACACAGCTACACGTCCCTCCGTTCGCTCACGGTCTCTTTAGAGATCTCTATCCCCACACGGAGCCGATGGGACCTTCTCGCGCATCTGTTCCAGCACTCCATCGTCGCGCCCCGCCTCCACACCATCACCCTCCACCTGCGCCTCGACCATCCTCTGCCGAGTAGCCTGCGCCGCGCTATCCACTGGGATACTCTCGATCACCTCCAGACAGAGCTCACCGGCTCGAAGTTCGGTGCCCTGCACACCCTGGAGGTCGTCGTCCTGTGGGCGGAATCGTGGGGCCGTAACATCGAGGCAGAGACGGAGTCGCTTCTCCGCAAAATCCGACGTCGGCTCGCCCGATTCTGCACGCAGAAGATATTGGTCACCACGCATAGGATGCTGCAGGAGGTACGTCTACGCGCTGAGGATGCTGGCTCAATTCAATGATGCAGCCTTCTCAGACTGGCGGAATCGAGTGCTAGTCAGTCGCATAGGGTGGTATACTGCAGGCCTATGCGTGTACTCACAGAACGTTCAAATCGTATGGTGATTCTTGTCGTGGGCCGGCAACGTCGAGGTGGAGGTATTATCCCTTTTCCGCGAAATCTGATCTTCGCAATCGCACGTTCAGGCGTTAGTCACGTTGCCTAGAATGCTATTGGAGGTACGTCTGATCGTCCTGCATGCTGGCTCGACGAATGTCGAAACTTCTGCGGGATCGAGTACCGTGATCCATTCTTGTCAGTCACATTCACCGGGGAACGCTTGTACGCGCATTCGCAGGACACCCTATCGCGTCTCTCACCTGCACCCCACTGGAATCACTTGACAGACCGTTCGCGGCGGTGGTGCTCTCATTCTCCTGCCTATATGGGAGGCATTGGTTTCGCTCTTGACGTGCAACAATCATCAGTGCTCCGAAGAATTTGCGCGACTGCTACAATTTGCCTAATCGTTAACGCTACAGCTTATGACCGTCCTGGTTCTACACAATCGACCCGCACCAAACCTCAAGCACCCGAGTTCTCCTGATGCTGCTTCGTTGCGCGCTCTTGGGCGATCTCCGCCGGAAACTTCGCGTAGTCCTCGTGCGAAGCCCATCCTGCCGCGAATAAACCGTGGTCAGTTTAATTTCCACTTCCTCGGAGTCGCTGTATGCGTGCTCACCTTGCCACTTTCCCAGATGGGGCTGGGGGTACGTGTTCTTCAGCAGCCGTTTGTAGGTCTCCGTCTTCGGCTTCGGCTTCACGAATCTGCTGAGATACTTTACCAGAGAACCCTCGATGCACGCCTCGTGGAGGTCCAGTGGGTTCGCGTCTTTATGTCCGAAGTACTTGGTGTACAGCTCATCCAGCAGCACCCACTCCGCGTGACCCTGGACGTTCCCGAACCCGTAGTCTGTGGCGATCGCGCGATGCGGAAGGCGAGCCACCTTCCCGGGTCCCACCCATATGAGCAGGTCGATGTAGTGCTTCAAGTACCACACCGTCTTGAACCGGCGCGGGGACTCGGACATGATGTCCCGGAAGAACCTATCCGTAATGGTGAGCGGGAGCATGCTGTTTACGCGCGTCTCCATCAGATCCGGGATGGAGGATGTCGTGTAGGCGGCAACGAGCTCCTCGAAAGTGCAGCGCTCGAAGACAAGCACGCCGTACCCGTGCCCGATGCGAGTGTCGGTAGGCTGGTGCATCGCTGCGACGAACCCAAATGTTGTCCAAAGCTCGGATTGAGGCCCCGGGAACAGCTCACGCGCCATCGTGCGGTATAGCTCGTGGCACGCCTGAGTAGGGCCCGGGAGGTTCTTGATTGCCGCCTGGATGGTCTCCGCGCTGTCGTTGACTGACCCTCCGGACATGACCCATGCCTTCCTATAGGCAACCTCGCTGGTGCTCTGCTCCAACTCGCGTGCTTGTTCTTCGTCCAAGGGCGAGCCGTCCAGGATGTTCTTGTGCCTGAGAAACCACGCATAGCACTGGCCTCGTTCCCACTCCGGTGTTTGAGCGAACGAAGCCTCGATTCCTTCCACCATCCGCCCCTCCGCCTGCCACACCCGCACCGCCTTCTCGGAGACCCCAAGGTAGACGAGAACGTCTGTCCACAAACCAAGAAGCAGCTCCGGCGCGATGCCACCCAACATATGCTCCGCTTTCATGAACCCGAAGTCGTCTCGTGTTTCGGCGTCCACGGGAAGGGTGTTATCGAAGCAAGCGCGGGAAAGGTAGTAGACGGTAGCGATGGGACCCTTGGGGTCGCAGTCGAAGATGTGGGTGCGCCAGGCGCGCTTCTGGCACTTTGAGCTACAGTACCACGCGCTTTTGCATCCGGCGCAGCGCTTGAGGTTCTCGGCAGGAATGTCCTCCTTGCAGTCGCTATTGTCGCAGCGGGTCGGTCGCGGGGCCATCTCGTATACGATGTGAGTACCGTCTCATCTGAGCACGTTGACCAACGTGGCCGACACCAAAATCTCACCGTTTCCCGAGATGCAACTCACGCGTGGGACGAGGGGAGGAAAGAAAGAGTGGACTCGGATGGCAGCATATAGCCAGGTCGATCTCTCCGAGGAGCACCTCAGGCCTCAGGCCTCAGGATTAAGTTACGCCAAATCCTTGCCAATCTTATGACAGAACCTTAAAGCCGCTGTGCTCATCCTATGCAGCCTCGCTTTCATCGCCCCCCAGCCTTCGCGCGAAGCCCGTCATCAGTACCGCTGTAATCGCTGGCCGCGCGCGTGCTTACCTTGCCGCTCCGAGGATTTCGGGTTTCTTAGCAGTCGTTCATACGTTCCGTGCGCATACATCTCCAGCGTCCCTTCGATGCAAGCCATGCAAGTTGAAGTCTGAGGTGGAGGCGAAATGGTATTGGAGAAGAGCTGACAGGCGTTTCAACGTCATCCAAGAACGTGCTTTACCTTCCATCTTACAAACCGGTTCGCGCGACATCAACGTGGCCGATCCCACCGCACGCAGTACGTCGCCGTTCACTACATCGCACCGGACCGAAAACTTCTGTGAAGAGGTGCACTACCTCTAACAGACACGTACGAGGGCCTTCGACCCTGCAAAGCAAAACAATGATCAGTGAATATCCGCCAGAGTTTACGACCAGTAATATCCCATCCTCACCTTGTGAGCCTTCGTCGGGGGATTCTGGGTACGCGTTCTTCAGCAGCCGCATATACGTCGCCTTTGGCTTCATCCTGACGAACCCGCCGATGTACTCCGCCAGCAAGCCATCTTGACACGTCTTGTGAAGATCCAACGGGTTCGCGTCGCGGTGCGCGAAGTACTTCACGTACAGGTCGTCGAGGAGCTTCCGCTCCGCCCTGTTCCGGCACTTTGCAAACCCGTAGTCGGCGCGCACGGCGGAGTCCAGACGCGAGGGAGGCGCGGAGCCTGGGGACGCCGGGTATCGCAGCTGGTCGACGTACTGCTTGAGATGCCAGACCGTCTTGTAGTGGTACGGAGACTCGGACATGACGTCGCAGAAGAACGCGGCCGCGGGTGTACCGGCCTCGCCGGCCATGGCGATCCCATGCAGCTCGGCGAGCTGCGCGATATGGCAGATCCTGTGCACGAAGGAGAAGTCGTCGAACTCGACGTGCTGGATGAGCTCCTTGTAGCCCTCGGCGATCCGCTGAGCGTCCGCCTGGTTCATGGCGGCGACGAACCCGAAGGTGAGCCACGATGCATACTGCGGCTTGGGATGTGTTTCCCACCAGAGGAGAGTGTAGAAGTCGTGGCACGCCCGGACGTGTCTCGGACGAGCCCTGATCTTCTTCTTGATTGTCGCGAGGGTGTCGTTGGGCGAGCCGCCGGTCATAACCCACGCTCTGCGGGTCGCGTCGTCGTACGAGCGACTCGCGGACTCGAACGCCTGCGCCTGGTCGATCGGCGAGCCGTCGAGGAGGGCGTAGTGCTCGATGAACCATTCGTAGGCCGGTTCCGGACGGTCGGGCGGAAACCGCAGGAAGCCGTCCATGATACGTTCGACGAGCTTGCCCTCGACCTGCCACCTCTGCAACTCCTTCTCGGAGATTCCGAAGACGTCAAAGACCTTGGTCCACAGAGCGAGCAACCCGCGCTGGGCGCACCCGCATAGGGCGAGCTCGGCCTTGTCGAAGCCGAAGTCCTTTCGCGTCTGTGGGTGCAGCGGAAGGACGCCGTCCGCGCACGCGCGCGAGAGGTAGTACGCGGTGCCGATGGGCCGGTCGGGCTTGCAGTCGAAGATGTGGCGCCGCCAGTCGGCTGTCTGGCACGCTTTGCTGCAGTACACCACCTGCTTGCACCCGGAGCAGCACTTGAGCTCCGAGGCGGTTTCGTTGCCGCACTGATTCGCGCAGGATGCCGTTCGAGGCGTCATAGGCTACGATGCAAGACCAGTCAGTCCTCGAGCTCTGCACATAGCGACGTGGGTACGAACTCACCGTGTTCGTCGTGGATGCGGCTCTTTGGATGGGGGAAGGCAACGAGCGGCCTACCGCAGCGTCGCAGAGAAGCAGAGACTTATAGAAGAGTTCGTCTGGCTTCCGTCCTCTAACCATATTTCTCGACGTCCAGCCATTCGCCGCTAGCGCAGGGTCGTGGGCGGCGACGTTGGTTTGACGACTGCCCCACATGCTCGTCATGCAGTCGACGGAGAACCCTCATTTATATTCTGAATCTTCGATTATCCTGCACGGCATGTCTGAGTTGGAGAGAAAGATGAGGGCGACCAGTGCAGCACTGACAGTAGTCCGCGGGCTTGGTGGAAGCAGAGCGGATATGCTTCGAGGCTGTGGAAAGCGGCGTAGCAGAGCAGCATAATCATCCCCCAAGTACATGGGCAGAGACAGCCGTTTTATGTTCCCAGTGTCTTATATTCCAAGGGTCACGAGCGCAGTTCAGCCTGAGGACGTCGTGGTGGTGGGCGAGAGCAGAAGTGCACGGGCGCCAGATCGCTCGCGCTGACGGGCGGAGAAGCGGTCCGACCTCCGCAATCGTGGCGTCTCGACGAGTTGAACAGGCTTTGTGCTTTCGTTGTCCCATACCGTTACGCTTCACGGTGGAGCGGAGAAGTCGATACTGACTCACCGCCCAGCTGACCGTGCTTATGTTCGACTTGCGTGGACATATGTAGGTCCCACAGTACGAGGTATGGACATGCCTCCAAGAGATACTTACCAGGCGCTCACACGAGCTTCAGGTATCCTCCCCCGGGGCCGATGACATATACCCAAAGACCTTCGTGGGGTCTCCAAGACAAAGAGCCGCACCTTGGACTATGGGTCTTTGTAGAGTGAGCCAGTCGGTGCGTCCGTATAAAGACACGCTGAGGCATTCCAGCTCACCCGGCTTTGACAGATACTGCCTTCCACAACGCCTACCGACCGTCGTCGTCGTCCTCACTGTCAATGAATCCCGTCAACAACACATCTGAGGCTGCCGAAGTCTTCATAGGACGGCAATTCAGCGCACCCACCGTCTTCGATGGCAAGCCACTCGCGCTCGGGCGCATCCACGCCTCGTGGTTTCTCGTCTTCCCGAAGCCCAACGGCGAGACACTCACGCGCGCCGCCATATGCCTCAACTTCACCGTCCCCGGCGACCCGAGCACCGTCTCCACCATCCCCTGCGGCGACGCTACCGCCCCGCCGCCGCGCTTCACCGTCGGGGGCACGCAAGGTCTCGAGGTGCTCAAGACGCTGAACGTGCTGCGCGACCGAGCCCGGCGGCCGCCGGTGCGCGTCGTGAAGTACTACGAGGACCCGCACCGGGACCCTGCGCAGCTCCGTGCGGTAGTTGAGGTCGCGGTGCCGGAGGACGAGCTCATCCGGGCGTGTGCGCGGTGCGGCCGGTGGGAGGCGACGTCCCGCCCGCGCTTCCGGCGCTGCGGGAGGTGCAAGTACACCTACTACTGCTCGCGCGAGGTACGCTAGCACGCTGTATTAAGCCGCATTGACGCTTTTGATTGCTGATCGTCCTTGTAGTGCCAGAGGGACGACTGGCAGCCAGACTTCCACAAGGACGACTGCGACCTCCTCAGGGAGGGCAAGACGTACGAAGTCGAGTGCCGCCGGAGCTTGCACGACAACGGATGGTGGTTCAGCCACGGCTTGCTCGGTACGCTCTGCCCATTCTTCTCTTCTTGAGACTCGCTGAACAGACGTAATCGCGCTAGTAGGTCCCGCGAGGTTCACCGAGCTCCTCGCGCGCAAGCGCGCCGTGATCGACGGTGATGAAGATGCGCTCACCTTCGGGCGTTGCACGCCTCCTCGCGACCTGCCAGTGCCGCCGACGCAGGTCGCGCCCCAACCTAGGGGTGCCGCAGAGGTGCCCGACGACTCATCTGGCAGGACGGTCAGTCCCTCCGCAGACGCGTCCGACGCTTCGTCGGAGAACGCGACTCCCAGCGCGAACACGCGTCGCTCTCCAACACCCGAGGACGTCTCATGGCTGCCGCCCCTGCCCCACCAGACCAGCTTCATCCTCACAGGCGACCCAGCGGTCGACGAGCAGCTCTTCCTCCAGCACGTCCGCGACGGCCGCATCACCGTGGACAGACACGAGCTCGACCGGCTCCTTATCCACCGGCGCACGCTGCGGAAGCTCGCGCGGGAGCTGTGGGCGGAGGAAGTGGCAGGGGAGGATGAAGGCGGCGCCGACTCCGACACGGAGAGCGAGGGCAGCATGCCCTCGTTGCCCACCGTGTCCGAGTCTTCCGACGACGATTATTCGGTATTCTGGGATGCAGAAAGCGACGACGCGTCGGAGGACGGTCGTGGCTTCGATAGCGGGAGCAACAAGGATGCCGCGTAGGTCGGTTGTATCGCCGCATCATGACTTCTGTATCAGACTCAGAATCAGTGTATATTCACGGCTCCTGATTGGGTATGAAATGACTGACGCGTGTAACTGCTCTTATTTACCCGCAATCTGCGTTGAGACGACCTGCTACGCGCGACGACTTTCGACGCCACAGACGCGTTTTCCATCACGTGGTCGCGTCAAGCCGCGAGCGAGCAGCGACACGTCCCTGCCCAGTTCTAGCAGCACGCACGCGAGCAGTGCGTTCATTAACGATTGATGCCACAGGTACGTGGAATGTGCCAGAAAACGCCACGAGGGGGGTTTTGACTTCAGGTACTCCTGAGGATATGCATCAGAAACCAATGCCTGAAACCGCCGGCCTCATACTACGTCACACTACCTAGTACGTGCAGCTCGGCGGGAGGGTAAAGGGAGCCCTCTCCAACCCTCGAAGAAGTCACAGTTTCACACCCTATAGAGGGACGCAGGCACGTAGATGAGGTTCACAATCATCTGGATGCGATCGAGTTCTTACAGAATCGTGCATACTGACTAAACGTACCGAATATTATTCTCTCTTCCCAGCCTCTCCCCTCTCCTCTCCACGCATCCCAACGCCCAGCAAGAATGAGCTCCGCATCGTCGCGCCCACATACACGAACGCGACGCTCCCCCACTCCATCGCGTTCCACGCCCAAAACCGCACAAACACCTCCATAAATCCCTTCTCGCGCGCGAGCGGCACCATCGTCGCGAGGTGGCCCACGTCCGCGACGAGCAGCCCGAACAGCAGGCGGCGCCACGTGCGGCGCGCCGCCGTCGAGGAGAGCACGAGGTGCTCGTTCAGCGCGAAGAGCAGGTACAGGTTCGCGAGCTGGTACAGCGAGATGAGCGTCGGCGTCGGCGGGGCAGCGGCGTGCTGCGCTTGCGTCGCGGAGGAGGAGAGGTAGGTGAGGTACTCGGTGGGCTTCACTGCGGCGTAGAACGCGCCGACGAGGGCGGAGATCGGCTCGATGTAGAGGAAGAAGAGCCGGTAGACGAGAGGGATGTCCGAAAACTTGTCTGAAGCCATCGTCGAGCAGAGCTCGTCCAAACTGCAGAGTGATGACGGTAGTGGGAGAGCAGAGTAGGAGGCGCTGCATCACCGTCGCGACGCGTCAGGACGCGTCTACGTCGCGTTCTCTCAGCACGTGATAACATCAGACGCGTTCCCCAAGTAGTACCTGGGCGCACTGTGTGCGGGCGGCGGCGACGTCCAGTGCGGCGGCGGCGACGTCCAGTGCGTCACACAACATGGAGTCGACACAAGTAGTATCTCAGTATAATGAGATACGTCGCACAGATTTCAAGGAGCACTGGACACCGGTCGCGGCTTTTTCAAAGCCGCAATGATATCGGTCGAGTACTGACGGAATACTTCTTTACAAGAGGCCCCTTCACACTGTGTAAGTATGATTCTGAGTCGTAGAAGCCTTACGTGAGGTACATACGCCATATCCGAATTATCGACCCGCTCACCGCGTTGATCGCTCGCATCGCCATCTGGAACATTGAACAGACCATCCGCGTTTCGGAAGGACTTGGCGGGGTGCGTACGGCTCCGCGTCCGGCCTTTCAAGCACAGTACTCAGAGTCGTCCGGAACGCACCAAGCAATAAAGTGGAACGTAGGGTGCATTACGCTGTTTGCTGCAGTAGGACACTACTAATAAGTTACCCTAGTCTAGATGAGAGGCAAATGCGGTAGGATGTACAAATGAACGTTGTACTCGGAGAGCAGTGCAAAGCGGTAAGAAGAGAAAAAATACAAGCATCAGGCTTTACATCATGCCGCCGTAGCATTCGCACCTGAGCAGATCCCGCAAGAAGAGTCGTTAGTGCCAAACGCCGCGGGACCGACAGCAAAACTCACAGTACCTTCTTGCGTTCCAGATGGCCCGATTACCGCAGCTTGCGCAGCTGCGCGAGGATCTCGGAGAAGTCCTGCTCGGTCCACCGCTTCCCGCTCTTCTCGCGCACCCACTTGCGGCTGTACCGCCGCCGCGTGCGCGCGGCCGCCTTCTTCGACACGATCTCGACCTGCACGTCCACCGCGAGCGCGTCCGGCGCGTGCTCGGCCAGCGGCGACGGCGCGCTGTCGACGTCCGCGAAGAGCGTGCGCATCGCCGCGCGCGACTCGCTCCGCATCGGGTGCTCCTCGGGCTCCGCGTCCGCGTCCGCATCCGTCTCCTCGTCGGTATGGTGGTCCATGAGCAGCACGACGTCGCGCTCCTCGTCCGACTCTCCCGTGGACGAGACCGAGAACGCGGGCGTGTGCCGGCCAGGGCGTTGCAGCGGCTCGGAGGCCGCACGGGCTAGCGTCGCCTTGGCGGGCGCAGGCGGTGCCTCGACGAAACCGAGGTCCTTCATGCATCGACCGAGCTCCTCCTCGCGCCGCCTCCGCAGCTCGCGCGGGCCGGGGAAGTCAAACGCGATCGGCGAGAGAGGGGAGTTCGGCGCGAGGCTGCCAAGCAGAGACGCGTCGCTGGGGCCGCTCTGCGGCCCAGCGGGGATCGAGAGCGTCATCGCAGGCCGCGGCGGGGCGGGAGGGGGTGTGGCGACCGACGCGCCCGCCACTGCCGTCACGGCCGGCGCTGCGGATGCAGCCGATGGGGGTGTGGTGACCGTTTGCGATTGTTGGGATTGTGGTGGCGACGCAGCCACCGCTGGGAATTCAGGTACCGTTGGTGGCGTTGGTAGAGGGATCGATCGGCGCGCGGGTCGTGTTTCGGGCTGATGCTGCACCACTGGAGGGCGCGGCAGAGGGCGTGGGGGGAGAGACGCGCGAGGGCTCCCAGACGGCGTCGGCGGGGTTGGGAGCGGCCGTGGTCGGGTAGTTTGGTACGGCGACGCGAGCGTGGGGAACGACGACCACGAGGCGGAACGCGAGGAGGATGCTGGTGAGTCGGTGTATGTCGTGCTTGCTGGAGAGGTGTAGCTTGAGCTCGAAGAGGATGACGAAGGGCGCGACAACGAGCCAGAGTGGGCGTGTGCGTCATGAAAAACAGTGACAGTGAAGTAGTCTTTCAGGGTTGGTGTGGGAGTAAGAAGAGGGTAATGCGGGGAAAGGGCCGCCATGGTGCCGTCTGGGCGAAGGAAAAGACGGCGGGGAAGGGGAGAAGGGGGAAGGGGAATGACGATAGCGGGCGGGACGATGGGGATATTAGTAGTGAGGGCATGTTGGCCTCGGTTGTGCGTTGGCCAGAGGGCGCGACGGCCGTGGCGAGCCTACGCGAGGCAGGCTGGCTGAGGGCCCTGTCGCACTCAGTTCGCGTCGTGGGATTGATCGCATGTCGCGTCAGAGCAGTCGGCTGCCCGATCTGGAGTCCCTCGTTCACATCCCGATCTCAGATCTCGCCTCGCGATCCACTCAATTGACGCACCGCCCTCCATTTCCTTTCCTCGCTCTCGCCCGCTGCCTCACCCTCTCTCTCGACGCCAGCCTTCTCTCGACGCTCGGGACCTCCCTCTGATATTCATACACCTACCACTCCCCGCCCATCACCGTCTTTTCGCGCCCTTCCAGCGGTACGTTTATTACGTACTCTCGCGCGACCGTGTCAACGATACGAAACGTGTTCCTGCTCGTCGACCTCGTCACACACGGTCTCATTGTGTCGAGGCACATACGCACGGCAGCATCATCGATGCCAACCAGGTTCTCCCGCTACTGCGAGCCTCGCACACTCCTCTGATCACTGTAGACTGCTCAAAACGAACCAACGCCATGCGTACCTGTATGGTTGCACACCGTGCCCGACATAGCATTGCAAAGAGCGAGACCATTGCACTCATGCTCAGTAGTCAGCCTGGCACATGATACACCAAACGGTACGCTTCATCCTCATCTTCAGCTCGAGCTTCTCTGATCCCCGAGGTATCTTCCAGCTTGCTGCCTCCCGCCGGCAACGGGTATTTTGGAATAATTGAGACCTCAATCTTCGGCGACCCGACGTCAAGATTCGTGCACAAGCGAGCGCAACGTGTCGTGATCCATGGGGAATGTCAGCACCAGCACGCTCGCTTCCTGTCAACAGACCATGCCCATGTACGACAGGAGGACCCCATCGCAGTCGTATTCGTATTCCTGGGCTGTCGTAGCATCATACTACGCAGCCTCCGATCATGCATTGGAGCAAGCTGTACATGTGGCTTTCAAGACGACGAGCCGCGGGATGCTCACCCGCTGTCATCATAATCGGGCTTATCCGTCGAATTCAATTGATCGTTGATGACTATTTGCCTTCAGCCTTTGTCGCCTTCGTCTTCTTTAAGAAGCTTTGGATAAGCTCACAAACTCGCGTGTACCATTGAGAACACCCAGCTGTCAGTCAGTAGTTGAACTGCGTGGACTTTTCCTACACGCCGGTTGGACCAACGACGTCCCTCCACCCTCGAGCGCTCTCATCGACGCAAGCCACGTTCGTGTGAGCGCACAGTTCGCGCTACCTCCGATTCTCCACCGAGCTGAAATCGCTCAATGGAGGTAGGCTGGCGACGGGCATCCACTGATTTCAGCCTATCCCGAGGTCCATTTGGCAATGATACAAGGATGTTGCTAGCGTACACAGGTGAGATTTACTCGATACTCCATGGCCTCTCCAACCCCCCGTTTCAAAGAATCAACCGCGCTCCAGCAGCACTCATCCCGTGCTCTTTCTCCCACTCCTAGCGATGCCGAGATCCCGCAGTCCGCCCAGAGCGTACCCGCCGTACCGAGCCCGCGCGCTTCCCCTGCACCGCCCCGCCCCCGCAGCCAATTCCGAGAGAGACCGCGCCCACCCCGGCCGGCCGCCGCGAGCGTGTCGTGCCGACTCCCCGAGCGCCGGGCGCGCTACGTGGTCTCGCGCCGCCAACGCTGCCGTTCAAGCGGCGGGATGCGGGTGCGCGACGCCGCGGGGCATGGCCGCGCCAGGGGGCGGCGCGACGCGCGCGCGGAACTCGTCCGCCATGTCGATCATGCGCACCCACTGCACGTCGGCGTGCGTGTTCACCCACTCGATGAAGCGTTCCTGCGGATGCGGATGCGGACGAGACACCGGCGGTCGCGGTCGCCGTCGCCGGAGCGGATGCGAATTCGGACACGCGCGGACGTAATACGGGACGGTGATAGAGTTTGGGAGGCGGACGCGAGCGGATGCGCGAGATGCGCGCGAGATCGGGGCCTGGTTAGCCTGCTATAGTCCGGAGGCTTGAGAAGAAGGCAACGCACCAGCATCAGGAGGACGTGGGGGCGGCTTGGCGGAGGTGAGGTGAGAGTACGCAGCAGAATTAGACTGAGAAACGTACCCGCTGACGTCTGGATGGATGGTGATCGGGAATATGAAGTTCTCTTCCTCCCTAGAGGCAAGGTCAACATCGCGTCAACGCAACAAGGCAGTGGTGTACGCCCGTCGGTGCGCAGGAATGTTTGACTGACCTGTACAGGTACGTGAACATGTCCTTCCAGAGCTGTTCGACGTCGCGGGAGTTGACCTGCCCGAGCATCAGTATGAGAGTTCTAGGTTCACAATCGCATCGCGAACCAACGCACCCATCCGTGAGAGTTCGGGCTAGCCTTGATGAACCTGCCAAACATCGTCCGTGTTAGGAGTTAGGATAGGAGATGCGTGCTAGGCAAGTCTATCAGGGCGCCAAGCCGCACTCACATCATCGGCGGCAAGTCGTCAAGGTACCTGAGATGAAGACAGTAAAGCATCGAAGCATGACATATTCAACATGGCGCATTTGCGGGGCGGGACCGAAGAAACGCACCAGTTCGCGGGGATCTCGACGAGCCCAGTCTCCTTGCCGCGCTGCAGGGGCTTCATCCAGGTGTGCGCCTTCGCCGAGTAATCAATCTTGGTCCACAGATCTTGGTCGCGCAAGTAGTACGCCTGCGAGCTACATTGTAGATAAGTCAGAGGCGAGACTCCTTGCTCGTGTTGATATGTACGCACTCATGCGCCATGTTCGAGTGATCTGAATCCTGATGATTATCGGGAGACAATAGCATTCCGAAGGGCCAGACGCACCATACTCGATCCCCTTGTCGAGGAGAAGTTGGGTGCCCTCCTTGCTCGTCTCCCACCAAGGTGCAACGCTTCCCTTCGGCGGGACACCGTTGTTAAACTGCGTAAGCAGCTCGTACGTATGATCGAGGATGTCCTTCTGCTGCTCCGGCGTCATCGACACCGGGTTCTCGTGCGAGTACCCGTGCAAGCCGCTGGTCGGGAGCGCGATTCAGTCAGCCCTCGCAAACACCTGCACCCACAGCGTGATCCGCCCCAGCGTACTTACATCTCGTGGCCCGCATCTCTGACCGCAGCCATCTGCTCGGGGAACGTCTCCAAGCTGTGTCCTGGCGAGCGTCGAGGGTCGTTCTCGCCCTGCGGCACCGGGCGGCGAGATAGGGGCGAGGCGCACCTGGAATGAACCACGTCGTCTTGATGTTGTACTTCTCGAACAGCTTCAGGAGGCGCGGCACGCCGACTTCGCCCGCGTACAGGCCCTGTGTGCATCAAGGATCGTTCAGCGTTCAGCGTTCAGGACGATACTCGGCCCGGGGAGCGGGGGAGGGACAAGCCAAAACGACGACAAATAGCGCGCGGGGGGACGCGGACTTACTCGCGATATGTCAAGAGGGGAATCTTCGCCTCCGTATGAGCCGAGCCTACCGCGCTTGCATTCAGTCATGATTGTCATTGCTGACACAGTCAAACTCACCATCCTGCGACCGCGTCGACATCGACACCGAACCCGATGAGAATCTTGCGAGGCATGTTGGCGGTAAACAGCTGTGTCGGTCGGCAGGAAGACGAGGTATGAGGCAGAGCGCAAGACTGAGATCCCCGCATAAGGAGGAGGGGTCGTATCTGCGATTACACGGACTGGAGAACCTTACACCCAGGGCCGAGAAGTCGGAGGCGGGACACCGTCGGGAGCATCCAGATAAGCCCAGCACGGGAGTCATCTCACGAGGCAGAGGGTAGCGTGACTTGTTGGCCGACCGGGGAAGGGCGAGGATAGCAAGAAGTCTCATCCTTCCGTACAGATACTCGCTTGATGTGTCTACCAGCAGTGAGCCCAGGGTTCAGCATAGTCATGGTCGTGGCAAACCGGCTCAGAAGCGGATATAACTGCAAATAGTCAGGCAGCTAGTTAACACCATCATAGGCAATATGGAAACCACTGATTACCATATTGTCTTCTGAATGGATGAATTTCTTAAGCTTGAATTTTGGTCACGATCTGTACAGACGTAGAACGGTTCTCCTGACAAGTGTATGCGCACAGAAGGTGGAGGTCAAGCGAAAAGCTGAAGGCGATTCTCTTAAGCGCCCACAGCGTACGAGCGCCTAAAGCGGTACGCTTGCCGCCCATTCGCATCGAGTCTCTATACCACGTACCACCAACAGCCTTCGACATCATGTGCACAACGTCCTGAAATGTCCGTGTCAGTGGAGGCCTCGATTGCTAGGTAGGTATATCTTAGCGGCGGCCACGCTTACGCCCATCTGTCCTGCGCACCGTTTCTCCAATGGTCACACATCGGCGACGACGAGCACTAAGAAAAGATATACCTCCTTACAGCATCTCCGGAATATTGAACCTACCACTCCACAAGTGTCGCTGGACGTAGCGATAAGCCACTGCACAGTGTCCTTAGCGGTCCCCACGCTCCCCGATACGCACGCGCACGTTATCAGCCAGCGCTCTCATGCTCGCCGTGAGTGCAACTACACTCTCCCGCTTCCTATATTCAACCATCTCCTCTCAGGCTAGCTCTGCGTTTTGCGTTCTCCCGGACACGCCAGCTTTCCGAAGCCTCGAGTGGCAGGTGGTCGCCACCCCACCGCGGACCGCCGGATAAGCATATGATATAGAAGATACGACCGCCGGCAGAGATCTCCCAGGCCTTCGTTTCGTGATGTCCTGCAGGCGATGAATGGGAAGAAGCCCGTCATCTGCTAGGGCCAGCGCCCGCTTCCATAAGTCTGCGCGTTGCCGGGCCCCAGGCTCCCCGAGCTTCTCTCCCTTCTCTCTGACGCACAGCGCAAGACGTCCTGCACTTCGCCGCCCGTACGCCTGTACCATGTCCGCAAACGAGAAGCTCGCGAGGAAGCCCTCGGCGAGCGCTGCAAAGAGCGCCGGCTATGGCGACGGTGGTTCTCTGACGGGAGTCCGGCACGCTGACGATGCGCTGCTCGCGAGGCTGGGCTACAAAAGCGAGTTCAGACGCGAGTTCTCGGTGCGTGTCCTGTGTGAGACTCGATCTCCGCAGATTTCACTGACGTCGGCAATGCAACCCGCAAACATGATGACAGCTCGTCGAGACCATCGCGTTCGCGTTCTCCATCATGGGCGTTGTCGCGTCCGTATCGTCGACGATGTCGTTTCCACTCGTCTCCGGTGCGTCAATCAGTGTTTCGGTTGTGTCTTAGGTTTTGACTACATGTACATACCTGTGTAGGTGGGCACGTTGGCATGGTCTTCGGATGGCTCATCCCATGCTTCTTCGTGATGACAATCGCGGCTTCCCTCGCTGAGCTGACCTCTGCGATGCCGTAAGTGTCTTGACATTGTGCGCGATGGGCCAAACAAGACTGAGAGGTGTGCAGGACAAGTGCGGGTCTTTACTATTTCTCAGCCAAGCTAGCACCACCGCGATGGGCGCCGCTCGCAAGCTGGATCACGGGCTGGGCGAACGTCACCGGGCAGGTCGCGCTCGTTTGCTCCATCGACTTTACATGGTGCGTAGACACCGCTTCACGTTCGGGAATGTACTGCTGGGAATACTCAGTGATCATCGCTGCAGTGCGCAAATGATCGTCACCGCCCTGAGCGTCGGCTCCGACGGTGCGATCGAACTCGGCGCGGGTCCTACGTTCGGGATCCTGCTCGCCATTCTGTTCACGCACGGGATCGTCTGCTCGGCCGCTACGTCGGTTCTCGCGCGGCTGAACCTGCTATATGTTCTCATCAACGGTGCGTATGCCTGCCTGTCGTTCTGCCATTCCATCCGATGTTCATCTCAAAATGCATGGCAGTGGGCACAACCATTGCTGCGATTGTCGTCCTGTTGGCCAACAGCGGTGAGCGGAGAGTATCCACGGAGACCGCATTCACCATGTTTGAGAACAACACTGGCTGGTCCAACAGTGAGTCGCCAGCATTACTCTTTGATAGTTCGAATTATGCTGAGAATACGCATCAGGTGGCTGGGCTTTCTTGCTGGCGTTCACTTCGCCTATGTGGACGCTGACAGGCTGTAAGTCTATTACTCCGAACCAGAGATTGACACGTTCTGACGCATATATCCAGACGACTCTGCGGCGCACATCTCTGAGGAGACCTCCAATGCTGCGCGCGCGGCACCCATTGCCATCCTCGTCGGAGTCGGCGCGACCGCATCCCTTGGCTGGCTCCTATTCATTGCCGCCTCCTTCGCAACGACGTCCGTGACTGATCTGCTTGGGACCAGCCTCCCGCTGCCCATGGGTCAGCTCTTCCTAGACGTGCTAGGGAAGCGCGGAATGCTCGCGATCTGGAGCCTCATCATCATCGTGCAGTACGTCACGGGCGCAGCGCAGGGCGTCGACGCATCGCGCGTCGTGTTCGCGTTCGCGCGCGACAACGCGCTGCCCGGGTCGCGCTGGTGGAAGCGCATACACCCGTACACGTGCACGCCCGTCAATGCGGTATGGCTCGTCATGGTTCTCGCGGGCATATGCGGAATTCTTGGGTTCTCCGAGACAGCGTTATCGTCTCTCGCTGGGTAAGCCCCTCAGCGCAGACGCAACTACGGACAGTGATCTCATCTGACATGTTTCTACAGAGCATCCGTGATCGGCCTGTACGTGTCATACGTGACGCCGATCTTTTTGAGGATCACCTCTGGGAGGGACAAGCTGCAGCCAGGCCCGTTCTCGCTGGGGAAGTGGTTCATGCCCATCGGCATCGTGGCCGTCTGCTGGGTCAGCTTCATCGTAGTCCTATTGGTCTTCCCTCCCGAGGTCCACCCGACAGCCGCTACGATGAGTACGTGCTTTTGATATCTCGCTTACACCCACGTGCTGACCGTCTCCCTTTTCTAGATTACACTATCGTGATCATCATGGCGGTGTTCATCTTCGCTTCGCTTTCGTGGGTCATATCCGCTCGGAAATGGTTCCGGGGGCCTGTGAAGACCGTCGAAGAGGAGAACGGCACAACGGGCGAGTACGACGAGAAGAAGGGAACCCAGGTCGACGAGAGGTCCGTAGGAAGCCACTGAGGATCGGCAAAAGTAAACGACGCGTGAAGGTTAGTGCATACGCGAAGGTGAACAAGTACTGCTGTATAGCGATATATCTGTATGAACGCTTGTTGTCGTGCGAGGCGATACTCTGTTGACGTCAAGTGCAGGCCTGCTGCCAGCCTCGTCGCTTCGAATGTCGGCCTCGGCGGCTGCCGACAGCACGTGTCCCGGATGTGCCGCCACTCGTGGCGCGCACGCCTTGACCAGAGCGTTGTTGAGTGCAAACTGCCATTGTCCTCAGGGCGCCATAAACTTCCCGAAGTAGCGACCAATAACGCGTAAGTCAAGTGGCGAAAGCATATATAACCAGCCCCGGGAGCTCAAAGTTCTCGCCCCCTACTTGTCTTCAGCTTCCCGTCACTCTTCGTTGCATTGATACTCCGCCCCCGCGAGGCTCATCCTACTGACAACAAGTTGTTACCCTCGAACAACGCCTGCCATGGACCCGCGAGAATTCTTTCAATTCAGCGACAATCCCGACGCGAACTACATCATGATAGAGCCCAACGTCAAGTACATGATCTCCGGCCCGAGGGCTCTAGCATATGCACCGACGCCTTGGTACTTGCGCCCGCCGCCCCGTCCCAACAAGGACATCCCTGTCGTACGTCCATGATGATTCCTCACCTCAACCCACACAGCTAACACGTAACGCCTCTCTCACTACTCGCACGATCCTATGTTCAGGACAAGATGCGCTTCCTCCCCACGCGGCGGCTCCAGAACGCCTTCGAGTCCGTTCCCTGGGTGCAGACCGTCGGCGACGACCTTGACTCGTTCACCTACGTGTT
The DNA here is from genome assembly GCA_001304625.1 of Trametes sp. AH28-2. NCBI lineage: Eukaryota > Fungi > Basidiomycota > Agaricomycetes > Polyporales > Polyporaceae > Trametes > Trametes sp. AH28-2. Next base: position 675,516 of record KQ464079.1, on the reverse strand, counting down.
CATCCACACCCTCCTCTTCCGCGGGCACCAGCGCGGCGACCCGTGCACCGCGCGCATCGGCGGCTACTACTCCATGCTCGGGCACGAGCACCCGAAGAAGATCATGGACCTGCGCGACGCCCTCGAGAACACGCTCTGGATCATCGGCGAGGACGTCAAGAAGGTGCGGGCCGACGGGAAGGAACCCGACGGCAAGGCCGTGGCGCAGTTCGCGGAGCCGCTGTACAGGGTGACGAAGGTGAACGTGCGCCACCACGGGCAGGAGCGCGAGCTCGCCCATTCTCGGAAGCAGACGGATGGCATGAAGGAGAGGGCGGCGGTGCAGTACGAGGAGTACCTGAAGGCGTGGGGGCCGCTCAAGGAGGCGATCGACGAGGGCTTCGCGAGAAAGGCCGAAGAGAAGAGGAAGAAGAAGGCGGAGAAGGAGGCGAGGAAGGCGGAAAAATCGAAAGAAGCGGAGGGGGCGAGTGCTGAGAGTGAAGCCAGCGGTGTGGAGGCCGACGCGAGTCAGACAGGCGACGAGGGCACACCCGATGCGAGCGAGGAGGGTCAACACAGCGATGTGGCCACGCTGGAAGGTGCGGCAATGGACATCGACTCCGAGACCCCTGCGGAAGCTCCTCCGCCGGCCCAGGACTCGGAGGGAGCACAGAGCTCGACTGCAATTGCGTCTGGCCCGGAGGCGCAGCGACCAGTAGTGGTTGACATCCGCGATGAGTCCGAGCCCCCCTCCAAGAGGGCACGTATAGAATGAAGGGCCATGAGGGTACCTATGTTTACTAGCGATATTCAAGGCGGGTATCGTTGACAGTAGACTCAGCGCTGTACGATGCAGTTGACGCAATGAAATGTGTATTAGAACGGATCCTTCGCTCCCTCGTGCAAACTTCCGTTGACCTGTTCATACCATCTTGTCATCCCTCTGGTTCGAGTGTCCCCGCTACGCCTGCGGCAATGATATGAGCGATCGTACTAGGCGTAACCCGTGAAGACCGGGAGGCTGGTGGCAGGAAGATGCCGAAGGCTTTGACGCCGAGCCATCTCATCCGGTCGGCCCTTGAAAGGCTTACACCATCATGCAGCTTGGACGGCCATACGTGAACTATTGTCAACTTCGACATCTTGGTATTGTAACTATGCGCTTGAGCAAAGCCCACGTCTGACCGCGTCGTGCCCCCGCAGGTACATGCGGCGCCGTCGGGCCCACACGCCGGCCGCCTTAGGCTTGTTGCGGCGGCGGCAGTCATTCAGGAGCGACCTGCTTGGTCTGTGCTTTGTTGTTAGCCTCTGCTGCGACGGCCCAGGAACACGTCATGTTTTGGGATGCATATGCGCGCATGGGCTACAGAGCTTATCGAACTTGCTGTGAATATAAAGGCAGGCTCACTCGCTCGATTCCCCCCAGTACACACAGACATATCCTCGTTCTCGCACAATCACCACCATGTCGAATCACATCAAGAACATCCCCGGTGAGTAGCCTTCAATGATGTATATCTACGCGTCTCATCTTCAGCACCAGAATCCGTCGCCTTCACCCTCGGAGTCAAGCCCTTGCCCGCGGCGCCGCCCGGTACAGGTGCTGTCATAGAAAAGCAGCCCGCTAAGCCCAAGAATGTTCGTGGCCGCGCTGGACGACTCGCAAGCCTCAAGGACATGCCGATGGACATATTCCTGGAGGTACGTCTATATATCGTGGCCGTCAACGTGTTCTGAGGCTCACCGTCTGCACACAGATCGTCGTGAAACTCCACCCCAAGGATCTCCTGGTCATGGCGCGCTCCTCCAAACACTTTCGCTCGCTCCTCATGACGGAAGGCGCGCGTAATCTTTGGGTCGAGTCCTTCAAGAATGTGCCCGGCGTGCCGAAGTGCCCTCCATGGATCGCCCTGCCCCGCTTTGCTGCGGTGCTCTTCGACCAATATTGCTTCGTACGTCACCTCACACCTAATCTCAAAAGTATCGTTGTGTAACTGTACGTCTGCAGGCGTGCGGCAACGCTCGGTCCTCGCACGTCAATCACTCAGTCTGGGTACGCCTGTGCGCCGGTTGCTCCAAAACCAAGTAAGCCGCCCCTCTTCCTCCTCGCTCTTGCGTCTCATTTAACCTGTGCAGCTTCATGACCGGCGAAGCCATCCTTGGACAACAGGAATATCCTCCCCGACTCCTGACAGTGCTTCCCATGCTCTGCCGCGCCGTCATGTACACCGGCAAGTACACCATAAGGACTCGTACGTAGCCCTGTATCTCTTGTTCCACACGGGGATAGCCTGCTTACTGATTGGTGCCCAGCGCTCGACGCGCGGAAGAACTCGCACACCACGAGCGTCTTCTACGCGCCCGAATACAGGGCCGTCGCCCAGAGGCTGTCGTCGATGACGCAGCAGAGCGAGCTGCAAACGATGATGCGCGAGCGCATTCCGTACGTCACTGCGACGCAATGTGTGAGCCTCTCCGCGCTGTTGTCGTCGACGAGTGGCTGACGGAGTTTGCAGAACGCCATGACGGTCTTGGAATGGGTAGAGCAGACTATGGCCACGAAGCTGGCTGAGGACGACGTCCTGCGTGCGGATCGTAAGGCCGCGTAGGTGTTACTCGCTCTGATGTCGTGGCGTTGCCCTGACCCGTCTTTCCACAGCATTCTGGCGAGACTGGGTGAGCTAGGATACACCACCGCGGATTACCCGGACAACGACGCGTGGAAGAAGATCATCAATCAGACAACCAGGTTGACCGACAGAAGTGCGTTGCCTAGCTTCAGTCCTCTCGCTCGTTCCACTGACGCTCGGTCCGCCAGTCTGGAAGAACGCATTGCCCAAACTCCGTATTCTGATTGACCAGAAGCACGCAGACGATGACCGCGCGGCGTATGAGCGGCGTTTCGACGAGCGGCGCGCAGAGTTCGCGCCCTTCTACGACGAAGTCCTGCTCAACGCGCTCTCCGACGAAGACCGGGTCTATGCGCCCAACTGCTACGACGCATGCCGCACGCCCAGCGTCGAGCAGCTCATCTCAGAAGACAGCGGGAACGTCAAGGTCACACGGGAACGGGTCGCCGCCATCCGTGAACAGTTCGCGCGCGACGTGCGCGAGGGCGCCGCGAAGACCAAGCGCGACCTGGTCAGATTTCTACGTCGTAGAGAAGCGAACGAATCGTGGACGCTCGTGGACGACATGCCCATAGGGGAGGTCGACGCCGAGCTCACCCGGGCGTGGGCACTGTTCCTCTGCAGTCGGTGCTCGCACTTGACCCCCTCCTCTGCGCCAGACATATGCGCGCATTGGCGGGGGGAACACCCGTCGCACAAGTGGGACGACGAGTGGTCACCCTACTCTTCGGGTCGGACTCACAGGAATCCCCAGATTTACGCCGTGCCGTTGGGGTGGCACATCCGGACTGCTCTTGCCATGCTTGGTCTCCCTGAGGATACGTCCTTGGCGCAGATGGATAGCTGGGTCCGTGAGGGGAGGCTCATCTGCCTCTGCGGCCATCCGGAATTGGCGTCTCTCAAGGCAAGCGGCTGGAGCGGGATGGTGAGCAACTTCCAACCCCTGTCTCTGTGTTCGAGCGATGATTCTGACATGATCTAGGTGTGGCACATCAACAAGGAAGACAACTATTACGACAATATACGAGGGAACGCACGGTGCGTAAATAGCACATCACGTTCATGCGATACGTGTGTATCCTGACCGTCATGTCTAGGCGTCGCAAGCCCAACCCCAAAGACCCACAGCTCATCGACAGCCACTGCTTCTTTGGGTCCGGGAAGACGTTCTTTTTGCAGCTGCTGGGCGAGGGCGAAGACGCTATGCTTCACGAATGGGACGTACCTAACACCGTGGCCGCGGAGGTCACGGCGCTCCTCAATGCGAACGAAGTCCGGCCGATCTGCCGGATCTGCTACGAGATGGTCTCAGCTGGTCACCATGGAGCGCTGTACTTGGAGAAGGACGTGCGGGTTCTCGCGCATCACATGAAGACCAGGTGAGCTTATATCGTGTCCAAGTTGGCTGTGTTACTGGCATGATACAGCCCTCGGAGGCGTAGCGCTCACATAGTTGCTCGGCAGGCACGATACCGTTCTGTCCGCGGATTCGATCTGCTTCCACGCTTGATAGTGGTATGAAATCGAGGTTTTGCGGACTATGTCTAACGACATCATACAAGATCGCGAGCTCCGGTTGTCGGGCTGCACAGCTGGCGTTCAGAACTATATACTTAGTTTAGGTTAACCCTGATCTACTAGTAGTTATGTCAGATATTCAATATTCATCGATTGACCATGGATGCGTACCAGTAGGAAATACAGCCTGCAGATGAGGCAGGAATCTGTGTCGAAGTTGGCGACTCGCGAGAGGCACTGAGGCAGGGCGAAACGCGACGCGTTGCAAGCACGTGCTGCAGTGACGCAATGTCACTTCCAGTACGATGCGGTGCCAACGCGACGGTGGGCGTGTGTTCGGTGTACCACGATCATGGCGACGCTGCCTCTCAGACGAAGTGCTCGTGTCGCGTCTTCTGTCGCGACCGCCTCCGTCGCTTTAGCCCAGGATGTTGTCGCCAGTCGCGGCACTCGACGTGCTCGTTCCATATCCTCTCTCAGCTCTCTAAGCTCCCCAGATCTCGACGCTGCCGACCCCAATCCTCGCCCCGTCAAGCGCGCTCGAACAACACAGGTTGATTCAGACGTTCTGGGAGGCGATGCTGAACCAAAGAAGACAGTTCGCAGGAAGAAGGCGACGGTAGCTGAGCCCAAACCCGAGGACTTTTCTGTCCGAGTAACCAACGCGTGGAAGATTGGGCCACACGTCTCCTCCGCTGGCGGGGTCGAGAACGCGATCATCAATGCCGCCTCAGTGGGGTATGTCTGTTGCTGGTGCCTCATGGTTGGGTTTCACTGAGCCGCAACTTTACAGCGCGAATGGGTTCGCCATCTTCCTCAAATCGCAGAGGAAATGGGAGTCAAATGCGCTGAAAGACGAGTCGATAGCGAAGTTCAAAGAGCGCATGAAAGCCTTTGGGTACTCGCCCTCTCATATTCTACCGCATGGCAGCTATCTCGTCAACCTAGGCAACCCCGACGAGTGGGTGCGCGTTTCGCTCTCAGCCTCATCCAAGACTTCTTATGCCGGACCGCAGTGAGAAGCGGGAGAAGTCGTACTAATGCTTCATAGATGACTTGAAGCGCTGCGAACAGCTCGGATTACATCTATACAACTTCCAGTATGGCTTCATCCGTCGCGCTCCGGGTGCTTCCCTGCTAAATGGTCCATAGTCCAGGTTCCACAGTCGGAGCAGGGACTACCGAAGAGTCACTTGCACTCATAGCCGAATGCATCAACCGTGCTCACAAGGAGACCAGCAACGTCGTGATTGTGCTTGAGAACATGGTACGTTTCCTGCCGCTCTTGGCAGGATGGTGTCACTGATTATATGCGTGCTTCGCTTTCAGGCCGGAGCAGGAAACGTCATTGGCTCGCGATTCTCAGAGCTGGGTGGAGTTATCGCACACGTCCAAGACAAGGCGAGAGTGGGCGCATGTCTAGACACTTGTGAGTCGCTGTAATACCCCGCGCACGTGCGCACGTCCCTTAACTACATCTAGGCCATATGTATGCGGCTGTGAGTTACTCCCCTGCCTCGCGTCGCCCCTCCAGTTCGTCGTTCAGAATGTCCTGATTGGTGTTATCAGGGGTACGATATCACGACCCTCGAAGGCTGGCAGTACGTCCCTCTCATCCGATATCGTGCTCTCATTCTCACCCTGGCTTGATTCAGAAAAACTAGTGCGTCTCCTCGCATACAGTCGGAGTCCTGCTATCGCTGATTCTGACGTCTCCATGTCACAGTGGAAGAATTTGATCGCGAGGTAGGCATAAAGTACCTGCGCGGCATGCACCTCAACGACTCGAAAGCCGCGCTGAACAGCAAGAAAGACCGGCACGAGAACATCGGCCTGTACGTACTCCCTCACTCTTATGAACCGCACCACGCACAGCACCCACTCACCTCGCACGCCTACAGCGGTCACCTCGGCCTCCGCACGTTCGCGCACATCCTCAGCGACCCGCGCACGCGCGACATCCCGCTCGTCCTCGAGACGCCCGCGTACGACGTCCCCTCCGGCTCGAGCGCCACTGCGCGCGAGGCGCTGGCGAGCGAGGGTATGGGCGTGTGGCGCACCGAGGTCGCGGTGCTCAACCGCCTGTCCGGGCGTAGCGAGCAAGAGGTGGGCGCGGAGGAGATAGAGGAGATGAGGAAGGAGATCGCGGACGCTGTGGCACAGGCGAGTAAATTGCGGGATGCGAAGGGGAAGAAGGCCACGACGACTTCGACGACAAGCAAGACGAAGCGGAAGGCGAAGAAGAAAGCCACTGTGGAGGACGAGGAGGAGGAGGATGAGGAGGGCGGTGGCGGGAGCTGCTGCGAGTCTGCAAGTTGATCAAGTGCGTGCGTGTTATGCGTCGGGTATGTAGCAGGCGTAGGTCGTATGGGCTATAGGTGAGCACACTCTTGTTACATTACAAAGGTCCGAGGGTGTCGCTTTTGACTATTGTTATCTGGTGCCGGTTACTGAACACCCGATCCAGGTACTATATACAAGGATACATGGACACTGTCAAACACTGAAAAGTGTCGGGTGCATCTCACAACAATTGTCTCTCCTGTGCGCTCATCATCGGTCTGCGTGGTTGTGAACACAGCTCGGAAGACTTCGATTGTTATGTCGTCTTCGGCGGCGGAGTTGGCCGGCTTCTCGAGGTTTAGACGCTCAACTCTGTTCGCCAACTCCATTCGTCGACCTCTCCGACAGCATGCGCTTTGGACGACACGCGCATGGTCAACTCGGGGGACATAACGTGTGCTTGGGTCCTGAAACCAGTCCGCTTGACTAGCAGTGCCGGCCGCGCTGGGCAAGCGCAGGCACATGCGCAAACGGCAGTTTGTGGCGGCACATCCATGCTACGGCGAGGCGCTTGGTCCGTGGCGACACGGCTGTTGTTGCAGAGGCCCAATAACGCATGGACATGCCACGCCTATGTCCGTTTTCCTCTTACGGACGCCCTCTGAGAATATAAAGGTCGGTCCGTTGCGGAACTACACGCACATCCTCATAACTCTCGTTCTCACCCACTCGCCACCACCATGTCGAACCTCAGCACTGCTATCCCAGGTGCGCACCCCTCCTCATATGCGCATGCTCGCGTCTCATGTTCAGTACCAGAGTCCATAGCGCTCGGCCTGCAAGTCGAACCCTTGATCTCTCCTGACCGCGCAAGCCAGGAACCCCTCGGTACCGAGACGCAAGGACCTCATGTGGCGCAGGAGCCCGCTAAGCGTATGGTGCGCCGCGGCCGTGCTGGCTACCTCGCGGGCCTCAAGGACATGCCCATGGACATCTTTCTGGAGGTACGCACATGCATATACCGTGATGTCAACATCGCCATGAGCGCGGACTCGAACTGACGACGCGCGATTCATAGATCGTGACATGGCTCCTTCCTGCGGATCTCCTCCGCATGGCTCGCTCCTGCAAGCACTTCCGCTCTATCCTGATGGCGCGGGGCTCGCGCCGCCTCTGGGTCGCCTCCTTCAAGAACGTGCCGGACCTCCCGCCGTGCCCGAGCCCGTACATCTCAGAGCCGCGTTTTGCTTCGGTCCTCTTCGACAAACACTGCTTCGTGCGTCAGGCGCGTTCTTCGCAACGTCGTCGTATACTAATACTCTTTGTGTAGGCATGCGGGGCACCACGGGCAGTGAGCGTCTTCTATACAGGCTGGGTGCGGCTATGCTCTGCCTGCTACAAGACGAAGTGAGTACTCGGCTTTCTGGTCTCTCTTAACGTGTTCTTGACCTCGTATAGCTGCGTGAAGGGCGAAGACCTGCGTGCGACGCTCGACATGCCGCCCGCTCTCCTGAGCAAGCTCCCCCAGCTCTGCAGCGCTGTCATCGAGTGGTCCGCTCGTTACGATCTCCCCGACTTCCCTAAACCCAGTGCGTATCCTCGAACCCATTGCCGTCGTAAGCATTCCGCTAATTATATGGTTCTTAGGTACCGAAGCAAAGACAAACTCTATGAGGTCCACCTTCTACGTCCCTGAGCTCAAGGCCGTCGCCGCCGAGTTATTGTCACTCGAGACGGACGCCGAGGGATTGCAGAGATTCGTCGACGAGCGTATGGAGTTCGTCACTCTGATGCAAACGGTGAGTCTGGTATGCCTCTTCGGTCCTCGCTCACCGGCTGACATGTCTTGCAGCACGCCATCTCGGTTATCGAATGGGTTGACGAGACCGCGAATGCCAAGGTGTACGAAACCGAAAACGTGCGCAGGGAACGCAAGGCTGCGTGAGTAGAACGTCCTGTTGCACAGCGGTCGACGCTCATTGATACCTTGTAGCATCCTGGAGAAGCTGAACCGCCTTGGGTACACCGCCGAGGACTATCCGAACAATGAGGCGTGGAGGAAGATCGTCTACCAGCCCACGAAGCTGACCGAGCGAAGTGCGTCGTTTGCTTTCCTCCATATGACTTATCCTGACGACCCCGGATTTGACAGTCTGGAGAGCCGTGTTCCCCAAGCTCCAAATTCTCATCGAGCAGAAGCGCGAAGAGAACCGCGTAGCTGCATTCGAGCGGCGCCTGGACGAGCGGCGTGCAGAGTTCGCGCCGTTCTACGACGACTTCCTGCAGAACACGCTCCCCCACGCCGACCGCCCGTTCGCTCCGAACTTGTACGACGTCGGCCGCACCCCTAGCGTCATGGAGCTCCTGTCGGCGGAGGACGCGACGGCCCCAGTCACTCAACGACGCGTCGCCGCCATTCACGAACGCCTCGCTCTCGACGTGCGCGCGTGCGCCTCCCGGATCAAGCGCGAGATGGTCGAGATGCTGTACTGCTACATGGAGATGCCCGCCTTCGACGACGCGCAGATCGACCTCGAGCTCACCAAGGGCACCTCGCTGTTCATCTGCGACCACGGCCCGAGCGAGACTGCGCTCCCGCGCTCGGCGGCGGACGCGTGCGCGCATTGGCGCGCGGAGCACCCGTGGCTCAAGTTCAACGAGGGGGGCCCGCTGAAGCGCCCCGCATGGGAGTACAAGCAACCCACGGTGACCTCGGTTGGCTCGGTGTGGCGCACCGCCATCGTCCTTGCCTCTCTGGGCCTCCCCGAAGACATTTCGATGGCGCAGCTGGACGCCTGGGTGCGCGAGGGGAGGTTGATCTGCCGCTGTGGCCACCCGGAGCTGGCATCCCTGTGTGAGGAACGCGGTTGGTGCGGCTTGGTGAGTACCGCGTCTTTGCGGCCACTCGGGACGTGCTGACTCGTTGTACAGATGCATCACGTCAACAAGGAAGTGGACCTCTACGTCCACATGCAAGCCAGGCAGTGCGTGACCCTTTCTCCCACCATACGTGATCGGTCGAGAGGCTGATGACGTGCCTAGTAGGCCTCCTCGCAAGCTCCTCCAGCACTGGAGCTTCCTCAACAGCCACTGCATGAGCTCGTCGAGGCCCTTTCTCGAGCTCCTCGGCGACGGCCAAAGGGCGATCGCCCTCGAGTTCGCCGTCCCGGACGACGTGGCCGCGGCGGTCACTGCGCTCCTGGACGCGAACGACGTGAAGCCGACTTGTCGGACGTGCTACGATATGGCCAATTACGCGTGCCAAGATATGTACCTGGAGAAGGACGTCCAGGTCCTCGCGCATCATATGAAGACGAGGTGAGCATCCTTCGGCGCGTCGTTGTGCTGCGTGTCACTGACCAGCCTTGTAGGCACAACGAGGTGCTGACACCGGAGTCGATCTGCTTCCACAACCACGAGATTTGAGCACTCGCTAGGCTTATTTTCTACGGACTTGAGGATGTCTTCTTACCCATTATTGTAATCACAACATAATTCTAGCTTCACGGTCGTGACAGAGCTGATGTCAGCCGCTGCGCGAGTATCATGCCTCGGCTCTTCCCACTTTGCGAAGTATGACCCATTCACAACATGATACAGCCTACACATACAACTTCATCAAACAGGGGAGCGCCGGTCGATACTCGTATCGCGAATTCTCCGGCGGCGACTACCAACTGTGCCAGCCAACCCAACGAACAGCGGGTTCCGAATATCCGTATATACTGGGCAACGTTGTCAATCATACCTATCCTAGGCGTAGCAGTTGACGGTAGAATGCATGTTCGTGACTCGGACATGTTGTACATCAAACTATGCAGTGCGCAGGTAAGGAATATGAGGAGGAGAGTGACATCAACATGAAGGGTTACCTGAAGAGCCACCCAAGACAACTGGCGGCACTGTGCGGTCGGCGTTGAAGATAACAATGGTATCACCATTGTATGTGATGCCTGAGAACAATTGTTGAGTCAATTGCGAGGCGAATATGAGCTTTGAGTCATGCGCACCAGCGTAGTCGACTGTCTGAGGAAGCGGGTACACCGTCTTCAGCAGGCGTGCGTAAGTCTTCTTCTCCGCTTTCGTCCAGTGCATAAGCGGCGCGAGGTGCTCCAGGAGCCGTCCCCCTATGCAGGCTTCATGAAGGTCGAGGGGGTCCGCTTGGGTGAGGGAGAAGTAGCCCTTGTATGCGGTGTCCAGTCGTTTGCGGTCGGCCCCATCTCGACAGTTCTTGTACCCGTAGTCCACCGATACCGAGGGTACCATCTTTATAGCGACGTCTTCGGTGGATTCCCCTGGAAGCTGGTCGACGTAGTGCTTCAAGTCCCAGACGGACTTGCGGCGGTATGGTGCGTGTGCCATGACGTCGCGGAAGAGTCGAGTGCACTGCAAGCCGTACCGCTCGAGGAGGGCAGGGATGGAAGAGGTCTCGTGTGCGACGCAGAACTCTTCGAACTTGCAGACCCCGATGAGGGCCCGGTAGGCGACTCCGAGGTCGCGCTCCTCGGTGTTGTTCATAGTGGCAACGAAGCCGAAGCATATCCACAGATCCTGGCATGGATTGGGGTGGCCTCCGTTCACGAGGCCGCGGTATAGGATGTGGCAAGCCTGTCGAGGAGGAGGTAGGTTGCGGAGTTTGGTATCAATGACGTTGAGACTGTCGCTGGGCGAGCCGCCCGTCATGATCCAGGCAGAGCGGATGGTTTCTGAGACGTGGTTGATGATTAGTTGGTCGTCGTCGGGGACGGCGTCATCCAGGAGAGACTGGTGTTCCAAGAACCAGGGGTAGTATCCGCCTCTGCTCTGTACCGGGATGCGCTCGAAAGCGTCCTTGATTTCCTGCACGAGTCGGCCCTCGAGTCTCCAGCGGTGCACGTCTTTTGGCGTGACGGCATCGAGGTAGAGGAGAAGCCCCTTGTACAAGCCACAAAGCATGCTCTCCGACCTTCCGCCCATAGTGCGCGCGGCCTTCGCAAAGCCGTAGTCCCGCCGTGTCTCCGGGTCGTCGGGGATCACATCTCCAAGGCAGGCCTTGTAGAGGCGGTAAGCGGTGTTTATGGGCTGGCCGGGCTTGCAGTCAAAGATATGGGACGGCCAGGCTTCCTTCTGGCATGCCTTGCTGCAATATACGGCTTTCTTGCAACCGCCGCAACGACTGAGTTTGACTGCCGGCATCTCGCAGTAAGGACAGGTTTGCGTCTGTTCCATCTGATCAAGGGTGTACGATTCCAACAGGACCGCCGGGCGTTAGCCCGTCAAGAAATCATGTTCATGCAAGTCCGAGGGCGTACCTGAGCGTATGAGCCTCGGGAAAGGCGAGACCTGGTAGGAAGAGAGTAAGAGGGGTGGGGCCCTACACGAGGGTTGGAAGGGTACATGTAGGAGCCGCGCGGTGCGGGCGAGGCCGTCATGTTCGAGGTTGCTGCGGTAGCGCCTGTTCGAAGCGGTTAGTATGAGTGCGGTGCCAGGCTCCGACGCGCCGAACATGCAGGCCTATTTGCATGGCCTACGTAGACACTGCGTGCGTTTTCCGAGGATGTCACATGAACAGCATCTTGAAGGTGTGATCTGCGCCGGAATGCTACTTGGCGTGCGGCAAGTAGTAGAGAGTGAAGCGCAGATGGGCGCGCAAGTGGCGGCTCAGCAAGAACTGCATGATACCGATGTTGAGTATGTACAGACTCAGACGCAATCAAGAATGAGAGGAACGGGATAGGAAGTCATACAGAACAAGATAACCCACCCTCCAGTGTCCGACTGTCTGCCGCCCAAGATAGTCAGATGAAGAGTCGTGAGGACTACGTTCGAGCTCACCAGCAGCAGAACCACAATTTAGATCCGCCGGAACACGATGGCGAGCGCAAGCGCGCCAACGCAGAATCCAAGGAGGGTAAGCACGGAAGGGTAGCCTGGAGAGAGGTACTGCCACCATGTCGACGTCATGTCACTGCCGACAAGGTGGATGGCGATAGAGCTGTTACTATGGGCCATTCCTACGCAAGAGGGCTTCAAATGAGCTGCATAGAAGAAGGATGAAATGGCGGGAACGCACCAGCGAGATTGACAGGCTGAGAAAGCGGGTACACGGTCTTCAGCAGGCGAGCAAAAGTCTTGTTCTGCCTTTTCTTCCAGTTCACGATTGGCGCGAGATGGTATAGCAGCCTTCCCTGGATACAGGAAGTATGGAGAGCAAGGGGGTCCGCCCTGGGGTGGGAGAAGTAGCGCTTGTATACGGCGTTGAGTTGCGTGATGTCCGCGTTGTCTCGACAATTCGCGAAGCCATAGTCTACGTCGACCGAAGGCGTGCGGGAAGGTGAGCGATCCACAGGGTCCCCAGCCGCGAGTTGGTCGACATAGTGCTTCAGGCTCCACACGGATTTCCGCATGTACGGGGAATGCGCCATGACATCCCGGAAGAGCCGGGTGCACTGCAGGCCGTAGCGCGCAAAGAGGGCAGGGATCGACGAGGTCTCATGCGCTATGCAGAACTCCTCGAATGTGCAGACCTTCATGACGGCCTGGTAGGCGGCACTGAGGTCGCGCTCTTCGATGCTGTTCATGGCGGCGACAAAGCCAAAGTCTCTCCACAAATGCTGCGACGGATTCGGGTGGCCTCCACCAAGGAACCCGCGGTAGAGGACATGGCAGGCTTGTCGCGGAAGGGAAAGATTGAGAATCTTGGTCTGGATGACGTTGAGGCTGTCGCTGGGAGAGCCGCCGGACTTGATCCAGGCAGAGCGGATAACGCGCGCAACGTGATCGACGATCAGCTCATCATCAGAACTAGCTTCGTCCAGGACGGACTGGTGCTCCAGTAGCCAGGGATAGTACGCGCCTCTGTTCTGCGGGAGAATAGGCTCGTACAGATTCTTGATCTCCGCCATGAGCCGCCCCTCAAGTCTCCACGTGTGTACGACCTTCGGCGGGACATCCAGGTAGACGAAGACCCCTCGGAACAAACCAGCTAGCATGTTCTCCGACATTCCGCCCATGGTCCGCGCAGCTTTCGCGAAGCCAAAATCCCGCCTAGTCTCCTCGTCGTCGGGAATCTCGTCTCGGAGGCACGCTCTGTAAAGGCGGTAGGCAGTGTTGATAGGCTGACCGGGTTGGCAATCGAAGATGTGCAATGGCCATGCTTCCTTCTGGCACTTCTGGCTGCAGTAGATGGCCTTCTTGCAACCGGTGCAGCGCCTGAGTTTGACTGCCGGCATGCCGCACCGCGGACAGATGTGTGACGCCGCCACTGGCATCCTGCCCAACAGATGGACAATCTAACAGTCAGCGCTGAGTTGGTTCAGTCAACGATGAACGTACCTGAAGCAGGCTATCTAAGCGAGAAGGTGTAGCAGCTAGAATGTTTCGGAAGGATAGAAATCGTTACAGGCCAGGAGGGGTCGTCGCGTCGCATCCAAGTTCGCGGTTCACGTCTCGCGTCGACCTGGGCGCTGCGGTAGCTCATGTGCCACGTCGTTACGTCAACCACTATGCAAATATGGATATAGGAGTACCTCGAGCTGAAGCTGGCATCACGTTCATTGCTCAGCGCTCAGCTTCGACTGCGAACCGGTACCACTCCGAGTTCCCCATTACAACAATCGAATGCGCGAATGCCAGAGCACGCGCCGCCTGTCTGAGACGGCCAGGATTTTGGCGACGTGTATACCTTCAGACGCTGCGTAGCAGTTCCGCCGTCCTGCTAGGCTGTGGTCGATGGTGTTTGTCAGACATGCGAGGGATCTATGAAGTCACGACTCGGAAGAGCTGGCGAAGAGAGCTGACATGGGCGCCTATGCATGCGTCATTGTACTCAACGCCCGGAAAGTGCCGAGGCATCCTGGCTCAGGAGTCAGAGTCGGATCATCAACCGACACCTCCGCAAGTTCTGGACCTATACATCGGCTGTTTGATTGCTGATAATTCTCGACAATCTCTCAAGCTACCCTTTGCTTCAGCGAAACGCTCGGTGCTACATCTCGTCATGTGACCTGGAAGTGACGACGACCCGGCGTGGTACCACTGGCACGGCTTCAATCAGCCCTTTATATATCCCAGGAATCAGCCTGAAGGGGTCGAGGTAATTTTGGAAGCCCACACAAAGTCCCAGATGCGCTCAAAAAACTACTCTATGCCACGACTAACTCCCGTACAGGCCTGAATCGAACGTGCGCCTCTTCGCAAGTTCTACATGAAAACGCCTCTCGAGGTCTACCTGAAAATTTTCCCTAGAATATCATATTCTAGAAAAAACCATCCTAAAGATATAAAAATGGAAGGACTGCTCGTCGGCCTCGTCAACATTGCAGACGTCTCCTCGACGGTATGCTTCTACCTGACTTTCGCCGCTGCTTTGATCGTCCCTGAGTTTCAGCATCCGCAGAAGGATCACAAGACGACTTCAGGCGCGTATAGCACGCTCTACGCCTAGCTAACACCGACGGCGGCAGTGGCCCACTACGTTCCCGAGTCGCCTGGGTCTTCCCCGTCTTTCACGGATGCTTTCAACCCCGCTCTAGGCTGACTTGGCTATGGCACCTCGATCATGGGGGTTCGCTTGCTGGTGGTATAAGTGCGCGCAGGACGGTGTCCTCAATGCAATCCTCGACGCGGACGTGTCACTTCTCATTGCTCACTGCACACTACACACTATGCTGAAGCTCTCCCTCATCGGGCTCACCCTCTCAGCCCTTGCTCTCGACGCCCTCTCCTTTGAAGCACCCAATATTCCACTCAACTGGACCACCGTATCCCCCTGCGTGATTGATTCTGGATCACGCATCATTGCCGGGGACGTCACCGTCCAGGATCCCAACAACACACCCGCGTCGTGCATCGAACGCTGCGACGCCCAAAACTTCATCTATGCCGGCGTTGAGTTCAGCAACGAATGCCACTGTGGTACTGGCCTGAAGAGCACCCCGGAGGCGAGACCCACCTCGGAGTGCAACATGGCATGCACCGGCGACGCCGACCTCTCTTGCGGAGGTTCATTCCGCATCCAGGTACGCATGCACTCCCACAGTACACGCGCATCTGTCAACAACCGTGCATCTGACCTCGCCTTCTCGAACCATGCTGTAGATCTACAAATCGCCCGCGCTCCCCGGAGGCGGCTGGAGCCTGCAGGGCTGCTTCGTCGACACCCCTGCTACCCCTGCCTTCGGCACTCCCGTCGCGCACCACTCGTTCGCGACGAACCTCGAGCTCATCGACCAGTGCATCAATTTCTGCCAACATATCGGCTACCCGTACGCCGGCGTGGAGAACGGCGAGGATTGTCAGTGCAGCTTCGGTTTCGCGGCGGGTGCGCAGACTACGGACGAATCGGAGTGCAGCACGCTCTGCCCGCTCCCACCCGGGGAAGGCCAGGAGTTCTGTGGAGGCGTACAGAGGTTGATGGTGTACCACTACGTTGGGTAGAATACCGGGAAGCGTCGTGCAGAGAGCACGATGATGTTATATACACGTGCCTGATCGTTTGTGAATTCGCCCTCTCACGCAAATTTAGCTCTTCATACGTTACAGTGAAGCATACGCGGGTGAGCGTGAGCGTTCAAGATCATTTGCAGGCTCGGCGGGCGTTGTGGCGTTCGCGGAGAACTCCGGCACCGAGTAGGCGCTCACGCTGGAAGAACGGCGTGTCCCGATTTGGCGACTCTCTCTTTCACTCCTACGTTCTGCCGACATTAACTGCATCTACCATCTCTTTACGTATTCTGCTTGCAGTGTGTTGAAGGATCGCTACATGAATCCTTGTTCCTTGTTCTCACATCGTGGCTTTGACTGTGTTACTCGGTGTTTCCCAGCGGTGCCGATCTCTCCAGTCTTGTCAAGCTTTCACCGTAGCCACACCCTCCAGTCGTAGCTCACCGGCGTACAGATTTTTTGACCTGCCCTGGTCACTCATTCGTTAACAATCAGCTCTGCTCTGGTCTTCCTGAATGGCCAGCAACAAGGCGCATATCAT
Source organism: Trametes sp. AH28-2 (assembly GCA_001304625.1). Lineage (NCBI taxonomy): Eukaryota > Fungi > Basidiomycota > Agaricomycetes > Polyporales > Polyporaceae > Trametes > Trametes sp. AH28-2. The sequence goes on along the minus strand of KQ464079.1, from coordinate 659,142 downwards.
GGCACTGGCAATTCCGACTGGAGGGTCGGAAACGACTCGCGTTTTGCTAAAGCTTAATGCTCATCCAAAGGCGGACGATCTTCCCCGACGTCTAATCATAACGTAGACGGTGAGCAACTCATCACATATCACCCTCGGCCATGCCTATGCCGATCTTCGCGAGCTAATGTTCCTCCCTAGCTCCAATCGTCCTGAACGCGTCTATCCCAATGTCACCTGATCATCACAGATAACCCGGCTAATAAGCCGGCCGTAGTACCCCCCTTCGACAGGCTAACAAGCCCGGAAAGCCGTAGGGCCCCATACTGCCAGTATAACGGCGAATCCGCTGGCTTTTCTACTCAAAACAGCAAGGACTTCCTCTCCCCAAATGCAGAAGGATTCCACAACATACGATAACATACAGATAAGGAGATCTGACAGATCTCTACTGATTAGATAGATCAACGCCGGCGTTGAGTACAACGGCCGCCCCCAAGCGCCCTTCCGCTGGCCCGGCGCCGGCGCTTCCTCCCTCCCCGCCGCCGCCACATGCGTGCTCATCGTCGCCGACGACGTCGACGATGTCCCCCCCCTCCCGCCCCTCATTCTCATCCGTTTGACCCCGTTCTTTTTGCATTGTACAGGTCTGGTGAACGCAAATTCAATAGCGCGCTTGAATCCATGATACAGGCATCGTAGTATACGCGCGCCAGCGACTCGCGCTTTAGGCAAGTGCTCGGCCATGACGTCAGCGCCCGCCTCCCACGTGTACCGACCGCCCCCGCCCTCCGCGCGCCCTCCGCGCTCTCCTCAGCCCGCCCGCGCCCGCGCCCCGCTCCCGCCTACAGCGACAGCGTCCGTACATTCAAAAGCACAGGAGTTGTCATGCTCTACGCCGCGGTAGGCGCGACGTTTCGGTAGGGGGGAGACAGCGGGCGCTACCACTCCCGCCCTCCGCCCTCTCTCCAGTCCGCCCGCGCCCGCGCCCCGCTCCCCCGACTGCGCACCTCGCGACAACGTCCGCACAGCAGGCGTGCCCTTCTCCGATCTCGCACGGCGCGCTCGACAATAGTCAGTTGACAGATCGCAGATCGGGGAGGTTGTCAATCCGCGTCCCGGGGGATTCCGATATTCCGATGTAATATTCCAGCTGCACGGTGTACACGCAACATGACGGCCAATCAGGCCTATCGTACATGTAGCTTCCTAGGCAACTGATGCACACTGGTGGACCCACAGCACATTCACTGTGATACGAGAACATGTTGCACAGCCTTAGGAACTGATGATCATTCTCCACCCTCACCCGGCCCATCAGGCACTGAGAAACAATGACGTCACGAGAGTATGGATTATGAGAATTTGAAGTTCGCCACTGACATATACGTACGCAAATCAGACATGGAACAGCAGGCATATGTATATTACTTGACAATACAAAAGATCTACAATGCATTGAGTATCTACCAACAGACAATGCTCGAGATTACACTTTCGTGTACCTGTATATATGCTAGCCCATCAGTACTCCTGCGAGAAGACAAAGGAACAGGAACTCAGACATACCTCCCATGCGCCCACTGGCAGCTCACTCGACGACCGCCGTTGCATTCTTCTTCGACTTCTTCGACTTGGACTTCTTGCGAGGAGGCGCTTTGTCAGTGGCGTCGACGTGTGAAGACTCAGATGCGGCCGCGTCGTCCGCGAGAACTCTCTTTGGTGCACCTTGTCGAGTCTTGCGAGGACGTTTAGCGACGGCAACCGCGCGGCCATCCGGTCCTGTAACTACGTCCATGGGTATGAAGCTGACCTGCGCGCGCGCGCGCTGGCGAGAGGGGAGGGGAGCAGAGGGGCCTGGGATGTCGGGAGTGGTAGGGGTAACAAGAGCAGGTGGCGCAATCGGGGAACCGTTCGCCTCAGCCTCGGCGTGCGAGTTGTTCCCAGCGCCTGCGGTAGGTACCGCGCCGTTGCCGGACATGGTGTCGATTGTGATGCCGCTGGAGGGTTCGTCGCCGCCGTCGGGGCCGTCGGGGCTGTCGGGACCGGGGCCGTCGTCGGGACCGTTGCCGCTGTCGGGCCCTGCTTCGTCAACATCTGCAGGCACATCCTTACCAGCCTGTTTCGCCTTCCATGCAGCCCACTCAGCGTCGCTCAGAGACCGGAAGCGTGCTGCACCGTTGGTCCACGCAGCGATAAGGGCCTCCAGTTCCGGACGCGAGCAGATATCCCCGGGCGCGCAGAACTTGCGCAGCGGCCAGTTCTCGACGACGATGCCGACGCGCGCGGTGATGCGGTCGAAATTGACATACGACATGCGCCCGACGGGCCCGCGTGTGCTTGCCTCCTCTACAGCAGCGCATGTCAGAGATGATACGATACACATAGACACTACATACGGAGTTTCTGGGTGATCAGGACGGCCGCGTCCTTCTTGAGGTTGATCAGACCTTGAACGTAGTTGTACGCGACGCCTGTAAGACAATCAGAAAGTTGAGCGATGATGTAGGCGGGTTCCGAGGCGTACCTTGCATCCCCGACACGCAATACCCCTCCATCTTCAACGCGAACTGGGACAGCGAGCTCTGCGTCGCGAGCTTGACAAACTCAAGCAGGCGCTTGCTGGTGGCAAATGAGAACGGTTGGTTGTAGGACGCCGTGTCTGATCGCACGGCGATCATGAGGACCTCGGTGCCGGTGCGGGTATGCAGATCCTGGATCTATAGTACGACAAGGTGAGCTTGAGAGACACCCGCGGCGCAGGTCGTGCAACTCACCTCGCGCTGGATTGTCGACACCGTGGCGCGCGCGTCGTGGAACGCCTGGATGGGTACAGTGTGTGTTCCCTTCTTGTGGTCCTCGGCGCGTTCTTGAAGAGCCTTCATTGCATCTTCGGTGGCCGCGACTTGCTCCTCCTTAGACATACTGTGCCACTTCGCTGCGATAGCCCTCGTGACATCGCCATCCGAGACGCGCGAGGGTTCTTCGCCGTCTGATATACCCGCGCGATGAGGCCATGAACGCACAGCAGGACGCGCTGTACTTACCTGTGTTCTGGCGCTGCAGCTCCTGGCTGAGGAATGCGTTCCAGCGGCTGGTCTTTCTCTGGCGTGTCTTCATGCGAGTCGTCTGCATAATCATGCGGAAGTAGTAGTCAGCGCTGTGTGATTGGAAGTCCGCGTGGATCTTCTGCGCTGCCTCCCAGACCGCATCGCGAGCCTCTTCGATGGCCTCGTTCAGCGCGCGCGCGCGCTGCTGACGTTCGATCTTGAGCTGGACTCGCTGCAGGGAGCTGAGGGTATGGCCCTTCTTGGTGCGACGACGAGCCGGAACGTAAGATTTCGTTCCGGCTCGCTGCTTATTGAGGAGGCGGAGGAGGCCGTCGGGTTGCTGGGGCGCCATCTGGGATGCAAGAGGTACTGGCAGTGAGAGGGCGGAGCACGGGGAACGGTGGACGAGCAGGAAGGAGCGACTTGCCCAAAAAAATAAGGACTCGCTCGGGAGTCGGGAGTCGGGGCGTCGGGGCGTCGGGGACCGACAGATCAGGGCGCAAGGAAAAACATTGGCTTTGGAGCGGATACATGGTAGTTACAGATGGTGGCGGCAGGTATCTAAGTCACGGTGGAGAGCACTCAGGTTAGCCCATCCAATGGCTCTGGCTCGATCGCACGGGAAACTGTACCGCCGCGCGCCGCGCCGCGCGTCGCGCAGTCCCTAGACCTCCCCCAACGACGCCACCCATGTGCTTAACAAGCCCCAAACGTATTGCGCGTCAGCAACAGGGAGCTCGGCGGGGGCGCGGCCGACGGTCATGCAGAACTCCGTCACGTTTGCGCTCCAGAGGAACGCCTGCATGAGCGACACTTGCTGCTCGACGCTGAGGCGGCGAGCAGACATCCAGACGTCGGCATGGGGCCCGAGGTTGAACGTCGGGGCGAACTCGCCCGCGCTCATCGCGGCTGGGCGCACGATACGGCGCAGGTGATCGATGACCGGGGAGGAAAGTTGTTCCTCCCCTTGGCCCTCTTCATCGGATACGTCAACGACTGTATTCGGGGGTCAGATTGCACAAGATAACACGACGGGGGACTCACCGATGCTGCTATCGCCGAGGGGCCAGGTGTAGCCATTGCGTGCGCGTCCCGGTGACACGATGGCGCTCTGAGACTTGGACGGAGACAGGGGGAACTGCGCCCGGGCTTTGCGCGGGGATCCTGGAGTACTGCAAGGGGCTGTGACCTCGCGACCCGGCGTCGGCGATCGCGCGTGATCGCGAGCCTTCACCGGGGACGTGCTGCGAGAACGCGCCACCGCCGTCGCAAGCGCAGCGTTGGTGCTTTGTTGCGTAGCCCCTGTAGGCGCGGGAGTATCTCCTCCCCTGCCGGGCTTCACAGGCGAAGGGCTTCCACCTATATCATAGTCATAGTCAGAGTCATCGAATGTACAGTCAGCGATGGCGCAAAGTGAGGCGCACCACCAGGGATCCCGAACAGCCGCACCCCCGATATCTTGGTGTCGAATTGCGGAACGAGGGCCCCCTTGTCGAGCATCCAGAGCAGGGCATTACCGAACATATTGAACTTCTTGAAACGAGGGCTCTTGTACGACGTGAGGGGATGGATTTGATCCTTCCTGTTCGCAGAGAGTCAGTGTATGCACGAGAGAAGCTCTCCTACACTGGACCACTTACCAGTCGAAGCCGTGATAGATACCGGTCTCCTGAGCGACCTTGAGAGCGTAGTACGGCACCCGAGTTTCCTGCATGAGCAACCCCCGGACGAGGGGAGATCGAATGATTGCCCTCCGGAACTCAGAGACGTCGGTGGGATCATGGAGGCCCGCAATGACGTCCTGGTTGAGCTGGTCGACGACCAAGGCCTCGCGCTTGTTGTTGCTGATCACGACGAGTGGGAGCAGATCCATGTGTTTACCAAGCGCTGTGTTAGGGGGCCTGCAGGACATGTTGAGTATTCACCGAACCGACGACTTCCAGGACCAGCATACCGTTGGGAATAGACCCCCGGAGGAGGAGTACCATCAGCGGTATTCAACACCACAAAGTACGCATCTTGCTCCTCGGGCTTGAACAGGGAATCGATTGCAGCATCTTCATCCTCTTCTTTGACCGCAGGGGTCCGATCCTGAGCCATGCTTCGCGATCCTGAGTGAGAGAGGATAGGCAGTAAGAGGAGATGGTGGGAAGGGGCACTCGAGGAGACTCGAGGCCGCGATACGGGAGGCGCCTATGGTACCCGATGGGATCTTTCACGATCGGACCGTAATCTCGGGTCCGGGGTAGCGCAGTCGAAGGCCACTCGGAGGGCTTGCTCGACTGAACATTTGCTTTCAGCACGTTGGTCTGTCCTACTAAGAATATGGGAAAGGAGATATATACGACTAGTGTGTTCTCCAGGAGTATCAGATGGCAGCACGAAAGCTAGTTGTACACCGCGGGACAACTACAAACGCTTGATACAGACGCGCGGTAGGTCGAGCTCGTTCAAGCCATCGTAACTTGAACCTCCCAGAAGCACGCTTGATGTTGGTTCACTCTCCCACATAATCCACAGCTATGCGGTAGTCACAAGGAACAGTGCACAGATATATGACATTGCAACTAACAGTTACCTGGCGACTTATTGTGGCGGGACTCCGGGTTGGCAGACTCGGACGCGATGTGAATACAGTTCCGAGTGCACTGCCAGTGGTGTGGCATGCGGTACCGCGATCTCTGCGTGCCAACGCCAGTGCAAGTGCCATCTTAGACCCTGGCCATTTATTCCTAAATGTTGCCATGCTCGCATCCCTCTGTGACTGCAGCTTACCTGTGCTCAGGTTGTAGGCATACTTGAGAGTAGTGCAACTGAGATAGCTGCTCGCCGTATACTAAGCGTCCCGGCGTCCGAGGCTGGTACATCTCGCTCTCACCGCGCGTGCAGTTCTTCCGTTAGTCACTATGCTCTCTTCGTTCATTGCAAGTAGGGGAGGTATATACACATATGCTCACTAATTTGCGTCCATGGTTGTATGTAAATATTTCGGGCACAGGGAACCCACGCAGAATGTAGCAGGATGAACGCCGGCGTATATGAAGCTCTCCGATCCGCCCTATTCGTCTGCTGTGTGTAGCATGTCGGACATGGGGGCGGTCATAAACATATAGCTCTACCCAATTGCGAAGTTCTTTTCTACTCGCATACGCGGCATCCTTTTGATGAATAATAAAGCCTCGACTACAAATCTGTTGGCAGGCTCGAGGCCCAGTGGCACAATCCTACTGTTCAAATCCTCGTAATCACACTGCACTATTGATGAATGTAGAAATACGCATTGCGGGAGCTAACGTGCGAGAGGTACAGAGGATATCATCAGGTATACATTACGTGGCTAGACTACCCATGAACGTCGTCAATCCGGTGAGTTCCTCCTGGACGTCATCCTCTTCAACACCTATACCCTCTCCATACTTCTCGTCAGCCTCCACTGCATCAGCTTCCGACTGCAGAACACGTTGAAGGTCCTCGAAGCCGGAGGCGGGCGGTGGTACAGCGCCAACTCGTGTACCAGGCGTGGGGTCTCCGGAGAACTCGGGCAACGCATAGAGCTTCTGAAGAGCGACCATGACGTGCGCGCTGGCTGCGCGCCGGCGCGTTACGAACTCGCGCACTGCACCAAGAAGTGGGCTCGATTCGCGCTCAAGCCGGGCTAACACGTCAGAGAAGAGGGCGTGCTCGTCGCGGATCGCCGTCTGTACGCGACGCGCCTCGCAGTTGACAGCACCGATCTCCTCCCGTGCACGCTCGAGACGTTGGGCGAGTCGGAGTGTTTCGCGAACAGCCGGCTGTGCCCAGGGTTTCTCACGTATGTCAGCCCGAGTCTCGTTCATCAGCTCGAACTCCTGCAATAGCTGATAATGAGACACGGTGTCCCAGTCCAATGGGGGACGTGGAGGGTCAAGCGCGGCCGCGGCTGCGTTATAGGACTGGATAGCGTTGCGCAGGGCGCGCGACCGAGTTTGCATGTTCTTCGCGATGTGGCGACGCATGCGATATCCTGCATGGCGTGAGCGAAGGTATCGATGAGCTGAGACAACTCACCAGTTCGGGCGAGGTTCATCTTGTGCAGTTCGAAAAGCCGCTGCACGACCAGGCGTTGAAGGTGCGACAGCGCCTTTTGATACTTGCGTGTCGTGATGTACTGGGATACGCGCATGTAGTCCGGGTCGCTGGGTTGCCAGGACACCGAGATGCCGAGACGGACCTCGAGATCGGCGACTTCCAGAGTTAGCGTCTTGCGGCGCTCATCTAGGTATCGTCGGTCTGTCTCGATCTTGCGTGTTCTCGACGTCTCAGCCTCGTAATTCGTCGGTCCACTGTGCGGCGGCATGAACGCGAGCTCAGTCGCGGGCGCAGATGCAAGGAACTGTCGATTTGTTCTTGCCAGCTGAGTCCTACAGCGCAGTGTTAGTGATGCCAGCGGGACACGATTGAGTCACTGACTTGACCGCGCGAAGCTCCTGCAGCGCCTCGACGTACGCGATCTCGTGCAGATCCTGCGGGGACTCCTTGCCGAGCGAGTTGAGGTAGTCGCGTTCTTCTGCTGCATAGCGGCGAAGGTCGTGGTCGGTCAGCCCGAGAGACTGCATGGCGTCACCAACGACGAGACCTTGCTCCTTGATGATCGCGAGGGATTGCCGATAGTTGTCGTACAGCATCTTGCCTAGGTTGAGGTATTTGTCGTCGTCCCACTGCTGGAAGAACAGTTCAATGAGAACCTGACGGCGGTAGGGCGTGGCGTAGCGAACGATCGCGGCGAGCGCGTTCGAAGCACTAAACACGCGCTCCAACGTCTCGAGATCTTCAAGGCCCATGCCTTCGATGCCGTTCGGATGGTGCTGGACTTGACATGAGTACTCGTGTGAGTATCCATGGAAGGCGTTGACGCAAATCCTAGACTGCAGTTCATCGAAGCGCTTGCCAAGCGAACTTCGACGTACTGTTCCTTGGAACGAGCACCCTACATCGTAACCGCCTAGAGTGCGCTCCCCGATCACCTCGAGTACCTTCGCAACAGTGGCGAGCGGGTACTTTGCACTGCAAACGAGAATATGAGTCTGTGACCGCACACCTGAACCATTGTACACACAGCTCACCGCTTCGTACCATGTCCATTATCCAGAGTATGAAGCCGTGTCTGCACGCGCTCGCGAATAACCCTGTCCGGTCCCATATGTCCCACGTGTGTTGCTTCTTCTCGTCAGACTGAGCGGCTTTCCAGTTCTTCGTGCACGACGACTGGCCTCGATCGGCGCCATCAGTCGGGTCGCCCTCGGTATCCCCATGGGTGTCGTCAACGTGTGGCGTGGTGCCGTCGACGACATCGTGACGATCCTCGACGCTGCTCTGTCGGGTGTTTTCCAAATCGCTGGCGCCGCGCGTGATGCTGGCACATGGCTGGTTCAGAGGAAGAGATGCTGAGGGCTGGGCATCGATGGGCGCGGGGCGATCGCGATCACTGAGGCGAGGAACGATGTCGCCGACGTCATCGGTCGCGCCCAATGCATCTTCAGCCATCGGGTGCTTGCCACCTCCCTGGTTCGAAGACCTGACGCGAACTTCATTCGCAAACCTATTGACGAAGTCTTCAGGGAGGAAGTAGTCGCCGTCTTCGAATACACGCTGATCGCCGGCTTGGCGCCCATTCAGCGGTCGCATACGTTTCAGCGAGTTGTTGCCATCCATGCAATACATTCGCGAGAATCTCCGTGGTGGTTCATCCTCAAGCTGGAGCGGATGAGACATGCGATACTGGGACTAGTGCTACAGAACAAGGGACTCACCTCGTAACAGCACGCAGGACAGGAGTTTCGTACTCGCCAGTTCGGCACGTCGCGACCGAGTTCACGATCAATCCCCTTCTTGATGTCGCGCAGGATCACGAGGTACACGTCGAACGCGTCCGAAATCCAGTTGCGAACTGTCCGACGATAAGGGATCTAAACATACGCCGGTGTTGAGGAGTTGAAGAAGGACACATAGGCGTTAACGATGCTCACCTGGTAATAGTAGCAGACCAGCTTCGCGAACGATTCCAAGCTGTATGACGCCTTGAAGAGGCGTATCCGCCGCAGAAGCTCCAAGGTAGAGAAGGATACCGCGACGGCGGCCTTCACGGGTGTGGGGCTGAGGTACCCGTGCAGCGCGAGGGCTTCCACATGCGTGCTTGCTGTCGTGGAAGAGATTGTGGCGGTGGGGTGGGGATTGAAGATGTCGTAGACATCAATCTCGAAGTCGAGGATCTCTGGGAGAGGGGGAGGGGAGGTACCGGGCACCGCAGGCGTTGGGTTGGGAGCCTCTGCAGAGGGACACGCAGAGGGTGGACCACCGGGCGACGCAACACCAGGGTCCTCTGGTGATGAAGGAGGATACCGCCATCGGAGGTATGCACTGACAAGCGCAGGCATAACCTGCTTCCAGTGCTCGTCGGAGCGCTGGACGCGCTGTCGCCAGGTACGCTTGTCATCGTATTGACGATACGATTTACTGTTGAAAGTGAGCTGCATCGAAGATTGAGACGACGCGAACAGAGTATAGGAGACGTACGCGAAGGTCAGAACCTCTTGCATTGCTTCGTCAGCAATCTCCACACCGTCTTCTATGTCCTCCCATTCGTCCTCTTCATCGTCTACCGTATCCACCTCCATGGGAGCATCGAAGTCTTGAGAAGCGAAGCAAGAGTCATCCTCCCTAGCTTCGCCGCGCATGGCAGCAATCGCCGAGGACGTTTGTCCATCGAGCCCTGCATAATTTAGAGGCGTAATAAGCCACAGCAAGGAGCGACGTACCGGCAAGATTACGCTGATAGTCCAGTTCCGCCTGGGCATCGTCCTCTGTGATAGCGTTCGTACGCAATACCTTCGAGAGAAATGTCTTGCGTGGACGAAGCCCGCTTGCTCCACGACCTCTGCGCTCTTCGGGGACTACAACGCGCACAGAGCGCGATGCACGAGACTTCCCCATGGGCGAGGCGGTGAACGGAGAGACGCAAAGAGGCGAGCAAGCGGGGGACTATGAGGGAGACGTGCAGTCAAACGCTTAGCGCTCAAGACCACTCAGGACGCGAAGACAGTGCGGCGCACGTGACGGTCTCTGCGGTGCACGACTGACGTCGATCGTCATGTTCGAGGGCAGACAGCTCACAGTACATATGAATGCACGGCCTCGTGTGTCGAAATTCGACGTGTATACCAACGATCCTACATTATAGAAAGGGTACTTAAGGCGGAGAGCGCACAGTCGCGCACAGTGCCCGCGGGGTGCCCGATCTCCGATCTCCCATCAGATAGCGCCCGCTGTCTCCCCCCTACCGAAACGTCGCGCCTACCGCGGCGTAGAGCATGACAACTCCTGTGCTTTTGAATGTACGGACGCTGTCGCTGTAGGCGGGAGCGGGGCGCGGGCGCGGGCGGGCTGAGGAGAGCGCGGAGGGCGCGCGGAGGGCGGGGGCGGTCGGTACACGTGGGAGGCGGGCGCTGACGTCATGGCCGAGCACTTGCCTAAAGCGCGAGTCGCTGGCGCGCGTATACTACGATGCCTGTATCATGGATTCAAGCGCGCTATTGAATTTGCGTTCACCAGACCTGTACAATGCAAAAAGAACGGGGTCAAACGGATGAGAATGAGGGGCGGGAGGGGGGGGACATCGTCGACGTCGTCGGCGACGATGAGCACGCATGTGGCGGCGGCGGGGAGGGAGGAAGCGCCGGCGCCGGGCCAGCGGAAGGGCGCTTGGGGGCGGCCGTTGTACTCAACGCCGGCGTTGATCTATCTAATCAGTAGAGATCTGTCAGATCTCCTTATCTGTATGTTATCGTATGTTGTGGAATCCTTCTGCATTTGGGGAGAGGAAGTCCTTGCTGTTTTGAGTAGAAAAGCCAGCGGATTCGCCGTTATACTGGCAGTATGGGGCCCTACGGCTTTCCGGGCTTGTTAGCCTGTCGAAGGGGGGTACTACGGCCGGCTTATTAGCCGGGTTATCTGTGATGATCAGGTGCCCAATGTTCCGACGGTCTCCCAGGAGCCCCGAACTTTTCGCACCTGCTGGGCACTGGTGCATCTCCGTTACGCTACGTATCCGAGGCAATGGTGTAGATGTCTTGTGCCCCTGGACCTTGCGAAGTGCGGGGTAGTGATAGACTCTGTGTTCTCGACTGACAGGAAATCCTGGGGTCGAGATATGATGGCGGAGGAAAGTTCCGCTTTCCGGATCGCTGGGCCTGTGGTCGCGGCAATCCAAGGCTCAGATCCTCACCGCCAAGGCGTGTTCCGTGGGTGCAGGCGACACAGCCCTCGCCGACCTTTCTCCGGCCGTCCACCCATGACCTCGGGGCGATCTTGCACGACTGCATCCTGCAGTGCTTCTCTTCTGCGGGACTCCAACGAGCTTCGACGATAGGAGCAGGAATAGCACACACCTCATCGACGTCAATCGCTCCCTCCCATCACCCGTGGCTTTCCGCGCTGCGCTCGTTCCGCCACGGTGCGTGGTGTCCACTTTTCCGCCGCCATGCACATAGCACTGAAGATGAGCGCCCAGTAGTTTCTCCGGAGTTTCCATGGATCAGTGTACGCAATGGCGTGCAAGCGTCTCGTCGACGCGGTCTCCCATGCTATCGCCCGGAGCCTGCTGCTGAATTGAAAAACGCAGGCCGTACCTGATTGGAACTCGTGAGGGCTTGTGGGCGGGAGCATATATATGCCCGTGTCCGTGGATGGGGAGAGTCGGAGCCCGTCCACCTTTAGACCGCTACCTTCCCTCCTTCACGCCATCGACGACACTCCTCTGCTAAAGACACGATGGCAATCGGCGCAGGACCTGGTATGGGGGACGACAACCGGATCAACCAGCACATCCAACAGGACAAGGTTCCGTGGTACAGGAAGCGCAACCTGCGCATGCTGTACATCTTAATGTTCCCAACGTGCATCGGGATCGAAATGACGAGCGGGTGAGTTCTTTCGGCTTTTCATCTCCTGGAGCACAGAATGAACGGCTGGGGTCAGGTTCGACTCCTCGATGATGAACGGCCTGCAAGCGGTGCCGACGTGGGATGCTTGTGAGTATCATCTTTGATATGCCGTCGTATCTCATACTCAGGATTCGGCAGTCTTCGGCCACCCGCGATCTACCATTCTCGGCCTGCTCTCCGCCCTCTACTCCCTCGGCTCGATGTGTTCTCTCCCCTTGGTGCCCTACGTCACGGACCGGTTTGGGCGACGATGGGCGATCATCTTCGGTAGCATCATCATGATCATCGGCGCGGCCCTACAGACAGCATCACAGGATTGTGCGTATCCTCCTCTCATATGCCACGCTAACCTAACGCGCCCTCTGCAGTCGCGATGTTTGTCATTGCACGCTTCCTACTGGGATTCGGTATCCCGTTCGCGATCGTTGCGGCTTCGTCTATGATCGGCGAGCTTGCGTATCCGAAGGAGCGTGCGCGCATAGGCTCGCTGTTCAATGCTTCCTGGTTCATCGGTACGTGACCGTAGCACTTCCTCGCTCGATTGCCATGCTTACGTCGGAATCACGCAGGCGCAATCGTTGCTGCTGGGGTGACGCTCGGCACCTTCCAGATGCCAAACAACTGGGGCTGGCGTATCCCTTCCGTCTTACAATCCATTCCAAGCGGCCTTCAACTCATCTTCATCTGGTTCCTGCCCGAGTCTCCTAGGTAAGCATGATCATCCGCCGGACCGCGCCAGTGGAGACTTACGCGCGCGCAGATGGCTTGTCTCGAAAGGCCGCGGGGAGGAGGCATACGCGATCCTTGCCAAGTATCATGCCGAGGGCGACCTCAACTCCGAGTTTGTGCGCCTCGAGTACGCCGAGATCGAGACGACGCTCGCGCTCGAGAAGGAGCAGGCGAAAGGCAGCTGGAAAGCGATCGTCGCGGCGCCGGGCATGCGCAGGCGGCTGCTCATCTGCTCGTTCCTCGGGCTCGCGACGCAGTGGTCCGGGAACGGGCTCACGTCGTACTTCCTCGCGCGCATCCTCGACAACGTCGGCATCCACGACGACCGCACGAAGAACCTCATCAACCTTGCGATGACGTGCTGGGGCTTCGTGAACGCCACGACGCTCGCGCTCACGGTCCCGAAGATGCGCCGCCGCACCGCGTACCTGACTTGCACGATCGCGCTTACTGCGATCTTCACCGGATGGACCGTCGCGAGCGCGCAATACGCCATAACTGGGAGCCAGGCCGCGTCAAGTGCTGTCATTGCGTATGTTCATTCACCGACTGATTCTGATGTCTTCTGACTGAGCCAACATGTGCTTCTTCTAGCTGTATCTTCCTGTACAGCCCTGCCTACAACATGGGCTACAATGCTCTCACCTACAGTACGCCATTCTATCTTCGCCGCTGATCGTGCCCTAACCATGTCGCCATCTACAGCGTACCTCGTCGAGCTCTTCCCCTACCACGCTCGCGCAAAGGGTATCTCCATCTTCCAATGGTGGGGCCGCGCGGCCGGCTTCTTCAACCAGTTCGTCAACCCGATCGGGATCGCGAACGCCGGCTGGAAGTACTACATCTCCTACTGCATCTTCCTCCTCTTCGAGGTCGGCTTCGTCTGGTTCCTCTTCCCCGAGACGTCGAATCGCTCGCTCGAGGAGCTCGCCTTCCGTGAGTACCCCTCCTGTGCGCTTCTGTGCGAGTTGACTGGCGATATTGACGCGGCGAGTAGTGTTCGAGGGCGACAAGCTCCGCGAGGAGCAACAGAAGCGCATCGAGGAGGAGGTGCAGGAGAACAGGGCGCCCATCTCCGACGGCGCCAGCGACAAGGAGAGCGCGCTGCACGTGGAGCACCATACCAAGCTTTGACTGGGACGACATTCATGACATACGTTTACAAGTTCACATGTATTACTAGAGCATTGATTCAATTCACGAAGCAGACGTCATGCAGCGCGGGCGACGAGTCAAACCTCCGATGTGCCCAAAGCATAGACCAGAACTCGATAGCACGCGGTGTCAATATGTCCCAAGACATGCCGCCGACGAACCACACGTGGTCGGCTTCTACGCTGGTTGGAGGTATTGAATGAGAGGGCATGGGCGCGCGATGATATCCACCATCGTAGATATCCTACTTCCTACGATGAGACAGGCGAGCAAGATAACGCTTGAGGCGGGTCCGGTTAACGGTAGTAGACTTCCACGATGCTCGACGCTCGGCGATTCGCACCGTCTCGGCGGTTGTACACAGTTGTACATTGCGCCGCTATCCCTAACGCATCCCGATGCATGGCGACGAACTACTTGTCAGATCATAGTAGTCTAATGGTGTGTGATGAATTGAATGTGGCGCACGCACATAAGAGCAAAGTAGGGAGGCGAACCAGAGCCGGATTAGCGTGTGCTTGTCGGTCGCACCTTCTGCGTATCGACTGTCCCTGTCGTGTTGGTATCGTCAGGAGCGCAACAGCCTGAGGATGAAGCGGAGCTCACAGATCATCAGAAAAACCCGACTATGTGTTCCGAAAGGTAGCGTTCGATTTGCCACTCGCTCTCGTAATTCTCGTCAAACAGCTCCTCGACAGCCTCCAACCAGAGATCGCCACTAGACTTGGGCGAAGGGGGGCACCAGATCGCCTTCACGAACTCCCAATGCTCGGGATACCATCCAGCTTGCTCCCAGTCCAGCAGAGCAACGATAGTATCTCCGTCGACCAGTATGTTGCGTGGAGCAATGTCTCCGTGCGTAAATACGATGGCGTGGTTGGTGCGGAGCCGAGACCGGAATTCTGGGAGGGTAGCCCGCTCGTCGTAGGTGGCCGTCGTCTCTATGAGGCGCTCGTTGAAGGCATCTTCGTTGGGAAAGGGACCTACTGGGCCCCTTCCGGTGATGCGGCTGTCCGTGAGCGGCGCACCATTGAGAGAACACACCGCAGGACCACGAGGAGACTGGAGAGACCGGAGTTGGGATATGTACGAGCGCAACCGCTTGACAATCCTGCGTCGCTGTGCGGGTTCGAGCGCCGGCCAGACAATTTCTAAGTTCTTCCCCTCGGCTCTCTTCATCAGCAGAAAGCGGTCGCCGTACCCATCGTCGGAGGCGATGACCCGGGGTGTGGGGATGGAAGTGTGGCGCTGAACAAAGCGTATGATATCGGCTTCCTTCGCCCCACCTGCCAGTGGCGAAGATATCTTCAAGATGAGGCCGAAAGGTAGGTCGACGATGCGCCCCTGAAAGCGACGGCCTCGTATAGAACGGACAACCTCCACGACTATGAAGAATACAGTTGCGAGGATCATTGCGAGAGAGCCTGAAGACAGGGAAGGATCGTGCAGGGGAGTAGAACGTCGCGACAGACTGGTAGTGCAGCACAGCTTTGACCCAAATCAGGACAGGCAGAGTGCACGTGGAGCGTCACTGCGAGCCTTGACTTGGGACGTCGTCGTCGTGCACGGCGATCTCAGCTAACAAACACACACTGTGTGTAATACCGCTCAGGTCTTCATGCACTGATCCGATACTTGAAACAGACGGCGTGTATTGTTGGAGATAGGTACGTGATCTGCATGCACCTCACAGCGTCGAGTCGAGTACCTCGTTTCGCTCCGACAGACGAGACCTACTTACACGGGCGATGCGTCGTCATGACCTTCCTCGCGCGGTAGAGTACATGCACAGGCCTTGACGTACGTCGCAATCTACTGCGGATCAGAATGCCTCAGACAAGGAACACCCAGCGAGTCATCCAGTGAACGTGTCCGTCGTGGCAGTTCGCGAAACAATCGATGTATGTCACACTGCCTCTTTTGTTCAGGAACCATTACAACGTGGACGCTGCTGGATACGTTCATGCCTCTAGAATACTGGTGCCACCAGGCTAGGCGCCATCCCAGTATAGGGACGACGATCGCCGCTGGAATCCCTGGGCGGTACGCAGCACAACAGGCGGTGTTTAGAAGCTCACGACCTTCGGGTCCGGAAGCTTTAAACGTCCGTCGGAGTCACTCCATTATTCTTACTGCCGCAGGACTCGCAAAGTGAACGAATATAGTAAGGAGGCCTGTGCACTCATCCAATGAGGTCAACGAAGTTCGCGAGGCATCGTGGGAGGCTTCTAGGCTTGTTGACCATGCGTACGCTTTCCTACATCGAGGACCTCTTCCTGATAGACCGCCAAATCTATGGTAAGCACACTTAGATGGAGCAGTTGTTACTGTTACGGTGTGCTGAACAGGCAACTCCTATTTACAGACGAGCGTGCGCGGCAGATAAATACCGGTGGGCCCTGCGCTCCTCAGTGCATCCATACAATCCCCTGATCTGCCTTTAGTCTCGTCCACCAGTTGTACACATCGCCACGCCCTTTCTCGCCTCTACGATGTTCCGCCTGTTCCATAAGAACCCACACTTCAGAGAGTGCCCCATCGTCGTCGCACAATTCAAGCGATCGAGCTTCGGCGCAGGGAACGAGGAGCATCTCCACTGGGCGATCATCGTCTTGACAGACGAAGAGCGCCTGACGGGGATCATGTATCATATCCTCAAAGACGAGAGGGTGACTCCTGATGGGAGACATATCAGGACTTGGGCGATCGACGTCCAAGAGGAGAAGTCGATGGAGGCGTCCACGGCATGCCTTGGTGCCGTCCGTATCGGAGTCGTCAAGCCTTTCGGTTATCGAAGCCTGGACAAGGTACGCACCTTTGCCCTTCATGTCGTATATGCCACTTGACGTGCTCGTTGATGACCCTGCATATGACAGATTCTCCGAGAGCATCGCCCGGTGGAGCACTGCCTAGGCTGGAACTCCCAAGATTGGGTCATCGAGTGCATCCAGAAGATGAAGACCCGTGGTTGGGCAACCAATAGCATCTACGAACGGGGAGATCTAATTCCTGCGTTGAAGCGGGCCAGTGTCTTGACGGAGACGCTTCGTCTGCCGGCTGTCGTTGACCTCATAGACGCTTGATACCACATCGACCCGTATCTCTTGTTTGTTGCGCCGTGACCCTGTTATCCTTCGCGAGCCTGACGATGACCTCTGCTGTAGGATACCCTGCGGATGCCTGGTATCAGCATGTCTGAAGGGACGATCAGCGTCGTTGCAAGGCCTCTCAAACGAAACTACACCACTTTACTCACAATCCATAGTCTCATAAAGGCCCGTCTATGCGCCAACTAAGATCGCGCTCGACCTGCCACTCCGCCTCGTAATCGTTGTCGAACATGTCCTTGGCCGCCTCGGTCCAGAGATCTCTTGCAGAAACAGGACCTGGCGGGGCCCACATCGCCTTCACCATCTCCCAGTGCTCGGGATACCACCCCGCCTGCTCCCAGTCCAGGAGAGCGACAATGGTGTCGCCTTCGACGATGATGTTGCGCGGCGCAATGTCTCCGTGCGTGAAGACGATAGCATGGTCTCCGCGCAAACGGGCACGGTACTCCGGGCAGGTCACCCGCTCGTCGTAGAAAGCGGTCGTCTGTATGAGACGGTCGTCGAACGCTTTCTCGTCAGCGAACGGCCCAACTGGGTCCCTCGCTGGTAATGCGGAACTCCCTGAGCGCAGAGCCGTTCAGGGAGAATACGGCGGGCCCGTGAGGAGACTTGAGCGACCGGAGCTGGGCTATGAACGAGCGCAGCTGCTCGACGATCTTCGTTCGCCGGGCGGGTTCCAGCGTGGCCCAGATGCTAGAGAGGACTTCGCCTTCGACCCTCTTCATTAGAAAGTAGCGCGTGCCATATCCCTCGTCTGAAGCGAGGATTCGGGGCGTCGGGATGGTCGTGTGGCGTTGGACGAACCGTATGATGTCGGCTTCCTTGGGCCCCCATGGTCGAGACAGCTTCAGCACGAGGCCAAACGGTAGGTCCTTCACTCGACCCTCGAAGCGGCGGCCTCGTACGCATCTGAGGATCTCCACGATGAATGCGAAGACTGTTGCAAGAAACATGGTGTAAGCTTGGGACGTCGGGATGTTGCGCCCAACTTGCTAGGTTGAAATCTGGAGAGCGTGCGAACACCCATTTGATGGTGGGCGTCCCCAACCCGAGGCGGACGCCGACTCCTGGAGCCCCTACGCATACTGTGTACGCGAGGTCGTTTCTCCGGCACAGCTGTCGAGTAGGCGATGCATGAAGAGTCTAGTAGAGCTCGAAGACGATTATGGTGAGTGGTCTAAGTAGGTACTGTGAGATGGGGAAATTGTACACGCCCGAACTACCTCGCGCTCTTCTGCTCCCGCTGTACCATGTCCCACTCCACGACGCTGTCCATCGCCGCGAGCCCCGCTGCGCTCCCGAGCGGCGTCTCCTCCAGCTCCGGCGTGCTCTGCGGCCGGTGCTCGCGCTGCTCGATCAAGAACGTCCGCGCCTCCGAGCGCACCCGCACCCACTCCCGCTCCTCCGCCGTCAGCTTCGGCGAGCTCTCCGTCTTCTTCGGTATGAGCGCGTCGATGAGCTCCTGCACCGCGCGCGCCGCCTTGTGCGTGTAGAACGTGCGGTCCTGCGAGAAGCGTGCGCCCGTCCGCATGCCCAGCTTGTCGTCCTCCGCAGGCTCGGTGAGGAACGTGGCGACGCCGAGGTGGCTCACGATCCGCGCGCACTGGCGCATCGCCGCGCGGTCCTTGCTCTCGAGCGCGGTTCGCACCAGGCAGGACATCGCCGCGGCATCTGGCTTGAGGTTCCGCCCGGTCGACCGGGGCGCGGCCTGTGGCTTGTCCGTCGCGTCGTCCGCGAAGGCCGAGCCGGAGAGGCCGGTCATGAGCTCGAACGTGCGGAGCGCGCTCTCCCAGTCCTGCGCGCGCCAGCAGACCATCAGCGCAAGCGTGAACGTCGGGAGCCCGGGGCGAAGGCGATAACCGTCCTTGGTGGTGAGCTCGCGCTCGAGCAACCACTCGAGGGCCTGCAGCGCACGTGAGGCCTCGCCGAGCGACCCGAGTGCGCTTAGTGAGCCGTACGCGGTGAGGACGTGGTCGAAGTGGCCACGGTCGAGCACCTCGGGCTGGCGCTCCATTAGCTGCTGCACGAAGTGCACGCAGAGCCGGTGCTTCTGCGCGCGGTTGCACAGCCAGAGCACGTCCTGCACCAGCGGGGGCGTGAGCTCGACGAGCGCAGGTGGGGCAGTCTCGCCCGGTTTGGCGAGTCCTAGGTACTCGCGCGCGATGTCGAACGCGGCGATGTGGTCCGCGGGCCGACCGAGCGCGAGGACCTCGAGGATGCTGGCGATGACTCCCGCGTCAATGGTAAGATTCGCGCCGCCCTCGATACGCTTCAACACTTGTCGCCAAACCAGCCTCGCGTCTGATGCAGCGCGCTCACGGAGCTTCTGCGCCTCCTCGGGGTCGAGGACTTCGTCCCTGCGATGCTCTGCCATCCCGTATCTGTACATTGCCTTGAACATGGAGGTATAGGTGAAATGGTTCGGGGAGAAGGGACCATCGTCGTCGAGGGAGTTGTACACGTCGAACAGTCGCTGGTAGTCGCCCGCCCGCCCGAGAATGGCGATATATATGTTGACAGGGTTGGGTGAAATCTCGGGACTCTGGGGATTGGTTTCCCGGACTGCCGCAAGGTACTCGAGAAACTGGGTGTAGACCTTGTGGACAGTCTCCAGTCGCTTGTGGTGGGTTGCCCAATTTTGGATCTTGCTATACACCTTCATTAGGGTGGTGTACGTGGCGAGGTTGGGTATGAATCTGCGCCGCTTCATCTGAGCATGGAGGTTGAGTACATGAGTATCCAGAGTAAGTGCAGCCTGAAAGTTTGACTCACATCGATGTACACCTGGTGGGCAAGGCGATACTTCTTCTCCTGGCCGGCACACATTATGAGGGTGTTCCAAACGGCAATGTTGAGCGCATCGGAAGGAAGGTTCTGCACGTATTCCACCGCATCCTCTACCTTCCCGTCCTTGCAGATCTTGTGCACTTTGGCAGACACTTGGTGCGGCTTCAGAAGGTGCTTGGTCGGCTGTCCCTCGTCATCTGGGACCCTTTCTCGGCGCGGTCGTACGCGCTCTACCCGCCCCTTTTCGTAGGAATTCGCTCTCCGAGGATTTTTCGCAGGCGCATTACGAGGCTGGGACGTGTCGCCAACTTGGGAGGGAGGTGGGGGTAGCGGCCTGGACGACGCGACCTTGTCCGCGGAAGTCGTCGACACGAGTCGAACCCCAGAAGAGCTAGGCTGTAGGTGACGTTTGGCGATGTTCAGCGAGTTCCGAGCATTCCGAATCATAAGGCAGGAACAGAGGGGGGAAGGCGGCGATCGCGAGGTGGATGGAGGGAAAAGAAAGAACCTGCAGGCGACTCGAGACGCGCTGTGCAAAGTCAATGGGCGCCTACGGCGTGCTTATTCTGCGAAGCGCCCGCGCCAGTCTCGCGCAGAGTCAGCTTGAGCACCAAAACGACCGCGCGGGAATGTTTCTCTCCTCCTTATCGTCTCGCCATCTCTCTGTACACATCCCCTCTCTCTCGGCCGTCTTGCGCAGGACAATGGCGACAAGAACGTACCGGGACGCGGTCGACCACCTCAACTCGCTCCAGTCGAATGCAGCCACCCTCGAAGCGGTCCGCGCCTCGGGCGGGCGGCTCAGCCAGTTCGCCATCCCCGAGATGCTGGAGTACTTGGCCAGAATAGGGTACAGCGCAAGTCCCTCCCTGTCCTGCCCTGGTTGGCTCATCATAATGGTCTGGCACAGACGTCCGACCTGAACAAACTGAACGTGATACATATCACGGGCACCAAGGGCAAGGGATCTACCTCCGCCTTCACGGACTCCATCATCCGGCGGACACAGCCGGAATGGAAAGTTGGTGAGTGAGGAATCCAAGGGAAACTCCATTAACTGACACAGTCAGCTAGGATTGTACACCTCGCCGCACCTGGTGGCTGTCCGTGAACGCATTCGCGTCAATGGCGCACCAATATCCGAGGAATTGTTCACCAAATATTTCTTCGAAGTCTGGGATAAGCTCAAGCAGAACACAAAGGTAACTTCCTACGGCTCCCCGTGGGTTGCGTGCCACTTATCACGGAAAATAGACCGCAAATCCACAAACTCCTCTCATGCCTGGCTATTTCCGCTTCGTAACTTTGCTCGCTTTTCACGCGTTCCTTGAACTTCAAGTGAGTACCTCTGAACCTTGCACTCAATACCTGCATTCTAACATCACGCCAGGTCGACGCGACGATCCTTGAGGTCGGCGTAGGCGGGAGATACGACAGCACGAACATCGTCCCCAAGCCAATTGTCACCGGGATCACAGCCCTCGGCTTGGACCACACCGCGATCCTCGGAAAGACGCTGAAGGATATTGCATGGCAGAAAGCGGGCATATTCAAGGTGTGGTGCGTCCACATGGCGTAGATGGGTTCTGAACTAACCCGGCTGTCTTCCAGGAAGGTGTCCCTGCACTGACTGTTGAACAGCCAGAGGAAGGCATGACAGTATTGCGAGAGCAAGCACAAGAGCTCAAGGTACGGCATATTCACCAGAAAATGCGCGATGCTGCACAGCCGCTGACCCGTATTATAGGCCTCCGAGTTCATCGTGGTCCCGCCAGTCTCTGGGCTGTCAGATATCAAGCTCGGTGCGCACTGAGAACCGCTCCTCTGAACGACCGGTCGCTAACTCCGCTGCAGGCCTCGCGGGAAAGCACCAATACCAAAATGCCACCCTCGCCGTACACCTCGCCAAGAAGTTCCTCGCGGTGCAGACTGCGGCACCCATCGAGGACGGCCTCACCCCGTCCTTCACCGACGGTCTGAAATCCGCAAAGTGGCCGGGACGCTGCCAAACTGTCGCGGACCCCGCCCACCCGGGCACAACCTGGTTCCTCGACGGCGCGCACACGCTCGAGAGCCTGCAGTGCTGCATGCAGTGGTACGTCAGCCCCGACGCCGCCCTCCGGCCTGAACCGCCATTGTAAGCCATCCAATCACCTTGTGCCATGGCATACATGCTGATGCCGAACTCGCACCTGCAGCGAGAAGCGCTCGCGCGTGCTGGTCTTCAACTGCACGAGCGGCCGCTCCGGGAACACGTTCCTCGGCGCGATGCTCTCGGGCGCGGCGGAGCTGCTCAAGACGCACGGTCTCGCAGAGACCGACACCGCCACGCTGTTCGACCAGGTCATCTTCTGCGCGAACGTCACGTACGCGGACGGCGGCTTCAAGGGCGGTACGTCCATCGCCTCCGCCCATCTACACACGCCTGGACAGCGCACTGAGCACACCCGCAGATCTCACGACGCTCGCGATCCCCGAGGCCGACCTCGCGCACCTGAAGACGCAGCACGAGCTCGCCGACGCGTGGTCGGCGCTCGTCCCGTCCTTCCCGAAGGCGCACATCCACGTCCTGCCCTCCATCGAGCACGCCGTGGACGTCGTGCGGAAGCTGCGCGTCTCCGCGGACAAGGACGTCGACGTCCTCGTCGCGGGCAGCCTGCACCTCGTCGGCGGCGTCATCGAGGTCGCCGGGCTGTCCGAGGTCGCTCTCTGATATCCCTCCCCCCTTCCTTCCGGACTCTGTTGTCGCCCGGTGGTTCAGTAGACGTGGATCCGTACTTTGTGCGGTGGAGAACGCAGTCGTAGCGAAACTTAGAGCCTTCGACAGGCACGGTTAATTTACTGATAATGTATGTAGTAGCCCAGTCCCCATTGTCCGTGTATGATCCAGCCTCAGGGATGTCGTGTCCGCTTGGTACGGCTCTTGCTCTGGTCCGCCCCGTAGAAATGTATGGCCTTTCCACAGGAAAACGTGAGTGAGGGATGCGTGCATGTACTACGCGGCGGAGAGAACGCACCTTCTGGTCGAGGAACGCGCGCACTTTGAGCTTGAGTCCGGAGCGCTTCGCGGGCATGCCCAGGGTGACCGCCATCTGCATGAACACGTCGAAATGAATAGGCTTGCGACACACCGACGATATTCAGCATGGTATCACATCGGATGCGTTGTATGTAAGCGGCTCACCTCGTACCGGAGGATGCGAAGATGCAGCGCTGCGTCCTCCAATATCGCCGCCTTCATCTTCGCGTTCAGCTCATCCTGCGAGACGTCCGCCGCCTTGCCCTCCGCGCCCTCCGCGTCGCCCCCCTCGACCGCCGCCTTCTTCCGCCGGCCCCTCTTCTTGGCTGGGGGCGCAGGCTCTGCAGCGTCGACCGTGGAACTTGAAGGCCCCGGGGCACCCTCCATGATCGTCGCGAGCCGACGCTGTAGCGGAGACAATGGCGGAGTCGGGGCCTTGTCCCGCGCGTGCAGACCTGACGGCCCCGCCACGCCGAAATCTGCGTCGTTTGGTTCGGGGACGTAGTGCATGCACGCGCCGTCGTTCTCGTCCCACACGTCCTGGATCCACTCGTCCCAGTGCTCGGGGTAGTCGTAGCTGTCCGCCGGCCCGGCTGGCGCTCCCTCGGGTACGGCGCTCGCAAAGCCGTCACCAGGGGGCGAGGGACTCCGCCGGGGGTTGGGCGAAGGGGTACGGTGCGCTGCGGCGCCGGCGCGGGGACTCGTCGTCAAACGTGTCGAACGCGTCGGAGAGTTTTCGTTTGCGTGGGGACTGGGGGATGCGCAGGGATCGCTCTGCTGGTCATGAGTCTCGTCCGGGCTAATGGGGGTATTGAGTACATACCGGCTTGGGAGGAGATGAGGGCCGGGCGAAGTCATCCTCGGACGCGTCGTGTATCGAGATCGGGTCGTCGAGGGCGTCTGACAAATGCTTAGTTTGTTGGAGAGCGGATGAGGAGAGGAGGACCTACCGGTAGCGGTGACTCGTCGCTGCGCCACCCCGCGCACGTTCGTTAGCTTGCTCCGCGCGAATACCTGGGTAGAACGAGGCGGGTGGTCCGCGTCGTCGCTGTGTGTATCGATTGTGCCAATGCTACCACTTGGTGCTTGTGTGAGGGGGGAAACGTCGGACTGTGCAGCGATCTCTGCGCCTGCCCGGACGATGGCACCCTGCAGATGTGAAGAGGGCCCAGCCAGTCTGCTACGCCCAAAGGCTTGAGTAGTGTCCGCTGCGTGCTGGTGTGGATGGTCTGGCGCTGCGAAGGCGCTCCTGCTGAACATCTGCGTCGCCGGTGGCAGCTCCGCGTGCCCTGAAGAACGAATTTCACCGGCGTGCTGATGATTGGAGCTGCTAGCACGGCTGGGACCGTCGGTCTGCAGTAGAGTTCGCGCCCGGTCAAGGATGCTCCCTCGGGTATCCGTGACGCTCTTGACGGTCTGCAACACTTGTGGCCTACGACCAGGCTTCTTCTTCTGCGTATCCTTGAGGACTTCCCCCAAGAGCGTCTCCGGCGCGGCGGCCTCAGATGGGGGCGCTGGTGTTGCGGACTTGGACGACGAAGAAGACGCTACCGGAGGGAGGCTGTCCAGCTGTTCATGCAGCAAAGTCCGGACGGTATCGTCTGACAGACCCTTCTTCTTCGCGCACGCCTGGATGTGCTTCATCTTTTGCGCGACGGTCTTGCGCGCCGTCCACGCAAGGTCGCATGACACACATTTGAGGATGCGCGCGAGCTGCGCGTCGGGAAAGTCGTCTGCAAACCGGTGGCTAGCGGCGCGTTTGGCTTTCCCTGCGATGCGGGGCTCGGGAGGAACGGAACCACCTTCGACGGGTGACGGCGTCTTCGACACGGTGCGTCGTATTGTGTTCGGGGCGGCATATGCAAAGCGTTTCAATTTGAGTGCGCCATCTTCCTCGTCCGAGGAGCCATCTGCGGTCTTCAAGGGTGATAGGGGCTGTTGCACTTGAATAGATGGGAGCTTCCCCAGTGCGTGGGAAACGTGCATACGGTTCATATCTGTGGTTTGCGGAGCAGTTCCTGGGGGAGCACCTCGAAGATAGCTGAACATATGTCCTGCGGAAGGGAGCGAGTCGTCGGTTGTGGCGTCTGCGGTATTGACGAATCAGACACTTCGCTGGACCTTGCATACGGACTGTTACCGACCTTCGACTTCGGGGATAACAGCAGCCTGAGGATCATCTTCTGCGAGTAAATCCTTTTCTGGTTCACCGGGAGACTGTGCTGTAGCCTGGGGTAATGGCGCATCGCTGCTATCTGGCGCGGCCACGATATACGAGTTGAATATTTGTTTTAACACCGACATGAGGAACATACCTGAAATGTATATTACTGCAATAGGCTTCTTCTGAGATTTGGGCGAAGTAGGCGGTGGGACTTCAGCATGGTAGGAGGCCTCGCTGTCGGTCAACTCGATGACCTCGGCAGGCGGAATGACAACCTCGGGGCGCTTCTTCTTCCGACGCGCCTTTTCTTGGGACCGCCGCTGCTCCCTCTCTGGTTCGGAGTCCTCCACATATTCCGAGACGCTGGCTTGTGAAAAATATCTCTGGCTACGAGCGAGCAACGGACCGGCCAGCATTTTACCAAGGCCACTGCGGTAAGGTACAGCAAGAGGAAGCGTGCAAGAATAGCTCGGCAGAGTGCAGCCCGCTATGCAGTGTGTGCGATGTGTATGTGCGGCGGCGGCGCGACGGACGAGGACGGCGGAGAGGGTGTTCATGCAGCGAGGGCGTGGTAGGCGGCAGAGCGGCGCGGTGGCAGACGGACGCGTCTCGGCTAGCGAATATTACGCGCCGGTTTGTTGACGCGTTGTTTGGCCGCTACTGTAGCGCCCGGTGGCCTCGCGCCTGCGCCGTGCAGGGTCAGGCTGCTTCGACATATATAACCAAACCCTCCTCCCCTCAGCCCCGCTCCCGCCTTCTCGCCTCCTCGCCACGTCCCTGCTGCTGTCTGAATTGCATCTGCCTTACGCGCGTGCGAAATCACTGCCCTATCGCTCACATGAGTCGACCTGCCCAGGCTCCCCCCGCGACCGTCTCGCCAGAGGAGCTCTTCAATGTCGTATGCGGCGCCGCGTCGCAAAACCCGGCACAAGTGCAAGCTTCTACCACGCGCCTGAAAGAGCTCCTGGACATTTCTGGGGCGTATGACCTTCTGCACGAGATCGCGGCCACGAAGTCGGTCACTTTGCAGGTGCGGCAGCAGGCGATCATCCAATTCAAGAACGCTGCTACAGGCCATTGGCGGTCGCGCAAGTGAGTTCCTCCTCAATCAACTTAGATATTGTTAAACTGAACGTCGCGCGTATGCGCGCACAGATTGTTCCCTCCCGAGCACAAGGCAAGGATCAGGGAACGATGCATGACCTTCCTGGACGAACCAGATGACATCGTACGCAACCTTCTCCCCGCCAGCAGTGCCAATTTTTGATCTGTCTACCCCGCGTAGATATCTGAATGCAACGCGCTTGTCGTTGCCAAAATCGCGCGCCAGGACTATCCAGTTAGCTGGTACGTGAGCGTGTGCAAACACACCGCCTACCACATTCACCTTCACACCCAGGCCAGGGCTGATTTCCCATCTTCTTGGCGCAATCAACACATCTGTAGAAGGCCGATACAGTGGAACAAACCCCGGCGCGACCCTCATCCTGCGACGCTCCCTCGAGCTTCTGAATGCCGTCCTCAAGGAGTATGCCGCCTACAAGATGCTTACGGGTGTCAAGACCATGGGACAGGTAGACTACTTACCACTTTCTCAGTTTGCAGATCATTGATGCTTTCCTCCAGCTCGTCCGGGACTTGCGACTCCCGTTGCAGGCGCACTATACGCGACTGTCTGCATCCTTGCCAGCCCTTACCCCTGCGTCCCTGAACCAAATCAGCACTGTGGAGGACTTGCTGCTCGCGCACTTGACATTCAAGTGTCTGTCGAGGTTGACCTTCTGGACGTACCACCGATACATATGCTGCAACGACTACAAGGACCTAGAACCTTGGGTACCCGTTTCCCCCGTTCAGAGCTCAGCGCCAGGATGCTAATTTGAAACCCCATAGGTAAACGAGTTCTTTCAAAGCTCCGCGGTCCAGCTGCAAGCCATCTCTGAACTGCGCATCAACCTTGTCTCTGCTCTGGGCACGGTCCCCAGCGACCCTGTGACCCAGCGCGCGCTCGAGCTGCTCACCAGACACGTCCGCGTCTTCGGGAAGCTCTTCAGGCGCATGCAGCGCGACGCGACCGCGCACTTCGTCACCCTCCCGCTGTGCGGCGACTTGGTGCTCTACTATTGGGACAAGGTCGTGAAAGCTACTACTGGTCCTCCCGAGCAGATCGCAGGTAAGAGTCACCTACACCTTCAGCTTCTGCACGTGGATACAACGGCTACTCTAGACTCCCCTCTCGTGGTCTACCCTGTGCGCTTCCTCGTCCAGGGCATGGCACTGTTCAGGGACAGCCTGGCGCAGTGGGCACCAATCAAGAAGGACGGTTCGACAAACGACAGAGGTACGCCGTAAATTCATGCACACGGTCCAACAGGTTACCCGTATTGACCTTTGCGTGCAGTGCTCTCCAAGGAGGTCGTCGAGAATGCAGTCATGATCTTGGTCACGAGGTTTATCCCATTGAACGCTGCTGACCTGGAAGGCTGGATGGCGGATCCCGAAGAGTGGGTGAATGCGGAAGAGAAGGAAAACGACCAGTGGGAATACGAGCTCCGGGTAACTCTCCTTTATCTTGCACCAGCACTTCATCTAACTCGCGATCGGTTACAAGCCATGTGCTGAGCGTGTTCTCATGACACTCGCGTCGCAATACCCTCAATATGTGCGGCCCTTGATTGAGACGACTTTCAGCCAGGTAGTAGGTAAGAACCCCTAC
Source organism: Trametes sp. AH28-2 (assembly GCA_001304625.1). Taxonomy (NCBI): domain Eukaryota; kingdom Fungi; phylum Basidiomycota; class Agaricomycetes; order Polyporales; family Polyporaceae; genus Trametes; species Trametes sp. AH28-2. The sequence continues at coordinate 631,455 of KQ464079.1, read as the reverse complement.
CACGCGACAACGACCCCCCGACTGACCCAGCCTAGGCCAAGCATCGATGGAGCTCCCCGCCATCATCCAGAAGGAAGCCCTATACTGCGCCATCGGGCGCTGCGCGATCCGCCTCAAGGAGTCCATCCCATTCGAGCAATGGCTCGACACCACGCTCATCGGCGAAGCGCAGGTGACGGACCACAGCTACGCGATCGTCAAGCGGCGCATCGCGTGGCTCCTCGGGAAGCTCGTGTCCGACGAGTGCCTCGCGGCGAACAACCCGCGCCTCTGGCAGGTGCTCGTGCACCTCCTCCAGGACCGCGGCCCCGGCTCGGACGAGGTCGTGCGCCTCACCGCGGCGATCGCGATCCGCGAGTGTGTCGACGTGCGTGCTGTGTCTCTGTTTACCTGTTTTGTTCCGTGCGAGGGCTCATTGGGGGTCGCGTTTGTAGAGCCTGAAGTTCGACCCTGACGTGTTCGCGCCGTTCCTGCCCGCCGTCGTGGCGGCGCTGGTCCAGCTGACGGCGGAGGCGGACACGCTCGAGAGCAAGCGCAGGATCACGGACAGCTTGAACACGGTCATCGAGCGCGCTGAGGCCCGCGTACGTATGACAGGACTACCTGGCTATCGCCCACTGACTATGTACTGCAGATTGTACCCCTGATGAGCATGGTCGCGGACCCAATCCCACAGCTTTGTGAGTGGATACATCACCTATCCTAGACCAGCCGCTGATTGTGGACTCAGGGACTGATGCCGCAGAGGACTGGCTGTTCAAGGCATGTCTCCTGGGCACCGTCACGAAGCTCGTCGAGGTACGTATGTGCGTGCAAAGAAATTGGCCACGACGATGCTGACCACGAACAGTCGGCAAAAGAGAGCGCAAACTCGCTCAGCGCGCTCGTCGTGCCGCTCGTGCGCGACTGCTTCAACTCCCCAGTATGTCTCCCCCCTCCCCCTCAAGGCACTTACGCGTGGCGCGCGGTCAGCTCACCCCCTTCGTCTGTGATAGGCGCAGATGCACCTGGACATCGACGCGTTCGCGCTGTGGCAGGCGGCGCTGAGGAACACGACGACGCTCGACGGCGTAAACGGCGCGCCGGGCCTGATCGAGCTTGTCCCCCTGATAATCCAGCAGCTCTCGAGCAACCTCGACGTCCTCGGCACCATCGTGCACATCGTCGAGTCCTACTTCCTGCTCGACGCCCCGCGGATCCTCCAGGTCAGTGCTTGCATCACGTTGCGGTTCTATGCGAGGTATCTGAGGATTCGAATTTGCGTTGCAGCTGTGTGCGGTCGACCTGCTCAAGGCGTTCGACAGTGCGATGAAGGAGGCGACGGGCACCAACGTTAAGCAGATGACCAGCGCGCTGGGTATGCTCTTCCAGATCGCGCCACCTGGGCTGTGGGGCGAGGCCCTGCACGTCTCTGGCCTTTTCACCTCGATCGTGAAGGGTCTCGAGGAGGACAAGGTGAGAACGAAGAATCGATGTCGAGCATGGGTGACTACGTTCTAACCTCAAACACCCGCGCAGCTCCCGACGATGACCCTTACCGAATACGTCTACGTCCTCGCGCGCATCGCTCTCGCAGACCGCCAGCTGTTCGTGCAGCTGGTCACCGCGACAGCCGCCGCGGGGAACGTCAAGGAGGAGCTCGTGTGGGAGCCCATCCTGAACCAGTGGTGGAACAGGGTGCGTTCTTCCCTTCCCATCGTCTCCTGTAACGACTGCAGACGGTTGACCGGCGTCCTGGTCCATTAGTTCGACAACATGTCGGAGCCGCGTCTGCGCAAGCTCACCGCGATGGGCATCGCGAACCTCGTGGCGACGGGCCGGCCGGAGGTGCTCGACCGGCTGTCGACCGAGATCTGCAATCTGTGGATAGACGTGTTCGGGGAGATCAAGGAGGCGCAGGAGAACGCCGGGAACGAGTACGTCGCGCGCTGCATATATCGCCTCGATGCGCTCCGGCGGCTGACATCTCGCATCTCGCATCTAGCTCGTCGCTCACCCTGTACTGGGACAGGCCGTTCGAGGAGACGTACACCGACGCGGAGGGCACGCCCGAGTACCAGCGGCGCAAGAACGTGAGTGCTCTTCACCACGTATGCTCGCATTCGTTCGCTCATTGACGCGCCCCGCAGGTATTTGACACCGACCCCGTCCGCACGACGCCGCTCACTGCGTTCATCGGTGCGCGCTTGCGTGAGGCGGAAGCAGCGTGTGGCGGAGGTGCGGAGCTGCAGGCGCGGTACCTCGCCAAGGCGGAGCCGCTGCTGTTGAAGCAAGTGTGGGACGCGCTCAACGGCGCGCTGCCTTGATGGTTAAGGAAGAGGTTGAGCGAAGCGCTCTGCGGTTTGGCGGTTGGTTTGCTGACACTGCGGTAGCGCATACGTTTGGCGTATAATTTGGAAAGTCCATGTCCTCGTGCATTGCTATACTGATCTTTTAGTCGTCTATCTTTTGTGGCTCACTCTCACTACTAGTATACAGTCTGACTGGATGCAGCCTCGTCGCGGTGAACTGAGGTTGTGCAGTAAGCTTTTCCCCAGCTATGACAGCATCTGGTACTTGAAGCTTGATCTTCGTTCTTTGTCTGCTGTGAGAAGGGTAGATCTGGGTCACCCGACTCATTGCAATGGGCCGCGCGACGAATTCGACGACGTGAATGCTACAACCTAGAAAGCTGTGCTACGTCGCGGCCCGGGGCTCTGTGCCACCCAATAGTACTGCATCCGAACTCCAGTTGCGAATTCGGCCTACCGCGCACATTCTCCCATACCTCCAACATCTCAAACTGGCACCATGATTCTTGCAACAATCATCGAAATCATCACAGAGATCCTGGAAACCATAAAAGGTCGTCGCTTTCAAGGACGAGTGCAGGAGCTTCCATATGGCTTCGTGCTGAAGACGTCCACTGCGTGGGGGCCCAAGGAAGCCGACATCATACGATTTGTCCAACGCCACACGGCCATCCCTTCTCCTCGGATCCTCGCTTCAGATGAATGTTATGGCCGCCGCTACCTCTTAATGAAGAAGGTCGAAGGCGAGAACCTGCAACGAGTCTGGTCTTCGCTGGAGCCCGCCCAACGGACGAGGATCGTCGAGCAACTGCGCTCGTTCATAGCCCAGCTCCGATCTCTCTCATCTCCGCATGGGCCCGCCATATGCTCCTTGAACGGCTCAGAACTCAGGGATAGCCGCCTCACCGGCGCTGGCCCAGTAGGCCCGTTCGTCAACGAAGACGCATTCAACGAACGCCTCTTAGAGACGACGGCCGTCTACGACAGAAGTGTTACGCTCCCGGGCTCGGAGATTCGCTCTCGCATGCGCGGAGATCACGACATCGTCTTCACCCACGGAGATATCGCCCCACGCAATATCATCGTCGAAGGCGATGTAATCGTCGCGCTGCTAGACTGGGAACAAGCGGGATGGTATCCCGAGCACTGGGAGCTAGTGAAGGCGATGTGGTGCCCCCCGGTTCCCAAATCCTCTGGCGATCTCTGGATGGAGGCTGTCAAGGACATGTTTGACAAGAACTACGAGGCCGAGTGGCAGGTCGAGTGTGACCTGAGCCGGCACATCGTGGGGCCATTCTGATTCAGTGGATTGTGAGCACAGTTGTATAGCTTGCATCCGACCTCCGACGCAACGACACTGACACGGCACTTTACAGGTGATTTGCGGTCACTCCCGACGGTGGTATTCCCAGCATGACGGTCTTTCCAACCGCGCCCCTTCACAACCTCATGGACGTATGGCGTCCAACGGCGTTGAATGGCACAGACCATCACTGATTCATTCATCGGCGTTTTTGTGCTTTCCTAGAAATGACCCGGGAAATATTGAGTGAAGCAGTGTATGTTTCACGTATGGATGCCATTTTTACCTCTGAGCGTACATGAGACTGGCAAAAATCATCAACACCAACGTCGGTCGGAGAACTCGCGCAGGAGTAATGCGCACGGGAGGAGCCCAAGGCAAGCAAAATCTAGCCCCTTCGACCCAAGCGGGTTCCCTAGGACGCCCACATTTCGTCATGAGCGGCCTGCGGACCTCCCTTGTTAACGGAAATCGCAAGCAAGTAGACGCAAAAGAAGAGCCGCGGTGCAGATGTATATCAAGGGGCATCAGCGCGGACATAAGCAGCGTGTCCTCTGGGCCTATTCCCCCCATTCCGACAGCGCCATCTCCCCAATGTCGAGCTTACCCCTCCCCGCCGCCGACCAAGCGTACATGGACGTCTCCGCGCTGGAGGCGGGCATGATCACCCTCCCCCTCATGTTCTTCGTCCAGGACGCGGCACCCGACGAGGTCAAGCTGTGCCCGTCCCTCGCGTTCTCTGCGCCACTCGTCCACGGGCACGCACCTGGTCTTCGACCTCGGCATACGCCGCGACGTGTCCGCCTACGCGCCCGTCGTGCGGGAGTTCATCGAGAAGTGGATGCCCGTCGAGGTCCCGCAGAGCGTGGAGGAGTCGCTCGCGAAGGGCGGTATAGAGCCCACGGACGTGCGCACCGTCATCCTCAGCCACCTGCACTGGGATCAGTACGTATCTAGCACCCACGATTAGGAGCCGACACTTACTAGAGCTATAGCCTAGGAGATCCGTCCGCGTTCCCGAACGCGACCTTCATCGTCGGCCCAGGCAGCCGCGAGCTGCTAGCGTCCGGGTTCCCCGAGAACCCCGCCGCGGACATCCTCTCTTCATCTATCCCGCTCGACCGCTCCCGGTTCTTGATCGCCGACGAGTTCACCGCGCCCGTCGGGCCGTTACCGCGCGCGCTCGACTATTGCGGGGACGGCAGCCTGTACCTCGTCGACGCCGCCGGGCACCTCGCCGGGCACATCAACGTCCTCGCGCGCACATCCCCCGCAGGCTCGTGGATCTTCCTCGGGGGAGACACGGCGCACGACATACGACTACTCACCGGGGAGAAGGAGGTCGCGTTCAGGGTGGACCCGAGCGGGAAGACGATGGGCGCGCATGCGCACAGGGACGAGGCGGTGACGCATATGCGGCGGGTGGGGAGCTTGTTGGGGCTGCCGAGGGTGCACGTTCTGCTGGCTCATGACCTCGAGTGGTACGAGGCGAACAAGGGCGGTCCTGCTTTCTTACCTGGCGTCATTCCCCGCGCTGAGTAGACCAGTGCATCAGTGTACTGTTATGGTCGAGACCATGCGCGCGAAGTGGTCCAGTCATGTCTAGGACGAGTCAATATTCAGTCGGTTTCTTCTTTCTCGGAGGATATCTATGCCGCAACACTCACCGAGCAAGCATAGGTCCTCGGACTTGAGGAGTGAGCGCTCGGGCCAGCTTGATCGCAATGACGAGGATGAGGGCCGATACAGTCAACCCTGGACGCACACACTAGGGCACGACGGAGGCATGAGGGTATTCAAGAGTCCATATGTTCCAATCGCGCGGGCGTCAGAAGGACGTGCCGCGCCATACCGTATACTAGTACTACCACCAACCAAAATTCGTCCGTTCGTCATCGACACAGCAGCAGCAGCACGACATGAGTATAGAGAGAGGGGGAGAGGAAGGAGATGCGCCAAACATGGACGTGAACCAAACCACGAGCCCACACAGCGCCCGAACGACACGCCACGCCTACGCGACCGACTTCGGGCGGTCGTCCGCGCGCAGGCCGCTGCTGTCCCGGAGGCCGCCCTTCGAGAACGCGGGGCTGGGCGGGACGAACGTGTCCTCCGTGAGCGCCATCGACACCGGCTGGTACACGTGCGTGTCGCCGGACCCGCCCGGCATCCCGAACGACGACGTGCGCTGGAGCGGGAGCGGGCTGGGCGCCGCGCTTCAGAAGTACGCGACGGCCGCGCCCGCGAGCACGAGCAGCACGAGCGCGTTGAGCGCCATGACCGCGAGCAGCGCGGGGAAGTAGCCCTGCAGCTTGTTCAGCGTGCTCGCCAGCTCGTCCGAGAGCTGCACGCTCGTGCCCGAGGTGGACGACGCGGCGGAGGCGGAGGAGGAGACGTTCTGCGCGTTGTAGGTGATGTTGCCCGAGGCGGAGCCGCCGCGCGCCTTGTGGAACTCCTGCGAGGCCGTGTTCGGGTCGACGAGCGCGAGGAGCTGCATGTACGGGTCGCCCATCTTGCCCGCGCTGTCGAAGTCGCCGAAGTCGTACACGGTATAGAGCGAGCGCATCACGTTGTCGCCGATCAGCCAGTCGCTGCGGGATCGGCGGGCCACGGTCAGCGAACGCGCAGGGGATTTGCGCGGGTGGAGACTCACAATTGGCCACTTCCGACGGAGACGGACTGGGGGACGAAGGAGCCGACGCACATCGAGCTGTCGCTCAAGCTGATGGGCGTGACGTCGAGCGGGTGGATGGGGTACACCGACGATCTGCGCGCAGGCGAGTAGCGGTCAGTTCTCCGTCAGAGAGAGCGATCAATGTACGCACCCGAACTGGAGTGCTACGTCTACTTCCGCACTGCAGGGCACAATCCACTGTCCGAGCTGCGCGCTGTACGACGCGCCAGGGACGTTCCCGTACATTGCGTCACACACTGCTTTGGGTGCATAGCTGTGGGGAGTGTCATAGGATCAATATCGCAGTACCTATGGGGAGTACGAGGCCCGCACTCACGTGTAGGATGTGCCGCTGTCGAGCATCACGACGGCCTTCCCGGACGGCGCGTCGGTAACATCACTGGAAAGGGAAACCGCGGTCTGGCCGACGAGGAACGCATCAAGCAGGACGGTCCACCGCATAGGGTCGCTGACAGGGAAAGTCGGAATCTTCGGGCTGTTGGCGACGTCCTTGTACTCGTCATCATACTCGCCTGGCATGTGCGTCGTATCACGGCTCTACAACACACGAACGGCGAAAGAGCGCACCTATCGAGAAGGAGCCCTCAACATCTCCGGCCGCCTCCGTGGTCCTCTGCAGCGCGAATGCGATGAAGTTCGGTTCGTCGGGGTTGTCCGCGAAGAGGTTGTACAGCAGGCTCTTGCCGTCGGACTTTCCGTCCTTGGTGAGCGCGGCGTCGACGCTGGAGAGTTTAGTGAAGCCCAAGCCGACGATTCCGTCTACGCCATAGGACAATATGGGGTTCGAGGCGTTCGTAGCGTCGATAATTGCTTGCTTTGAGATGTTGATGCTGGACGCGAGCGAGGTGAGGAGATACCGTGATTGGCGCGACAGCTGAAACATACCCTGCAAACTCGACGGGTGCGTAGGCGATGTGTCCGAAGGTGGAACCAATGCCATACTGCACGGCTGGAAGTTGGACAAGAGGACATATGCAAGCAAAGGGGAAAACTCACAGTCAAGTTCAGTGTCAAGGACTGAACGGTAATCAGTACCGCGTCACAACTTATCCGAGGATGCGGAGATCGACGTACCGTCTGATCACTGTTTGGTAGAGGAGAAGACGCGCCCTTGACCCAGAGGTCGGAGGAGCCGGTATCGAGCTGCAGCGGGTATTCTGCGCGAGCTGAGCACACGAGCGACAACGTCTGGGGTGAGACACGTACCGGTACCTCCTACAGTGACCTATGAGGTGGTGAGACAGCGTGGGAGAGCAAGACGACAACAGAACGCACGTTTGCGATATATAACAGGTCGTGAAAGGAGCTTTGCGGGGCATGAGGCCGGCGGCAGAAGAAGCGGGAAGACGTTATGGGCACACCTCAAGTCCACATCAGAGTCGTCAGAGCTGGAAGAGGCGGCGAGTACTGTCGCCGGTCGCTTGAAGGGGGCGCTGCCGGACCTCCTCTGGTTGGTTGTGCTGTCCGGACGTTTGCGCTGGGTGACGGAGATTTTGGCCGCTTCGGCTAGGGAGCCGGAGAGAAGGGCGGCCAGGGCGAGGGAGTATGCCCGCATGGTGGGTGAGACCGGACGAAGGAGGACAGGGCGAAAGAGTGTGCTGGAGAGAGAGCGTGTGGGAAGGAGAGGCCGAGGGGAGGACAGCAGCCGTGGACGGGCTGTGGGGAGAGGGACGGAGGAGAGTCTCTGCTCAGAGGGAGGCGGCGGGTGGCAACATGGATCACGCAGAAGCCCCGGGTTTAGCTCTCCTCGCCAGTCCCGCGCCAGCTCCTCTCCGCCTCTTCGCGCCCTTGTTCCTCCTCCGCCGCAGCACACGGGCCACGCTTCCATCCTGCCTTATCCCCATCGCCAGCGTGCATGCAGATCACTTACAGTAGTAGCCTCTCTGAGCTCTCTCTCGTTCTGTTCGGTACTCTGCGACATTCTCTGTCTATACTTCGCTGCACCTCTGCCACGAAACAGCGTCGAGCGATACACGGAACGGGCTTACTGCGCTTCGTCAATGATCTGCCAGTTCTGTGCCTTCTCGGCAAGTGCGTCTAGACTGCTGTATTGCACCCCTGGCTAGAACTTCAGGCGCGCACATGGGTTATCTATAACCACCTGCTTACTGCGCTAGGCCGTGCTTCATGCAATGAGCTTACCCTCCTCCAAAAATACACTGTTCCGGGTGTGCGCGCTGGTGGCGGACAGAGGCGGCCTTCGTGTTGTCTGACCTAAAGTACGACTCCGCGGAATACGTTCGCCTGCACTTCTTTCAAAGGTGACACCAATTCGTGGGCGAAAGCTTAAACTTGAAGATGGTCGCAGCATATCCGCCTCAGCTGCAGTAACGCACTCTCCGACGTTTCGTGGCAGGGGTCGGTGCTAATGATTGTGCACTGTGAAGACATCCAAGAAACTCCAGCAACTCATGGTCGAATCTGGACGGTGCAGAGTGTGCAGACTGAGTGTTTCAGTGCACGGATGGGGACCGAGACTGGATAGACGCGAGTCGCGATCACAGGACTCGTGATCGTGTACGGCTGAGCCTCTCGTGACCCCCGCCGTCGGCGTCGGCCTTCCCCACACCCGCTTCCCAGCCCATAAAGCCCCCACACCGTCCCCGCACCCTCCCCCTCGCCCCCAACCTCCTCAGCCTCACGCCCACCGCGCACGATGTCCTCCGCCGTCGCATCCAGAGGCGCCATTCGCCGGCTCATCAACGCCGCGCAGCACACCGCGTGCCCCTGCCACGGCTGCCGCACCGGCGGCGCGCACAACCCCATCCACGCCCTCCAGCAGATGCGCAAGTACGCGACCCCTGTCGACGCTCTCCCGGTCGAGAAGGAGTACGCGTTCGAGGTGCGTGCGCGGCCGCAGCCGCGTCGTGCGTCGTTTTGCGCGCGAGTCGCTGAACGTGCACGTCTGGATAGGTCGCTGCGGCGAACTTGCGCTTTGGCGAGGGCGTGACGCGTGAAGTGGGCATGGACTTCAAGAACATGAACGCGCGCAAGGTCGGTCATCTGCGGGCAGTGTGCCTACACTCGGCTTACCCGGTCATTTTAGGTTGCAGTCTTCACCGACCCTAACGTCGCGAAGCTGCCCCCTGCGAAGATGGTGCGCGACGCGCCGATATGTGCTTCCAGGAAGCACTCACTCATTCCCGCGTCTAGGCGATCGCTTCTCTCGAGGCGCAGCAGGACCTGCCCTTCGTCGTGTACGACCGCGTCGTCGCCGAGCCTACCGAAGCAAGCTGGCGAGACGCAATCGCGTGGGCAAGGAAGGAAGACTGCAGCCACTTCCTTGCGTGAGTCACTTGGCCCACCGGCATCCGGGTTGTATTGACATTGCGTAACAGCGTCGGTGGTGGAAGTGTCATGGACACCGCGAAGGCAGCCAACCTGTATGTGCAGTCGCATCTAGCGCATTGACAGCGAAGAACTCACACCTTGCCCTTTCTAGTTTCTCGGTCTACAAGGATGCAGACCTCTTCGACTTTATCAACGCGCCCGTCGGAAAGGGCCTCCCGATCAAGGAGAAGCTGCGGCCACTCATCGCAGGTCCGTCTCGACTTTTGACACCATCACACATACGCTCACCATACCGTTCATAGTCCCGACCACGGCGGGCACGGGTTCGGAGACGACCGGTACCGCTATTCTCGACATCACCTCCATGTCCTTTAAGACTGGCATCGCCAACCGCGCAATGAAGCCCATGCTTGGCATAGTCGACACCCTGAACACCCGGACTTGCTCGCGAGGTATGCACCCCGGTCTTCCGTGCCGAAGCGCAAGCTCATGTCCGGGTTGTAGAGTTGCACATCAGCTCGGGCCTCGACGTCTTGTTCCATAGTCTCGAGAGCTACACTGCGATTCCGTGAGTCAACAAACGCATACATCTGCCTGCAGGCATTGACCCCAGACATCTAGGTACACTGAGCGTACTCCGCGCCCCGCGAACCCCATCTTGCGCCCGGCATACCAGGGCAGCAACCCCGTGGCCGATATATTCTCCATGTGGGCTCTGCGGACCACCGTGAAGCACCTTCCTCGGATAGCCAAGCATCCCGACGACTATGAGTCGCTGTCGCAAATGATGTAAACCCCTCTACATACATACCATCTCTCCATGCTGACTACATATACGCAGGCTTGCTGCATCGTTCGCCGGTATTGGCTTCGGTAACGCTGGTGTGCACTTGTGTCACGGTATCAGCTACCCTGTACGTCCAATCAACTGTCGAGTTAGAGAGGCCTGATTGACTAACATTCGACCCAGATTTCCGGCCTGAACAAGAAGGGCCCCAAGTTCAAGTACCCAGGCTACAACGTCGACCACCCCATCATCCCTCACGGTGTCACGTAAGCCCCCATCCCTCATCACACCGCTCACTTCACAATACTCACCCTCCTACCCACCCAGCGTCGCCCTCTCCGCGCCCGCCGTCTTCCAGTTCACCGCGCCCTCCTCGCCCGACCGGCACCGCGAGGCGCTCGCCATCTTCCGCGGCACCGAGCCCTCCGACCCGTCGATCAGCGCGATCCCCGACAGCGCGGTCGGCGCGCACCTGTACGAGGCGATCGCGCGCTTCCTCGACGGCCTGGGCGTCCCGCGCGGCTTGAAGGCCGTCGGGTACTCCGCGGCGGACATCCCCGCGCTCGTCGAGGGCACGATCCCGCAGCGGCGCGTGCTGGACCTGGCGCCGGGCGTGGGCGACGTGGCCGGCGAGGATGGGAGGGAGCATTTGACGCGGATTATCGAGAACTCGATGGAGTACTAGATGGAGGCTGAGGTCGGGAACGGGGATTGGAGTGTGTGGGCTTGGGCATTGCAATCGGTGTATAGGAGGGATGGATCAACTGTATGATAGCGCAATCTGTATATATAGCGAGACGAATGCTTTCTTGCTCTCTTATGAGACATCGCTGTCGAATGCGGGAGCGGTTGGTCCAATGTGTATGCACCCCGCGCGAGACTCGGGCTGTTGCCATGAGTCAGGCCACGCGAGATCGCGATCGACGCGTCGCGTCGCGCGTAGATCGCTTCCTGCACCGCTCTCCCAACCACTCGCTCGGTCCATCGCATCTCGTACAATGGCCCCTCCCAGGCGCAGGTCGCTCTTCCGCCCGTGCATCGACCTCCACAACGGCGAGGTGAAGCAGATCGTCGGCGGCACGCTGCACGAGGACGACGCGAGCCGCCTCCAGACGAACTTCGTCGCAAGGCGCGCCTCTCTCCCTCCGTTCGCATTGGTTTGCTAACCTCTCAATCTTCACTTTGCATAGTCAACCGTCATCATACTATGCGGCGCTGTATAAAGAGCATGCGCTCGAGGGCGGGCACGTCATCAAGCTGGGCCCGGGGAACGACCGTGCCGCAAAGGAGGCGCTCGCTGCTTGGCCCGGTTTGTGCACACGCAACGCCTGCTGTAGATGTCGGGCTGAGACAGACGCAGGGCACCTCCAGATAGGCGGAGGGATCACCGCAGAGAACGCGCAAGAATGGATCGACGCAGGCGCGAGCAAGGTCGGTCCTTCCACGTATCTGCGATTATGCTTGGGTCGTTATATTAACCGTTCGTCGGATGTGTAGGTTATCGTGACTTCGTATTTGTTCCCGGAGGGGAAGTTCTCCCTTGAGAGGCTGAAAGCGGTTTCTGCCGCGGTGGGCAAGGACCGGCTGGTCGTTGACGTCAGGTAGATTCTCGGGTCAAGATGCTCGGGGAAGCAGTGCTGATGCGTGTCATAGCTGCCGGAGACGAGATAGCAAGTGGCTCGTCGCGATGAACAAATGGCAGACAATCACGGACATGGAGGTTTGTAAAGGTACGTTAATCTGAGGAACAAGTAAACGTCTTCATCTTCCTCGTGCTGACCGTTCGGCGCGTGTAGAATCGCTGGACCTCTTAGCAGAGCACTGCAGGTAATTCTTTTCGTCATGCATATCGGTGTCGCACAACGAACCTGATTATCAACAGCGAATTCCTGATCCATGCCGCGGATGTGGAGGGCCTCTGTCAGGGAATTGACGAGGAGCTCGTGCAAAGTGAGTAGTGGTTGATCCGCAGTCTTGCATGCTACAATTCTGACAATGGTTTGCAGAACTCGGAGAATGGGTAACAATACCGACGACGTATGCCGGTGGCGCCAAGAGCGTGTCGGACCTCGAGCTGGTCGACCTATTATCCTCCGGAAAGGTCGATCTTACTTTCGGAAGGTAAGTCTTAGCCATTCACTGGGTATACAAACCGCTGATTTCTCCTTCGCAGCTCCCTAGACATCTTCGGCGGCACGCTCGTCAAATTCGAGGACCTCGTGAGATACAACACCGAGGCCCTTCGACAATCAACCCAATGAATCACTTAATGTACAAATGCACCCAATGTAGCGATAGGACCCCTCAATCATGCTTCCAAGAACGCCGCGACGATCTTGAGGTACTTCTCCGTCTCCTCCACCAGCGGCGTGTGGCTCGACTCTGCAAACGTGTACCACTTCACCTTCGGGATCGCCTTGAAGAACGGCAGCACCGTGCTGTCCGTCACGCGGTCGTACGCGCCGTTCAGCAGCAGCGTCGGCACGTTGATCTTGTGCGCGTCCTCCACCATAGTCCAGTCCTTAAGGGGGCCCGTGACGCGGAACTCAGACGGCCCGTAGCTGTCTTCGATGTCAGTACGCGCTGCAGGACGATCGGCGGTGAGTGGGACGTACAAGGCAAATTGGACCGTGGGGTCTTTCTGCATCCACCCGAAGCTCTGGAGGACCTCGGCAGGCCAGGAGTCGAGCCGGCACACGTGCTTCTTGTAGAACACCGCGGCCGCAGCCTTATACTCTGGCGAGTCCGTGGTCCCAGCCTCTGTGTGTTTCAAGATCGCGTCCTGGCAGAACATGGCGTCAATAAGCGTATACGTAGTCCAGCCGACGTTCGTGTACACATACCCGGACGTCAGGCGGGAGGTTCGGCACGAGCTCCTCCATCGCGGCCTTGGCGAAGATCGGTATGCTTGCGGGGCTCTCGGAGATGATCAGCTTCTTCAGGCCCTTGGGCTGCTTTGAAGCGTGGCGCGCAGAGAGCATCCCGCCCCACGACTGCCCGAGCAGTATGTAGTCGTCCTGGATGCCGAGATGACGCAAGAGGTTGTCCAGCTCGTCGAGAAAGAGCTGCTCCGTCCAGAACCCCGCCGCGTCCCCAGACTTCTCCGGGAGATGCGTCGAGCCCCCGTTCCCGAGCTGGTCGTAGAAGACGAGCGGGATGGAGTGCTTCGTGGCGAGCTCGACGAGGCGGAGGAGGTAGTGGTGGGTCGACCCCGGGCCGCCATGGATCGCTACGACGGGGGTGACGCCGGACTTGAGGTCGCCGTAGACCTCGTACCAGGTGTGCGTCGGCTTGCCTGCCTTGGCGTCGAAGTCGACCGTGCCGGTCGCGGTAGGTTGGGCCATTGTATGAGCTGTCTGGAGATTGTGAGAGGGAGGCGCGCAGCAGTGTATGACCTGAGTTTGGGTAAAGAAAAGAATGGCACAGCGACACTGCTTATATACATACTTCCTAGCACCGTGCCTTATTGTGCAGTGATACACTCGCGCCCACCACCGCGGTCACCGTAGCCCGCGCTGGTGGGTGCGGTTGCGTTGATCCTGTCACCGGTCGTACGCGCCTACGGATATTGCGTGTTGAACACCGAGTGAGCATCGTTACGTCTAAGATGCCGGGGCGACGCGCAACGCCCCGAGCCTCGGGTCGCGCTGAGAGCAACCCAAGAGATCTGCCAAAGCATATTGTGATGAGTGAGCCATCAATCTGATGCACTGGGTATGTATCGCAAGAGCCCTTGGATGCGGGTGACGGTCCCGCCCGAGTCTGAGATGATGGCCATCGGCCTCTAACCTCTTCACGGCCACACACGGTTTACCACCGTGTATTCCTCCCACGGCCTCCACGCGGCTTTCTGCTCATTTGTCTGTGTGTGCACCAGATTGCTGCCCGAGATCGCCGTCTAATTGCTTGAGAGCCTCGACTCGAGTCCTCGGGTGGTATGTGCCGCTTCCCGTATGCTCTGAAGCTGCTACCGTCCCCGACGCGGACGGACGGCAGCACACAACGTGGTCCACGCAAGGTGTCTGCGCTGCCCATCCATCAGCGCAGTGTGAGCACTTACGTAGCTCGCGTAGGGACGGGCCAAGTGCCAGTGAGTAGGTTGGTGCACGCGGCCGCCCCCCCGTCACGATGACACCTTGTAACCGTAGGATAGAACACTTGACGATGCAAAGGGTTGAGACCGAAATTGTATCGACACCTGGATATATGTCGCAGATGTTCCAGGGCCTACGCTGCGCCACCTTGATGCGCCAGTTTGCGTGCTCGCTCCAACCGCGATATATTGTCCTAGTTGCTGTTCCTGTACCAAAACCAATCTTCAGTCCAATCGAGGTACAGATTGTATGTCAGCCAGAAAGTACCGTAATAACCCGCGCAGAGACCAGTAATCCATCGTCGAGATTTCTCCTCTGCGTGCGAGCTAAGTCTACAGCTCAAGCTCATTCCGCGAGTCAGATCCGTATGCGTATTCTCTTTGCCTGGCATACTTGCTGTTGGCCAACCATACTGGAGCTTCTTCGGCGCATGATGAACATCTCAGTGACGACGCTATGAAAGTCGACATGTTCCAGAGTACAACATCAAAACGGAGTCCATACACAATGTGAATGAACGGTCGATCGGCTGTTATCCTGTCGTATGTCTGTACAGATATAGACACTGTAGCCGTACGCACCACGTCAAGCGGCCAGGAATTCCGCAACAAGCTTCATGTACTTCTCTCTTTCCTCCCAGTGCGGCGTGTGGCTCGACTCCGCGAACGTGTACCACTTCACCTTCGGGATCGCCTTGAACAACGGTAGCACAGTGCTGTCTGTCGCCTCGTCGTATGCGCCGTTCAGCAGCAACGTCGGCACAGTGATCTTGTGGGCGTCTTCTTCGACGCTCCAGGTCTTCAGGGATCCGATAACGTGGAACTCGGACGGCCCGTTCCTGCAGCAGATGTCAGCATACCGACAGACCAATCGCCAAGGTCACAAACATCGTGAGGTAGACGGTGCTGTCCTTCTCCATCCACTCGAAGCTCTGGAGAAGCTCGACCGGCCAGGGATCAAGCCGACACAGATGACGCTTGTAGAACACCTCGACGGCGTCCTTGTACTCCTGCGAGTCGGTCGTGCCAGCAGCCTCATGCTTGAGGAGAGCATCCTGAATGAACGGATGTCAGTATGGACAATCTCGAGACGTATCATACGAGCGCCCATACCCGGACGTCGGCCGGGAGCTTCGGGATGAGCTCCTCGTTCGCCGCCTTAACGAAGAGCGCCATGCTGGCGGGACTGTCCGATATGACCAGACGCTTCAGTCCCTTCGGCTGCTTCGTTGCGTGGCGCGCGGCGAGCATGCCGCCCCACGATTGCCCGAGGAGCGCATAATCGTCCTGGATGCCGAGGTGGCGCAGGAGGTTGTCGAGCTCGTCCAGGAAGAGCTGCTCCGTCCAGAACGAGCCCGCATCGCCAGACTTCTCAGGTAGATGTGTCGAGTTCCCGCTCCCCAGCTGGTCATAGAAGACGATCGGGATGGAGTATTTGGTGGCGAGATCGATGAGAGAGAGAATGTAGTGGTGCGTCGATCCCGGGCCGCCGTGCAGCGCGACGACGGGGGTCACTCCAGACTTCAGGTCGCCGTAGACCTGGTACCACGTCTGGGTCGGTTTCCCCGCCTTCGCGTCGAAATCGACTGTGCCAGTTGCGGTGGGTTGGGCCATGGTGAGTAGTGTACACGAAAGAGAGGCGAGTTGCAGATCCTTGGGAATAGAGAAGCACGCGGTAATTATAGGGCGCCCAGGACATATCCGGGCACTGATACTCCTACAGGTGCACGCGGTAGGTCATCAGCAGCCCCTGATAATGACCGTGAGGGTATAGACTCAGAGCACAGCAGCAGGTCCGGATCCGAGACACGATTGAAAGTCGGGCATTCTTGGGCGCCTTGGAAAGCACGGCAGCAGTGTTCGAGATGTCGTCTCCACTAGGATGCATCGGGAATGCACCTCCAGCAATATTCCAGGATGTGGGAACGCGATACGGTCGTTCTCGAGGATTTCGCTGCTGGGTACGTGGAGGCAAGACAAGCTCAAAGCTGAGTAGACGCCAACGCTACGAAGCATAGCGCCCGATTAGCTTACATAAGCAGTTAGCGGGGCGTTCAGGAGCGCTTCCCGTCTGTGGTGACCACCTTCACCTCCGTTCCGCCTGCTCCAGCCATGGTCTCTCTCGCGCGGACTATCCGCAGTATTCGTCGCGTCGGCCTCCGGGAATGGTGGCACCAGATGCAGTATATCGGTGACGCCAAGTCGGGCCGTCTCGTAGGCACGGACCAGTGCGTAACATCACCTCCGGAGCCATGCTTGACATCCTCCAACTTCGTGTCTCCTGCAGGTTCGGCAACCGCTACTTTGAGAACTTGAACCCCGAGGAAGAGATCCCAGGTGAGTGGTGATGCTGCAGTGCGTTTCATTGCAAGCATCGAGCCTCGCGCCATCAGGACGGCACCGTTGGGTCGACTTTGCTCAGGTCAGTCCTTGTATATTCTCCGTCCGTTGTTTTACCTAAGGGAGATACCGTGCAGCATGACTACAACGCAACGCAAGTTCCTCCCGAATGGCACTCGTGGATCTCCCACATTCGCAAGGACCCTCCCACAGAGGACCGTGTCGTGCAGAACCTCTCGCCACCATGGAAGGCGGTACGTCCTACCGACTGCTCCTTCTCTCAGGCAGACTGAGCTCACTGTGCTCCCCATCAGCCCTGGACTGAGAACCTCACGGGTACTCGGGGAGCGTTCAAGACGTACAACACCACGAAGCCCAAGTACGAGGCGTGGCAGCCCAAGACCGCTCCTCGTGGGGAGTCTACCCCGTGATTGTAGTAGGGACTGTGTCCAATGCAACACGATATTCCTATCCACATCCACTGTGTATCATACATCGTATCCACCGCCCTCAAGCAGCACTTCGGCAACATATTCTGCTATCGCCAGACTGGACGTCAACCCGGGGCTCTCTATCCCAAGGAGACTGAACATTCTGCCCTCCAATGGGCCGGTCTCCGGCGACGGATAGAACAGGAAGTCTTGGAAGCCTTCTCCAGGCATGGCGATCTTGGGGCGGACGCCACAGTAGTCCGGCTGGAACCCGTCCCGCGAGACCTCCGGAAGGTACTCCTTCACCGCCTCGTACATCTCTTGCAGCCGTGAGTCGTCGGGCATGAGGTGCTGCTGCCAGAAGTCCGGATCCGCGTAGTTATCTGGGGGATCCAGCCAGTCCAGATCCGGCCCGAACCGTATCTTCCCCTGCAGGTCCATGGTGAGGTGTGTGCCGAGGGAGTGGAAGGCGTGCTTGTCTTTGCCGACGGCGGGGCAAGGGTATATGAGGTGCGACACGTTCTCGACGCCTGGCCCGCGGTACGAGGCGTACGACCCGCGGGCGAAGAACATGGGTATGCGGCGCTCGCGCGGGAGGATGCCGTTCAGGATGTACGGTGCGGACAGACCCGCGCAGTTGAAGACGTGCTTCGCCCAAAGAGCATCTCCTTCAGCCGTGTCCCCGGTTACGACCTGCGCTGCCCACACTCGTTTCTGCCAGTCGTGGTCCAGCCGGACGACCTTGGTCGAGTACACCAGCTCGGCGTTCTCGCTGTCGAGGATGTCCTTCTCGAGGCTCTCCATGAGCGCGTGCGAATCGACGATGCCCGTCTCGGGGCTCCACAGTGCCGCGGCGATGTCCTTGTGCAGGTTGGGCTCCAGCGCGCGGGCCTCGGCGCCGGAGATGAGCTTCGTCGGTAGCGGCTCAAATGGCCACGACCGGGATTTCTCGTATTCCTGGGCCTTCGCATGCAAAGATTTGAGGTAGACACGCTGGTCGGCACGGGCAACCACGAGCTTCCCCGTCTTCTTGAAGGGTATGCCGTGCGCTTCGCACCGGTCGTACAGGAGCTTTCTGCCGCGGATGCAGAGCTTCATCTTCAATGAATCTAGAGGGTAGTAGAGTCCTAGAGGATGAAGGTCAGCTAGCGACTCGCTTCATTGGTCGCAGAGAGTACGAGTCGGACCTGCATGAATGACCTCGGAGTTTCGTGAGCTGCTTGCGGGCATCAGTCCGAGCTGCGCAATACTGTCACCGGGGAGATGCATACCTCGTCTCTTCCCCCGCCCTGCCGTGCCTCTCCACGAGGTACGTTGACTTGTCGGGGAACTTCTGGGCAAGCCGCTGCGCGATAGCCAGTCCTACCACTCCTACGTCGACAGGTCAGTTTCGGGCTATCACGGTACATGTGTAATGCACTACCTCCTCCGATTACGAGGTGGTCGACGGCATGTTCCGGGCTCTAGCGAGTCGGTCAGAACAACCTCTCATGAGGGTGTTGCTTGAACAGAGTCCTACCTTGTATTTGTACTTGCCGTTGTCGTTCAATCCAGAAACGAGCCGGCGTACGTAGTGTGCTACAGGACGACCATGCATGGCTATGGATGTGGGCTGCACCGGTACCAATAACCGACTCGAGAGACGAGTGAGTCAAGTTGGAGAGTCAAGTTACGATCGTTCTAAAAATGGGGTTGAGTCTCCGACACACTTCCACGCTGCGCTCAGCGGCCCGGTACTGTCTCGCAAGCCAGTAGATGGTGGCGGTAGTACTAGGCAAGGACTCCGTACTCATGATCGATTCAACATGGTAGTCATGCCGAACGGCCGCCGGCAAGGAGAGCCTTGTGCTGGTTGATAAGACACCGACAGCCCATGTGAGCTTTGCAAAGTGCTGTATTCTTCGTCTGGGGCCGAACTCTCTTCGCGATCTCCCCTAAGCCCGTAGTTGTAGAGCTGCACCTGCTCGAGACACTGCTTACGGATGCTCGGTCAATCACTGTATGCCCGTTATCACCCAGAAGAACGCTGACGACGCCGCCCGCTCCTCATGCCTCATGAACGGGTCCAACAAGGACTCTGGTGTGTGTTGACCGAGCTGGCTCTGAGTCGGAGACCGGGAGCCCTGGGGAGCCGAGCCGATCGCCACGATCGCGAGTGAGATCTCTGGTGCGTCATGGACAGATAAGATCAGATCGTGTGCCCGATCCCCGATCGACTCTCAGAAGTTTGTCCGTGAAGCACGGCCAGGTTCTCGCTCGTTCTCTATCCTCGACGCACGTATCTGCAGACTCTGCTTTCTCCTTCTCACTTGAATACTTGAGATATACAACGATATGGCTACTCAAGGGAATGTACCGCTACCCCAGCCGCTCCCCGCCGACGAGAAGCTGGCAGAGTTCGATTCCGTGCCGCTGTTCATGAAGAGCCTGCCCGAGGACTCTGGCGACGACGTCCGGCTGGCGGCTCTGCAAAGCCTAGCGTACGATGGAACACCAGATGGTAGGTGAGGTACTCCACACACTTTCAGTACGTGCGGAAGCTCATCGGCGGCCGCGACAGAGGTCGCCCAGAACTTCAAGGAGCAGGGTAACGACTACTACAAGGGGAAGCGGTATCGCGAGGCCCTCGGCTTCTACACGCAAGGAGTCGACGCGCATCCCGAGGACAAGGCTCTTCTGGAGGCGTTACTGTGCAACCGTGCAGCATGCAACCTTGAGCTTCGTGAGTTATACCCAGCATAGTGCAGAGATGGGTCTTGACGTTGCCCGTGCAGAAAACTACGGTTCCGTCCTTCGAGACTGCTCCAAAGCGATCGGGCTCAACCCGAAGGCATCGAAGGCCTACTACCGCTCCGCGCTCGCCCTCATTGCCCTCGAACGCTACGAGGACGCGCTCGACTGCTGCGATCACTGCCTGCAGTTCGACCCGGAGAACAAGAGCGTGCAGGCCGCGCGGGAGAAAGCGGCCATGCTGAAGGAGGCGAAAGACCGCAAAGAGCGCGAGAAGCAGGAGCGGATACGGCAGGAGCAGCTGAAACAGGAACGGCTGCGCGCCGCGTACAAGGTACGCCCGCCGCCCGTCCGCCCGGAGGTTCGCGCGGGGCGCTCACGGTGGCAATGTTACAGGAGCGGAACCTCATCGTCGTGCCCGTTCCGGACACGGTGGCGCAGAACCCATACGAGCCGCACTTCGACCCCGAAGATCCTACGGGCAGCACCCTGATCGTCCCCGTCCTATTCTTGTATCCCCAGTACGCGACGTCGGACCTTGTCTCGCACTTCCAGGAAGACACCCCGTTCTCCGCTCATCTAAGCGCGATGTTCCCACCGAACGCGCCACGGCCGGATTGGGACGCCAAGGGAGAGTATGTGGATGGGAACTTGGTGGTGTATGGGTTCACGAAGAGGCACCGGTTGTTGAAGATTGGCAAGAAGATGACGCTGCGGGATGTGTGCAAGGCAGCGAAGGCGAAGGAGGGCGAGCCGCGCGACGGTCTCGAGCTCAGGGATGGTACGCTCACGTTTGTGGTCTTGCCTAAAGGCGAGGAAGAACAGAAGTGGGTGGAAGACTTCAAGAAGAACAGAACATCATAGGACGTGTAGATAGAATAAAAGGTGTATAATAGTTACTAGCAGGGCGATCGTCGCGATTCACTTGACTGGTCTAGATGTATGCGGGGCTCCAACTTTACATGTATACACTAGATTGGCACGTGAGTAGACATGGCTCGGCCCCCTCTAGAGTCACAAGTCTGCCCAAGATGCCTCGATCGCGAGCAACTGGCTGAATGAAGGAGATACATGCTGGAGGTGGGGATGGAGACGGGAACTACAAGTGTAAGCTTGTGTAGTAGACCAATAGACGCCCGGTCCGTGTTTGTCTGTGTTGTCGGATATTCCCACAGACTGAACGCCCAGCGCCCAGCAGAAGATCCCCAGACGGCACCCAACGAAACACTATCGACGACGGCGACAGGCTCGGTGAGTGTTATTATGCTGATATGCTGCACGGTTGGGAGCTGGAGGGACATCAAGAGTGATTTGGAGAGATTTGGAGGGGAAGAGCGGATCGGAAGGGGCTGGATGGACTGTCTGCGAGTTGGATGCTGACCAGGCTACCGTTCGCCTTACCAGGTCCCCCTCAAGCTTCAAGATGTCCGTCCAGCACAAGATCTTCCGCACGGCCAACGCGCCCAGGACCGCCCCCGATGAGACGGAGACCGCTGTCGCGCAGGCGATCATCGACCTCGAGAACAGCGCGCCCGAGCTGAAGGCCGAGCTCCGCCCCCTCCAGATCTCCGCTGCCCGTGAAGTCGACGTCCGCGGCGGCAAGAAGGCCATCGTCATCTTTGTCCCCGTCCCCCAGCTCAAGGCTTTCCACAAGGTCCAGCAGAGGTCAGTAACGCGCAACCGGCGATAGCGGACGTGTGCACGGAACACCGATATTGACCGCGTTTTGTCGGTCCAGGCTGACCCGGGAGCTCGAGAAGAAGTTCTCGGACCGCCACGTCGTCTTCGTTGCCCAGCGTCGGATGCTGCGCAAGCCGACCCGCACTTCCCGCGTCCAGCAGAAGCGCCCCCGCAGCCGGACCCTCACGAACGTCCACGAGCGGATCCTCGAGGACCTCGTCTTCCCCACTGAGATTGTTGGCAAGCGCACGCGGGTGGCTGTCGACGGCTCAAAACTCCTCAAAGTGTACGTCCACGTCAGAATGCTCGGTGCATGGAACGGTAGCTGACAGGACGCCGGAATCTAGTTTCCTTGACTCGAAGGACGCGACGTCATTGGAGTACAAGCTGGACTCGTTCTCGTCCGTCTACCGCCGCCTGACTGGCAAGGACGTCGTGTTCGAGTTCCCCGTGCAGGCGCAGGATTAGAGGGCTGCGGCTGGCTGGGCGTTATGGGTGTATTGCACTATGTCATTTGTTGTCTCACCTCCATCAAAAATGTATGCGCGCATGCCCCTCTACATGCCTGCGACCTGTATATGGCTTGCGCCGTGCTGTGTGGGCGATCGCGCCTAGTGTGCCTGTGCGCGTCCGGCGTCGGAGGGAGGGACGGCGTGTGGTAGAGAGGCCGCATAAGGGGAGCAGTGCCGTAAGGCGACACAAGCGAGCGTAAGACGCCCCGGACAGCCGGGCAGATAGACGCACGTGGCCGTTGTGGTTCTCCGTCTCAAACGGCTCAATAGCCGCGTCCCCCCGCTCCCTGGCGGCCCCCGCCCCCGTCAGAGCTCAGGTCGTCCCGCTATGATGGCCGAATATCCGCGCATGGATCCCTACAGGAGGGCCAGATACGACCAGGGGGTCGATGCCAAGATTGTGATTATGGGCAATACAGGTATGCACCTCCGTCGACTCTCCGGATATGCAGCCACCGCGCTGTATATCCCGTGAGCGAGACCACTCATACTTACGCCCGTCGCGTAGGCGTTGGCAAGACCAGCCTGCTGCACCGATATACCCAGGGCAAGTTCGACCCGAAGAACACGACGTCCACCACCGGCGCATTCTTCGTCACGAAGAAGGTCACGGTGGACGGCACAAAGGTCCGGTTGCAGCTGTGGGATACCGCGGGCCAGGAGAGGTTTCGTTCCATGGTGCGTCCCCCGCCCTCCCCCTTCCAACCATTCCGTGGCTAATGTGTGGCCTTGACGCCCTGGCCAGGCACCGATGTACTACCGCGGTGCAAACGCGGCTTTGCTGTTGTACGATATTACGAACGCGTCCAGCTTCGAAGACGTGCGCGGTTGGCTCGAAGGTGAGCAGCGGACGCGTCCCCCCGTCCTCCCCGTATCAGTGCTAAATGGGCGACTCGGAATCCGTAGAGCTCAAGAAGAACTGCTCCCCCGACCTAATTATCTATATTGTGGGCGCGAAGGCCGACCTTGTACACCATCGACAGGTCACGTCTGATCTGGCCCGTCTATCCCTCCACACATGGTTCCCCCCACCGCGCCCGCCCACACCCCCAGCCCCACCACCGCCGACGTCGACGTTTTCCTACATCCGCCCCCGCTTCACGTCCTTCACGAGCATCCGCTCCGTCCCCGCACTCACACCCCCAAAGCCCTCCCCGCCCCCGACAGAATCGGACGTCGTCAACGACCCACGGTCGTCAGGCATGAAACGCTCCAACACACAAGCCTATACCCGGCCGCGCGCCAAGAGCGGCGACCTCCTTTTACCCCGATCGAATTCAGTATCCCCCAACACACGCGCAGCACCTTCTCGGATGGGATACCGCCCAGGAGGGTGGAACGAGATTGGCGACGGGAGCAGTAACAGCCTGCCCGAAGACGAGGAGGCCGACACTGGCGATGACGAGGAGTGGGGTCTACACAAGGGCATGGAACTGTTCGAAGTCTCCGCCAAGGACGATTTCGGTGAGTTCATTTCTTCACTCGCTATAACATGGCGTCAGTTGTTGACGTCTCTACAGGCATCCAGACTCTATTCGACAACTTGATTGCCGCTATCATACAGAAAAAGGACAAGATCGAGCGAGAGAACGAGATGAAGCGACGCGATAGCGTTCTGCTCTCCAGCACCGCGACGCCCGTCTGGGCAGCCCAGGCCGACCAAGAGGAGGCTCGCGAAAAGGCGCGTGCAGCTTCGGGATCGTCCTGGAGCTGTTGCTCGACATAGCATCGCTGGTTCCTCTCCTTGGACATTTTCCACACTCCCCCCCATCTTGTGCCCGCTGCGCGCGCGCAGCTGCTACTCCCTTCTACCGCCCCATGACCCTATGTTATTGCCTCTGTTACGCCGCACGTTATGACCCATGACATTCCCCCGTCTCGCACATCTGCCCCCGCTCGCCCACACCATCAGGATATCCCGTTCCGTCTGCGTCCTATCTCATGTTCCCTTCCCCGATTTATCGCTTTTTACTGCATATCGTATTGTACATACAATGTCCATATTGGTACAGCTCATTGGTTGTCGTAGTGATCACGAATGCAATGCCCTCCGTTGCTGCTCTCGAATGCGCGTTGGGAGCTGATTGGGCTGAGTGGTCTCGATTAGGCAGGTGTAGAGTACCGCCCAGATGCGTGCGCCACTGCGCATCCGCTCTCTCTCTTTCTCCCAACCTCCCAGCCTCTGCGCCCCTCCCCGCCCCGCCCGCAGCCCAGAGCCCTCTCGCGATGTCTCTCGCTGCGCCCGAGCTGCCCACGCCCGCCGGCGAGGAGGCCGAGCAGACGTGCCTGCCCGAGCACTGCTTCCACTGCTTCGACACCCTCTTCTGCGCCCTCACCTACAAGAAGCCGGTCCCCGCCAAGTTCCCCGAGGGCAAGTAGTGCGTACCCCCGGGGCCACCCCACCTCCCTGCTTGCGCACGCACAAGTCAGCTGCTGACCGCCGCAGCCCCCTGTTCGTCACCTGGAACACCCGCCGCCCGGGGAAGCCGTCGCGGCTCCGCGGCTGCATCGGCACCTTCGACGCGCGCCCGCTGCGCGAGGGCCTCGCAGAGTACGCGCTCACGAGCGCGTTCCGCGACCACCGCTTCCGCAAGATCGAGGAGTGGGAGCTCGAGAACCTCGAGTCCCCACCCCTTCTCCCGCGGCGTGCTGCCCGGTACTGACGCTCTATCTCGTATCGCAGCGTGTCCCTGCTCACGGACTTCGAGGACGCGGCGTCGTACCTCGACTGGGACGTCGGCGTGCACGGCATCCACATCACCTTCCCGCACCCGTCGCTCATCCCCGTCACGCCCTCGCCCTCGTCCGCGCCGTCCCCGCTCGCCTCGGGCGCGGGGTCCGCGGTCCCGACGCGCGGCACGCTCCGCCACACGTTCTCCGCGACCTTCCTCCCGCACGTCGCGGAGGAGCAGGGCTGGGACCGCCTCGAGACCGTCGACAGCGCGATCCACAAGGCCGGCTGGACCGGGCGCATCTCCGAGGACCTCCGCCGCGCGCTCAAGGTGCGCCGGTACCAGAGCCGGGTCTGCTCCGTGACCTGGGAGGAGTACGTCCAGTGGCGGACCGAGAACGGCGGCGCGATGTGAGCGACGGTGTCCCACCGCGCTCGCAACGCCCGCACATGTGACCCATGGGTGGCGGAACGACGAACGAACGACGAAGGGGGCGACTCCGCACTGGTGGCGGGAGAAGCGACGGATCTCAGGCTTCTCTGTTCTCTCCGCAAACGTGGGGGTGCCCGTCGAGAGACGCGCCCGCCCCGGACTGTACCATAGAGTGATCGAATTACGGTGTTTTTACATAGTGTATTCTCCAAATGTACACGGCTACCTGCCCGCTCCCCTCTGCACCTCACCCTCAACCTCAAGCATCCCAGCCCTGCCGCCCCCGGCTGGCGAGCAGCCGCTCAAAGAACGCGCGGTCGAACGCCTCTGCGTAGATCTTGTCGCGGAACTCGCGCACGCGCCCGTCCCAGCGACCGCCGTACCGGGCCTCGAGCCGCTCCCACACGCTGCGCAGGAGCGCGCGGTCGCAGCCGCTCGTGATCGCGAACGCGGCGAGCAGCCAGTACACGGTGCGCGCGTTCGGGCGCGCGTCGTCCGAGAGCTGCACGAAGCCGCCGAAGAGCGCGTGCAGCTGCTCGAGCGTCCACGCTTGCCACACCGGCTCACCACTCTCGTCGAGCACGCGCGGCGCGAGCGCGGTGTAGGCCGGGGGCACTGCGTGCCGCACGAAGCCGAGGAAGATGGAGCGGAAGATGGGCAGGATGGGGTTGGGCAGCGCGGTGCCAGGGACGTAGTGCGCCATGTCCTCGAGCGTCCCGGTCACAGGCTCAGGGGAAGTCATCATTTCTGAGAAGACGATGAGGCAGTCGCGGAATCGCCCGTGGTAGGCGTAGATCTGGATGAGTGTGTAGTACGTGACAGCGTCGGGCTTCAGCTCGGGGGGTATGACGATACGTTCTTGCTCTTCCAGGTGTTGCACCACGCTTCGGATCGCATCGTCGTCTCGAGAAGTTTCTCCAGAGAGCAGGCGGTGCCGTAAGACGCGATATATGGAACCGGCGACGTCGAGCTGACCGTTACGGCCGTACGCCCATATCAACGCGTTGGTGCCGTCCTGGTTCAGCGGCCAGCCGTTCTCCAGCACGCGGAACATCATGGAGCGCACGTTCCCAAGCCGGCCCTTGAGAGCGTAGAACCGCAGATAGACCAGGAAGGTGACGCGATTCGGGGGGAGCCCAGATGAGACCAGATAAGACTCTGCGAGGTGCATGATGTCGGGGCGCAGCGTGCGCCCCGCGATCGCGATGAGGGTGGTGTAGGTGACGACGTCCGGCTCGACCGGTTTGGACGCGACCCGGGACTCGTCATGCGGGGGAGTGAGCGCGTGCCCAGCAAACGAGGAGCCGGGCGCACGGTTCGCGAGCATGTCGCGGAAGACGCTCAGCGCCGCCTGGAAGTCGTCCGGGCGCGTCCTCCGCCAGCCCTGCCCGGCACAGTCGATGAGCGCGTTCCACTCCCACAGCCGCAGCTGCCCGCCCGAATAGTATATGGTGTTGAGGACGGAGAGCAGCCGGAGGAAGGTCGTGCGCGTGCGCTCCCGCCGCGGCGGCAGCGCGCTGCTCTTCTTCACGAGCGCAGACGCGAACGCGTGGAGGTACTTGTGCGGGATGCTCTGCTTCAGGTACGCGGGCTGCTGCCTGAGGAGCTTCTGGTACAGCGCCCACGTCTTCTCCATGTCCGCCGCCTCCGCTAGCTTCTCGTACATGTGCCTCCGGTTATGGTGAACTGTGGACGCGTACCGGGAGAGTATGTGTTGTGGAGGCGCATCCTTCCTGGATCCTTCGGCTGCCTGCGGCGGGGAGCTGGAGGAGGCAACCTGGCTTTCATGGGCGTCGTCTGTTTTCTCGGGCATGTTGATGGTATTTGGGTCGCTTGGGGATGATAGGGAGGGCATGGCTGGGGCGCTGAGCTCATTCGCCATCGGACCAGGGGGTTCTGTGGATGGTCTAGGGGGTGTTCCGACGTTCCCCGGCGCGTCTTGGGACATCTCAGGCGTCTCCTGTGTATGCAGGTGCGGTAGTCTAGAGGAGACGGGCCGGGAATCATGACCGAGAAGCTTGTGCACACCGCGGGGACTGTGGAGGAGGTAGCAGCGCGAGATCCCATGTGTGAATGCGAGGCCCAGAGAGGACGCTCTCAGCATCAATGCAATGAGCAGTCATCCTGCGGAACGTTCAGCTTCCTGCGCACGACATCGTGCAGGTAGGTACTCACCGCGACACGACAAAGCAGCAGCACCGGGTGGGTAGACGCGGTGACGCGCCAGCGTGCTGTTGCCGTACACCTGCACGTCGCACGTGAGCAGTTGATTGGGATATCTACACGACGTGTCTGACCGGTCGTACGTCGTGGGGGACTCAGACGGACGAGTCTGAAGAGCGGGCGGGCGAGGGGAACGCGGTGGTAGGGAAGAGGCCTCGCCGCCAGCGTCGCTCACTTTTTCGCAGGGTGATCGCGGGCGCCTCTCTCAATTCTCGCGTCCCGATTGGCTCAGCGACAACTACACCCAATAGGCGCTGGGCGGCAGCGACGGTACGGCCGACGGAAACACGCTGACCTCTCTGCGCTGACCATCGAACGCGACCCCTTCTTCTGAGTGCAATCTTTCATGTGAGACTTATACCTCACGAAGACGAACGAGCAGACAGTTCACACGTAGAATGGATGATATACAACCGTGATGCTTCGAAGTCGGAAGCGTGCGTCATGTTATCAGGCAATACAAAGCATAGCGTGGACGGTGCAACATAACGGTAGAGAGCGCGTAGAGTAACGAGAAGGACGCCGATCAAGCCCGGGCCTTGAGCGTCCCCAGGAACGCAGCCTTTTCCTCGAACGTCTGGAACGCACCGTGCTGTGATACCGAAAGTGTGAGCGAATGCGCCGTGCAGCATGAACAGTAAGACTACTTACGCCGAACTTCGATGACGTATCGATGAACTTGAGCTGGACCTTCTCGAGATCCCGGCGAGAAGTGTGGACCATGAGGGACTTGCGGAGGGTGATGACACGCTTCTTGGTACCGGGGATGGAGCCCTTGAGCATGAGGTAGTCGTTCTTGACGATACCGTAGTGGGGGAAGCCACCCATGGGCGTGATCGCCTTCTTGGTGACATCGTGCTCGGTCGACGCGTTGGCATCGTCCTCGCCGCTGCCAATGCGGTAGATCTTCTTGTTGAGCTCCGTGCGGTGGTGGTAACCGTCTGAGCATCGCTGTTAGGCGTGATTCTCCACTGGTCTGCGAACACCACTTACTTTGACCGGCACGGGCAACGGAGAACATGACCTTCGACGGGTGCCAGGCACCGATACAGGCGACCTTGCGGAGACCCTTGTGGGTCTTGCGGGGAAGCTTCTTGGTACCCCAACGGTGGGTAACGCCCTCGAAACCGTGACCCTTCGTCACCGCAATAACGTCGATGACCTCGTCCTGCTCGAAGACCGAGCTGACCTCCACGGGCTTCTCGAACAGTCCGTGCGCGAACTCGACCTTATCGGCGATTGAACCGCCGTTGACCTGGATCTCCATGAGGTGTGCCTTCTTTTGAGAGAGGCCCGTCTTCCGGATTTGGGTGTGCGCGAGGACGCGGACGACAGTGCAATACTTCCGAATGCGTTCAAGTTCGCGCGCGATGGACTTGCCGCCGTCCTCGGCGTGCTTCTTGGCGTAGCGGGTGAACGCCTTCTTCTTGGAGCGGTACCAGTTCTTGTAGAAGCGACGCTTGAGCTCGTCGGAGAGGTGGGACGCCCAGACGGTGGTGAGGGTGCGGAGACCACGGGGAGTCTCGACGTAGCCGACGACACCGACAACGATCATCGGGGGAGTCTCGACAATCGTGACCGCCTCAACAACCTCGCGCTTGTGCATCTCTGTAGCATGTTTGGTATGCGTTCTACGAGGCAAATTTGGCAGGGAACTTACTGGAACCGGGACGGTCAAGGTCACGGACGACGTGGGTCATACCAGCCTTGTAGCCCATAACGGCCGTCAAGTGAACGGGCTTCTTGGGGTCATCCTAATTCCACCGTCTCTCCTCAATCCCTGCTCCTGCCGTTTTTTCATGAAAACACGTACCTTGGGGAACGCCTTGACCTTTCCGCGGTGGCGCGCAGCACGCTTGCGGGGCAGGAAACCAAGCGAGCCGTGACGGGGGGCTTCGTACTGAAGAGGTCAAAGTCAAAATTCGGCCGTTCGCCTCCAGACTCGTCTCTACGGACCTTACGGTGACTGTGAAGTTCGATCAGCCGTCATTCATAGCAAGCAGCAGCATAACGTACCTCATTTTGAGGGGGTCTTGAGGGCGTCGGTGTCGTTGAGGGTATCCTCCACTGATTCTAGCAGGGAAAGTGGCGGTGGCTGATGCAACTGTACAGTACCTCTTGATTAGGCAAGCAGGCTGGCTGACCGCTGTTGCCGGGGATCAAGCGCCGCCTAGATCGTATCGGGCACACGATCTCAGCTCAGATCTCAGAAGGAACGATGCATGTACTTCGCAACAAGTCGAGTGCCTATAATCCCTCCCTCAGCGCGCTGTCGCCCTGGTGCTATTAGCACAGAATCCGATATGACGTCAGATATATTTGACCTTGAAAGAACCTTCGACAGTTTACAGTTACTACAAGCTTGGAGTTATGGATTGCCAAGCTCGGAGTTATATGAGGCATCGTGGTAGCTACTGCGACAAGTTTCGCGGGGTCTTCATATATGATCAAGCACTAGCCCGGGTGAACTCTGTAAGGCTTACAGCGCAGCGACTCTGAGCTGACCATCTTGAGTCCGTGGAGGAGCGGGCGTTGGCGCCGAACGCGTCGCGGATTGCCTAAAACGCGCCATGTCACAATAGACGTCACAGCATGGGCGCCTGTGCGCGGGCTGGGAGCGTCGACCACGCTGACCGCCGTCTCAGTCCGCCCTCCACAGCGCACCCTCCTTCCCTCACACGGCGATACCCTCCCCTTCACGCCCTCCGGCACCCACTGCGACGCGTCATGTCGCGCTCTCCCTCTCCCGCAATCCGCCGCGCGAAGAGGACGTATGGCTCACGACGACGCGAACCATCCCTGCAGTCCGAGAACGACATCTCCTTCGACGCCGGCAATACGAGCATCGATTCCTACGAAGACTCCCGCTCGTCTACATCTCTCACCCTCGATCATGAACTTCCACCAAACTCTGACGACTTCGACGCGTCGAACACGTCCTCTATTAGCGCACACGCTGCGGATGCTGACGACAGCGACAAGGACAGTGTTAGGAGCGGCGAAGCGGGTTACCGATTCCCATTTTACGACGTGCTCAAGCAGATGGACAACGACGACTTCGTTCCCGTAGCACACCCTAGTGCCGACGAGCCTCATAGCGAGCTACCTCAAGGCGAAGCAAGCGTCCCCACTCGACCAGCGTCTCCTGTCAATCTAGCTGCTCAGGGCATCCTGAGTGGCACATTATCCTCACTCACTGCCTCCGCCCAATCTTCCTCCGTTATTGTTTCTACTCGCCGGCCCAGGAGGATACATGCTCTCCCTTCGGAGGTAGATTCGGAACCGGAAGCACGTCCATCGACGCCCCAGACATCTCCCCGCCATCCTATCAACACACCTGACGCCCGGTCCTCTCCTACACCACCCACGTCTATCGAGATGCCGCCGAACAAAGGAAAGGGGAAGGGAAAGCAGAGAGAGACAAACCCCCTGCCTCTCGAGAGTGCGGACGACTTGGCGTCTAGTGCGAAGCCTGCCACAGCCAAACAACAGGGGAAACGGAAGGCCTCGGGAGCTGCGAAGCGCGTCAAGGTAATGCTACCGCTGACCAGCATGTAGAGCTCAGGTTCGCTGATGCTTGTGGAAATCTCCAGGCGCCTACCAAGAAGGACTGGATAGAGACACAGAAGGCCAACGCGCGCATAGTCGCACAACAGCCGGTCTCGATCCAGCCCGTACAGCACCACCAGATCAAAGTGACTGATCTCCTCAAACGGTAGGTAATCTCACTGCTCGTCGCCGGAAGGGCTTATACAAACCACCGTGGTCTACGTAGAATTCACCCTCCTGTCGCGGCCAATGCGTCACGGTCGGTTCCACGTTCGCGCACGCCCGAACCTCCTCTGGTCTCTGATCCCATCCAGAACTTCTCCTCGCCTGCGCCTGCAACAGACCCGCGAAGCCAACGGCGCACTGCAGCCTTCTCCAAGTCTCCTTCACGCAGCACATTCCAGCCAAACGGACTGCTCTTAGCCAACGACTCGGATCCCGAGTTACCGGACGGACTCGAGCTGTTGGAAGAACAACAGAAGAAAAAGGCAGCAGAAGAGAACCTGCGGCGACTGAAGGAGCTCAAGGCCAAGGCGGTGGCGCAGCAGCACCAAGCGGCGTATGAGAGCGATGACGAACTAGTCATCGAGGACGACCCGAAGAACGTTGCCCGCGACGTGGCGCAGGCCCGGCGGGGCTTGTCGGCAAAAGGCGTCCTCCCCTCTCGCGGCCGCCAGAAGTTCCTCGCCTTCGCTGGTGCAGGTCCCCGCCGCGACCATGCCGTGCTGGCGCTGGTTGAGCCGCGTCGGGCCCTGGAGACTGCAGCTACGACGACTTTCATCGGCCCCGAGGCGAAACGCATGGACAAGCCAGTGGCGTTGACCCCGGAGACGCTCAACAGGGTGCTGTTGGCCGAGAACGACAAGGTGAACGCGCGGATCGTCAAGGGGAAGGAGGAGGACTACAAGCGCAGGGGAGGGAAGATCAAGGAGCGCCCCGAGGAGCGCGCACTTCCGCTGAATCCTGAAGAGGCCATACAGCGAATGGCGGAGAAGCACCGCGCGACAGGGAACCGTGACCAGGATGTGGAGATGGTTGATGATAGCGGCAGCGACGACGAGTACAATCCCGATGACACGCCCGAGCAAGATGGGTCTCAAGGCTCGGAAGAGCACAACGATGAGGACGCCGAGAACTTCCCGCCCAACCAGTTGCGCGGAGATCTGGGTGAACAAGCAGATGACGAGGACGACGAGAACCCGTTCCTTGCTCACCGTCCGCGTCGCTCTCACGCGCACAGACCCGTAACAGCTGTCGTATCGGACGACGAGGAAGAGCCCGAGAACCGCCCGCCACCAAGTCGTGTTCTCGTACGGGACTCCTCTTTCGCGCGCCCCTCCCGTTCTCCTCAATCCCCTAGGGACACCGCGGACGACGACCCATCCCTCGCCCGCCGCCGGTCCACGTCCTCCCCGGGCGACCGGACGGAGGACGGCACAGACAAGGAGAACGACGTCCGCCTCAGCTTCGACCGCGGGGACGACAAGGAGAACACGACGATCGCCATCCAGTCTCCCGGCCTCTCCCTCCGCCCGAACCGCGGCTTCGGCTCGCTCTTCGCCGCCGAGATCGCCGCGTCGCCCGGGGCGGGCAGGAGCGCGCCCGACGGCGTGCGCTCCCCGCTGAAAGAGCTGCCCGCGGACGACGAGGACGAGGACGTGTTCGGGTACAGCCCGCGGCCGCTCCGGCTGAGCGCGAGCAGCTCTGCTACGGCCGTGGCGCGCGAGGACTCGCCGATGGACCTGAGCTTGGGTGGTGGGGGCGGTCTGCAGGCGGCGTTTGCGCTGAGCGGGAAGGGTAAGGAGCGGGCGCCGTCTCCGAGCCCGCTACCTCTTGCAGAGGCGCTTCCGATAGGCGGGGGTGGAGGTTTCTCGCAGTTCTTCACCCAGGAAGGGGTAAGTGACTTGAACCAAGCATCCAGAAGCGTCCTGCTGATATCAGTTGTGTCAGGGTGGCGGCTTCGAGAAACTAAAGGCGGCCCAGCAGGGCGACGATATCTCCTTGACGCTTGAGCCCGGACTCCAGCCTGCACTCGAGGTGGACCAAAGCCTCGCGCAGAAAGCCGACCAGATCTTTGAGAAGGAGCAGGAGCTCGCCGTGCGCGAGCAGCAGGCCGCGCGCGCATCACCGACGCCGGAGATGTTCGTCGACGAGAACGGGTGAGTGTCCTCAGCGGCGCACATTGTACGCCAGATGCTCACCATCTTCGCAGCTTCTTGACGCAGACGCGCCCGGAGCTCAGGACCCCGCTGAGCATGATGACGCCCAGCCAGGCCATGCCGAGCCTGCGCCTGTCCTCGCCCGCAACGCTCCTGTCGTCCGTGCGGAAGCCGCTAGCGCCCCTGCTCACGCAGGGCCCCGACGACGATGACGACGACGTCCCTCGTCGGCGATTGCGCAAGCGCGAGCTGACCCCGCCCCTCCCGTCCAGCTCGCCCCGGCCGAAGAACGCGTTCGACCTGCTCGGGCGGCGCCCGCCCTCGCCCTCGCCCAAGGCGAGAGCGAAGAAGCCGAAGAAGAGCGCGTTCATCGAGGGCGAGGCGGAGGAGTCGGACGAGGACGCGGCGTTCGGGTTCGGGGGCAAGCGCGTGAGCGAGGACGAGGAGGACTCGGACGACGAGGCGCAGGACCAGCCGCTCGCGGAGCTCGTGGACGACAAGGAGATGGACGACCAGACGCTCGCAGAGCAGGCCGTCCTCGAGAAGTATCGGTGAGTGCTGGGCTGCTCACCTACGAGGAAGTGGCGTGTTGGCTGATGTCGGTGTGTGTGTGTCCTCCAGCGAGCATGAGGAGTTAGACGATAAAGCGAAGGAGAAGGCTGCTCGGGACGCTGCTACGGGCAAGCTCCGCATCAAGCGTAGGGACCATGGCGTCGGCTTCGGGGACAGCGACTCCGAGGATGGCTCCGACGACGGGCGACCGAGGCCTGCGAAGAAGAAGGCGCGGTTGAACGACAGCATCGCTGCTCTGTGTACGTGTCTCAACCCTGACCTGCCGTATCTCCTCATGCTGAGACTCCTCTAGCCAAGGACAAGGAGACCGCGCCGTTCGCCCACGAGTACAGTGCGAACGTGGATGACGACGAGGATGAGTTCGCGTACTTGAAGCAGGACGACATGGAGATGGACGCGCCGGAGCAGGAAGAGGAAGAGGAGGAGCCGCGTGAGGTGATCAGCCACGCGCAGCTGCGCAAGGAGCTGCTGCAGCAGGCAAGACGGAGCGTGAGTACCCAGCCAGGCCAGTCCCATAAGAGCAACCTGCTGACGCAGATGTTGTAGGAGTCTGCCCCGGCATTCGACCCGCACGATGTGTCCGCGTGGGACTACGAGGCGGACAGTGCGGACGAGATGGACAGCGACGTGCGCGTGAGAGAGGTCTCGCTCGACCAGCAGCGCGACGCGGCCGGACGTCTCGGCGCGAGCACCGACACAGAAGAGGTAAGCCCCCGAACGTCCCTCCCACACCGTGCACTTTCTGAGAGAATATGCAGCCTATCCGGTACGGGGAGACGGTGCGCGACGAGGACGCACAGAGGATGACAAAGTGGCTCAACTCGGAGAGCGGGTCGCGCACGGCTGGGATCGTCGGTCGCTCAACTGGCGGGTCTGCCGTCACCGGGCACGGCAAGTCCAAGGCCTCGGGCAACGGCTCCTTCAAGGAGCCCCGCCCGTCGGTGTCGAGGGCTGCGAGCTCCAGCGCGGGTGGGAGAGCAAAGGTCGCGAAGGCGCCCAGCGTGCTCTCCGCCGTGTCCAGCAGACGCGCCAAGTTCACGGGTTAGCTCGGCGTTTGGGAGGACGGTATGAGGGTATGAGGCATTTTGGCTCGGTGCCATTCTACGTCTATGTCTATGTGTATTTTTGTATGCAGTTCTGTATGAGGGTCGCACATGTACTATTCCGCGTCGTGTTATAATTAGGACGATTTTGGCTTTGGACGCGCGGTGGGACGTTCATGTTCGGAGGATATAAGCGTGGAGACGCCGTACATCGGCCGTCCCGACGCGTCGCGATCCGTGGCGGCAGCAGACTGGTACTGGACAGTGACTCAGCGAAGTGGTAGTGTACGACAACAACCAACAACAGGTATTATATTCTCCGGGTATACAGATGCGACCCCAGCAGCGCGCGCGAGTAGTAGAGGTGTGGTGGTGGTATACAGTCAATAATTTTGCTTCCCCCGCCCAAAGCGCACCCAGGGGACGTTGCGCGGTGGACGAGCGGGCGAAACGTTGAATGTACGCGCGGCCCGGCGGGCGGTGGTGGTGTGGTGCCGCCGTTTGGTGTTGTCTTGCTGGATCTGCGGAGCGCGTCCTGCGTGAGTCCCTGCGGCGCACGCGAGCGAGACAGGGGTGCGGGGAGGGCTGACCTTGTGCCGCAGCATGATGAGCTTCGCCATGCACGCTGGCGGGCCAGACTCGCGGAAGGGGGTGCCTAAAGAGAGCAGACGGCCCAAGAACGAGCACTCGGCGGTCGGCGCGGGGGCCTCGAGGAGGAGGGGCGGAGGGGCACTCACGAGACGCGACGACCGCGAGGCCGGCTTCGTGCCTGTCAAACTCATCTCCGCCTGTGATGGAGTCGAAGACTTGGGGGAAGCAGAGGCAGCAGAGGAGGAGGGACGCGAGGAAGGAGAGGAGGACGAGGGGAGACATCGTGCTCTACGAGCAGGACGGCCGTAGAGGCACTCCAGGACGCGGGGAGACCGTTCAGAGCAAGCCAGCCAACCCCACAAGCGCCCGCAACCAGCCCTGTTTCCAAACAGCCTCCCCGGACGGATCCGTCCTACGTTTATAAGCTTACTCAGCCCTTCTATCCTCCATGATTCGGCCTTCTCCCGGCTTCTAAGCCTTCTTCGAGAGTTCTTACGCTCACACTCGTGCGACCCGAATCGAGCCTCCGCCTCGAGCTCATCATCTCCAGATGATCATCCTCTCGAGTCTGCGCGACGGGCTGGCGCAGTTCTGACGTCGTACAGCCTACCGCAGGCAAACGAATTCGCCTAGGTCCGCATTTGTATTGCTTCAAATTGGCCTGTCCGCGACCCTGCCGCTCACTTACCGCGCTTCGTAGACGCTGTCACCACCGGAGTCGTCGACAAACGGACAGGGAGAGCGCCCACGATGATGTATCAATACATAGCATTCCCACCACCTGTGCATAATGATAGTGCGAACGCAGTCCGTGCCACCAGTCTAGCAGGTGATGATCACGGTCAGCCTCCGAAGCTTGTTCATCACCCGCGCCCCTATGATGACGCCTTGAAGTCGCGATACGCCGCCTGCAGGAGGAGCACGAAGGCCTGCCCTTCGGGACTGTGCGCCCCGCTCTTGGACGGCGTGTTGAACGTCAACGGGTCCACTGTGTTACGGAGCCACCCGTTCGAGTCCACGCTAGCCTTGATGAGGTTGTACGCCTTGTCAGCGTTGGCGATCTTCCCGGTGTCACCCGTCAGCTTCGCCATCCGGTACGTCACCGCCGCGAGAAGCGCCGTCGAGGACGAGTCCGCGAACGAGTTGCTCTCGTCGATGTAGTTGTAGAGAGTGCCGTTTGAATGCTGCAGCATGGCGCTGTGAGCGAGCCCGTATCAAATGTGCATGGAGATCACTGAACACGTACCTGGTACTTCCATGATGCGTTCACGATCTCGTTGATCCAGGACGTCAGGTCCGCCTGCTCGTTCTTCAGCTTCGAAGAGAGCTTGGAGTGCCTGATAGTCTCGAGGACCCGCAACATGCCGGCAGCAGCCCATGCGTTTCCTGAGGCTATGTTCAGCAAGATAGATGCGGTTCAACGATACATCAACGTACCAGTGCCCCAGTGGTGGTTATCCTGCCAGCTGCCGAGGACGATGTGCTTCCACAGCCCACTAGAGCTCCGGAGATACTTGCGGTACAGCTTGCACTGCTGGTACGCAATCTTCAGCAGGCTTAGCCCGCCGTTGCCGCCTTCCAGCGCACCGAAGTACGCAATGAATGGCGGCGCCATGTATACAAAGTCGGCCCTAGCACGAGCCCTCTGTCAGTCCGGAGATTATGCGTAGCGGGAGTAGAACGCCTACCAAAGTTGGACTTGCTCCGAACGGTGCGAGATGGCGCCGTCAGACGTGCGCGGGGCAACGTCGAGCAGGTACTTGAGCTGGTGCCCGGCTGCTGTAGAGAACTCGTGGTCGGCGCGGTCCGTGCGGGTCCAGTTCGTCAGCTCGACTGCCACGCCGATACCTGAGGGATGTGAGCATGTGTCCTGGGGTCCGCGGAGCTGCACTTACTGGCAGGGTCGCCGACAGCGCCGTCGCCGTCGATCAAGGGAAGGGCGTTGGGGTTGGGCTTGGCCCGCACGATTCTGAGAACTGGTGAGCCGCCGCACAACGTCCGGGTGAAAGAGGTGCTCACTTCGTGGCCCACGAGATCACATCCGATGCGGTGCCCGAGGACAACTTCACCGGCGGGGGCAGGGAGCCTCCGAACACCGACAGGGAGGGCCATTCCAGCTCGGTGAGGGCCTCCATAGCCGTGCCTATCTCCCAGCTATGCAGAGCGCAGAGGTGAGACGTCTCGATTCGCGAGCATGGGGTCCACGCTTACCTGTGGGTGGCGATCTGCAGCAGGTTAGACTTTACCTTCGCGATGGTCGCATCGCTGAAGCTCGTCACGCTCTGGGAGGCCGGGGCAGCATAGGCACCAGTGCAGGCAAGCAGAGTAGCGAGTGCAGCGTAGTGAACCATGTCTCACTCGACTTCGAGGGGGGAACGGAGCGGAGAAGGCGGGCACCTTGCAGGTCCGCCCACTCGCCTGAGAGCTTTATATCGCCGCCCAAGCAAGACCAAGGGCATGAGTGCAGGGCGATAGCAGGGCCGAAGCGCAGGAAGTGTCAATGACGACAACGGAAGCCCAGAAACCTCGGAGGTTTTCCAGGGTAGCGGATGGAGCGAATGGGGATGGAGACATGTTGCCTGATCGTGCGGGGAATGCTGTACCCGAGGGCGAGCACGCCAGGAACCGTGAGTACGGGCCCGGAGGAGCCCTGTTATGTAGAGGGATATGTCGATTCCAGCGTATGTCGTCTGCCTTCTGGGTGAATGTCTGTTATCAATTCGGCGGATTTACGTCGCCCATGTGACGGTGGAAGCATGTCAGAAGCTACACGGCGTCGCGTGCTGTACTCGCATGTCGAGGGGATTTCGTCACGCTGCAACTGCTCTCAATATCCGACGTCATAACAAGAGGGCCGTTCTAGACTTACCGCTGTGTGAGGTTGTCAAGACCGCCCGCGGAACGGACACTCGAGCGACTGGAGCCGTTCGCGCGGGTGGCGGCGCACTGTGAATGCAGAGACATTGCAGCTCAGGAACGACGCTCGGTCGCGAACATTCGCAAAACGGAGAGCTCGGAGCGTCTATACTTGGCATGTCTTGTGTCTTCCGGCATTGATTTACGAACACGGGCTACAAACGTCGCAGAGATGAATGGACGAGTGAGAGAGCGAGTGTGACGCAGTTCTCCGCGCAGCACTGTGCAGTACAGCGTCAGAATAGGCGCCGGGTGAGCATGTGCAAACAGACGACAACAACAGCGCTCGCCACACTCGAGGCCTTGGCGGCACGGCACCTCCACCTTGTACTTACTCACCGGCTGGTCTTGTCTTGTCTCCATTCCTCCTCCTTCTCTGCATGGACGTACTCGACACGACCCAACGGTGCTTGCTGAACTGGGAGAGCGGCGGCGAAGCGGAATGGTGCGTGCAGAGCGTCCGATTCTGCCTGCGACGATCCTCACGTTGTGGCGGCAGTCGCAAACTGGTGGCCGCGCCCCATTCGAATCCGCACGATGCGGACGCGAACGCGGCGCTGACGACGGTGTACCACGCCCTCCTCTCCGCGACGCTGCTCTCGTGGCCGGTGCAAAAGAGCCTGTCCGTGGACGCGGTGATCGCGTTCGTGCAGTCCGTGCTCGACAGCCTGCCGTCCTCCTCGGCTTCGTCGGAGAAGAGCCCGAATGTGCTGGCGTTTGGAGAGCTTCTCGTGGACATCATCTGGGCCATTGACGTGGAGCTCGAGGAGATCATTGGAGATGCGAAGAACACCGCCAGTGCGGCGGAGCAGGGCACGGTGACTCCCGCCACCGTGGACAAGGTGGTGAAGGCGAAGGGGAACGCAGAGGCGGATAAGGCGACCGTCGAGTCTATCGTCCGGAAACTCCTGGTACGTCCTTTTATCGCGAAGAGTAAGGCGCTGCGTCCCTCCCCGGATAGCTCTGAAGGTTGCTCGGAATGGTGTTACTGTCACGACCATATCTTGGATTGGGACTCGTCTGGCATTGCTCTAATACGATTGATCTGGGCCAGTAACTGAATGAGGTATAGTATTATTGGGAGTTACCACAACCAGATCATATCTGTCCGGAATCTAGCTGTGACAGAAGTTCAATCCAGGCGGTTCTCCGAGGTTGACACGGAGGGAGTATGCGCCTATGCTCCTAGCTTAGACCCTCCATGAGTCAGTGCCCATCGCTAACGCGCGCCGCAGTCTATTGGTGTTCTGGAACCCAACATTTGCAGGGAGCGCCTCGACCTCGCGCTGGTGGCTGGTGTAGGATTGGTAGCGGACAAGACTGCCTTTGAGCGGAAAGAGATCAGGACCCGCACAGGACTCTTGTGCGTCAATCGTCGTGTCTTCGCCACAATGCCCTCACCGTCTATCGCAGTTACAAGCAGAACAAATTCAACCTCCTGCGTGAAGAGTCCGAGGGTTACAGCAAGCTGACCGCGGAGCTGACAAGCAGTTTGGGTCCTTCACATTCACCCTCCACAGGGTACCCGTCGGAGCCCATCGAGGTTATCGAAGCCCGCGCACTCCCGACCTGGGAGCGAGCCCTGGGCCTCATCGGCTACTTCGACTTGGATCCTAACAGGGTGCTAGACATACTCTTGGACGTCTTCTCAGTCCATCTGGCGACCCACTCTAGCTTCTTTATCTCGCTGCTCTCGTTCTCTCCCTGGGGCCGTCGAGACCGAAGGGGTGTGAAGCGAGAAGACATGGCTGTAGAGCCGGATCCCGGTCGGTTCAAGGGTAGGAGTCTCATCGAGGTTCTCAAGATCGCGGAAGCCGAATCAGGCGCCCACTTGGACGATGTGGATAGCAGCAATGCCAGAGTTTTGGCGCAAGTTCTGGGCTTCAAGTTCACGTATTATCAGGTTCGTTGAAGCATGCATGTGCTATCATGCAGTATTGACCGCCTCGTAGCTCCCCGACGTCACAGAGACGACGCCCCAGAATCTCTATCTTATGACCGCCATCCTCATCCGAGAGGGCTTCCTCAGGCTGGAGGATTTGTACCCCCATGTAAGTCATCTGAAGTAGACCATGCTGCATTTCATTCATCCTGGTGTCGTTGTAGATCAGCCCGTCAGACGACGAAATGCCTGACCGGCACAAGGCCTACTTGACCAATGTCGACGCTCGGATAGCTGGTGCCAAGGTCAGCCAGCTCGCGATGGCTGCACCCCTTGAGTCCAGTGGGTCCTCGAGCTCGAAGTCGCGACCTGCTGCCGCCCCGGAGCCGCAGAAAGAAGAGGCGAAGGAGGTTCCCAATCAGAAGCTGGGTCTCTTGAATGCGCTGCTTGCTGTGGGTGCTCTCCGCCCCGCGGTGGCCATCCTTTCCAAGTTCCCCTGGATGGTGGATGCGTATCCCGAGATTGCCGACTTGGTGCTCCGGGTTTTGAAGCATTCGATTGGCCCGCTGTACGATACTACAGTCCCGTCGAAAGACAAGACTGCGAGCTTCACGAAGCCTAAGGCGCGTTACGGCGCCGCGGGTGTCGTACCCGCGCCGGAGCGGAGACCGCATCTCACGCTCTGGGCACCTACGCCCCCGTGCACGAGCATGGTCGAATTCGTCTTCTTTTTCCCGGATTGGACGCAGCGGGTTCCCGTCTGCACTACCTACGATGACCTCATTGACGTCCTTGAGCCGTTGATGCGCTTCATCGGTCTGCATGTGTCCCGTGACCCTGCGTTCCTCACGAAGTTCCTCCGGCTTGGTCGTCACCATATGCTCAGCACGGTTAGTCCGGAATCCTTCTCCTCCCTTCTGTATAAGCTAAATACTTCCAGGTCGAAGTTGATCCCGAAACGAAGAGGCCGGTGGGGAACCCAGACCCCAACCATCCCGTCCGCCTGTTCTGGTTCAAGGTCATCCGCCTCTACCTCCTCCCAGCCCTCCCCCTCATCCGTGGCAACGCGGTCTGCACCGTCGACGTGTGGAACATCGTCCGTCAGTTCGAGACGACCCTCCGCTGGCAGCTGTACGGCGAATGGAAGTCGAGCACGTACAAGTCGCACCCGGAGCTGCGCGTGCGCCAAGTGCAGACGGACCGCGAGTCCAAGGGCATCATGCGGCGGCTCTCGCACAACACGATCGACGCGCTGTCGGGCACGGTCGCGAAGCTCGCGCATTCGAACCCGTGCATCTTCTTCACGAACGCGGTCAACCAGATCATGGCTTACGACAATCTTGCGGGCGTCGTCATCCAGGCGTTGAACTACGTGACGATCATGGGCTTCGACGTGCTCGTGTACATCATCCTCGAGGCGCTGGCGAACCCGAACAAGGATCGGGTCAAGGACGACGGCGTAAACACGTCAGACTGGCTACAAAGTGAGTACTG
Organism: Trametes sp. AH28-2; assembly: GCA_001304625.1. NCBI lineage: Eukaryota > Fungi > Basidiomycota > Agaricomycetes > Polyporales > Polyporaceae > Trametes > Trametes sp. AH28-2. The sequence continues at coordinate 589,768 of KQ464079.1, read as the reverse complement.
GTGTCCATATGCAAGACATAAGTACTGATTCCCTCCTTAGGCCTTGCATCTTTCACTGGAATGCTCTTCCGACGGTACAGCGCAGACCTGACGCCGCTGCTCAGCTATGTGGTGCACCAGTTGCACAACGGCCAGACGGCGGAGCTCGTTGTTTTCCGCGAGCTCATCTGGAAGATGGCCGGCATTCAGCCTCTCCCGAGCCTTTCCGACTCGCAGATCGCTGCGATGGCCGGAGGACCAACGCTGCGCATCGAGGCCGTCGCTTCCAGCACCAGGGGCGCACGTCTCGACCCTGCCGATGCGATCCTCAAGGGGCCGCAACGGCTCGGAAAAGCGCTGCTCGATTCGTCGCTTGCGCTACCGCTGCTTATCCAGGTTGCACAGCAGCGCCAGGCTTGCGTCTTTCAGGCTCCGGATGCGTACCTCAAGAGTCTTGCCAGTCTGTTCGATACCGTAAGTACACGAGTTAGTGCCGCCTTCGATGCGTGTTCACTTGTTTGGCAGACACACGGCGTGCTTCTGCAATATCTGGAGCTGCTCACCACTCCCACCGTCATCACGCCCGAGGAGTATGCTACCAAGGTTGTCCCGCCGCTGGGGGAGTTGAACCAGAAGTACGGCATTGCGGCCCCCATGTGCATGCAGATCTACCGCCCTATATTCAACAAGGCGTTGTTGGTGAGTATATGATGTTTGCCCACCTGTTCATACGCTAACATATATACCGAAGGCCGCGGCACTAGCACAACAGGAGAAAGAGCGTGTTGCGAGCGAAGAAGCGGAGAAGCGCCTGAAGGCCGCACTCACCGCCAAACGTGAGCCCAACCCCAGCGCGTCCCGCGTTGCATCCCCAAATCCTGGCGCCACCGAGACTCCTGCAAACGGCGAGGGAGCCAGCGACGCCAAGGCCTCTGCACCTGAGACCCAGGCAATGGACGTATCAATGGAGAGCGCGGACGCGCAGCCAGCATCGCCCCCGGAGGTGAATAAATCTCACCCCACCTCTGCTCCCGGACGTCGCTCAATACGTGAAATGAATAGAACCCTTGGCTCCCTGAACTCTATCCGTACTTCGAGGACGTGAAGAAGATCGCACCTGGAGTGGCAGCTGAGATCATCGGGTACGATCATATGCTTACACCCGCTTCCCTACAATTCATGGCTTAACATCCCATCAGGCCTGGCTTCTACCTGACGTTCTGGCAGATGTCCACGTACGACCTGTCCCCGCCTGCCGCCAAGTACGACGAAGAATGCGCCACCCTGCGCACACTGAGCCGCACTGAAGACTCGCTCTACATCAATGCTGATCGCTCCGCTGACCGTGCCAAGCGCATGACCGCGAACATTCACCGCGAGAAGAGGAACAGGATCAACATGGTTGTCAACCAGCTCAGCCAGGAGCTGAAGGAACAGACTGCTGCTCGCGCGTTCACCATCAAGCGCTTGGCGCGCGAGAAGCAGCACTGGTTCTCTCATAGTGAGTATGCCGAAGTCAACGATGGTGCATGGCTAACGTCAAGTATTCAGACCCGAAGGCCCTCACTCTCGCTTCGTGCATCATCGAGTACTGCCTGCAGCCCAGATGCTTGATCTCGCCCATGGACGCAGACTTCTGTGCTCAATTCATCAAGGTGATGCATCTGCAGGGGACGCCTGGATTCTCTACTTTGCAGTGCTACGACAAGGTTGGTTCTCCCAAGAGCATATGCGTCCCGTTCGTGTAGCCTTAACCCATCCCACAGCTTCTCGGTGACCACGTGAAGGTCGTCGTATTTTCCTGCAGTGAATACGAGGCGCGAAACTATGGTCAGTGTTTCTCCTTTGTGTATGCCAACTCTGTAGCTAACCTTCGACCGTCAGGCCGCTTCTTGTTGGGCATCCTCACCGACATCTCGAAGTGGTCCCAAGACGAACAGCTGTTCCTGCAGGAGAACAGGACGAAGAGCGGGGGGACAACAGTCTTCTTGCCTGGACTGCAACTCCGCTGGACGCCGAAACCGGTTATAGCCCAGGAGGACCTGATCACTTGGGCCGACTTCAAGCTGATCGTGCGCAAGTGGCATCGGAAGCTGATCAAGGTCTGTCTCCTCAGAATGGCACACTTTCGGACTGTAGCTGATGTAGCGTTCTAGTCCATGGTAGAGTGCATTGAGTCCGGAGAGTTCATGCACGTCTACAACGCCATCGTCGTGTTGAAGGAGATCCTACCTGTGTTCCCAGTCGCGGCGGTCACTGAGTACGGTGGCGTCCACCTGGCAAGGAGTGTAGAGAGGTTCGTAGAGAAGGAGGAGCGTGGCGATCTCAAGATCCTCGGGCGAGCGTAAGTCATCGTTTGTTCCAACTGTTTAGTCTCGTGCTAAAACGGTTACAGCTATTACGCGAGCTTGAAGAAGCGCGAACCAATCTGGTCGCCTCCCCACCCGATTCCGAAAGTAAGTCAATCACCGGAGCACGACGCAGATCACATCGCTCATCATCATATTTGCACTAGCCCTCCACAGTGCCCCCTTCGAAAGCGGGCACGCCGTCAGCTCCTGCCGAGAAGACTGTCAATGGTAGTGCATCGGCCCCGAACGGTGCAAGCCAAGCGCCGACCGAGCCTCGTCGCCCAGCGGCTCCCCCGCCCACCGCACCTTCAGCACCAAAGGCGCAACTGGCGGCAGCAAATGGCAGTGCAGCATCCCCCGCTCCTGAGCGTGTTGGCACACCAAATTCGATGAAGCTAGTTGTCGACAAGTGCGTATCTCTCATGATTACGGGAGGAACTGCGTCTGATAAGCTCAGCAGCGTCCCCAGGCCCGAGGTCGTGAAGCGTGTGAGGCCAGAGCAACGCACAGGAGAGGATTCCAAGGCCTCTCCCCGACCCGATGCGATGGATGTGGACCGACCTGCATCACAGCAACCTTCTCAGGATGCATCCACCCCCAAAGCCCCGTTGCCTATACCCAGTTCTCTCACAGAGCCTGCGCGCAATTCCCGCCCACCTACTCCCAACCAACCCATGGCTGCACGCCTGGGTATCCCGAACAAACCCATCCCCAGCTCTCCTCGAGCGGCTCTCAGCTCCCTCGACCAGCGACCTTCCAGGGAAGCTCAGCAGATCATGCCTCCCCCGAGCAACCCCAGCCAGACTGTGTCTGCGCAAGAGCTCAGGGAGTCCGCGAAACTCACTCGCAGCACCGACAGAGACGACCGGCCCGTCCAGCCTCCTACTGAACCTCGCTCACAATCTGCGGCTCCGCCTGCGCCTTCGCCGCGCCGCCGTTCACCATCGCCGACGAGCCGTCCCGGAACCAGACCAGCAAGCCAGGAGTCCAGAGCCAGCGGTGACCGCCGTTCAGGACGGGAATCTGCTGAGAAGTCAGAAGGGCGACGGGACCGCTCAGAGCGCGAATCCTCGCGTCGCGAGCGCCGCGCTGCCCGTGACGCAGAGCGAGAACGGGACGGCGAGAGAGACCGCGACCGCCGCGACAGGCATGGCGACCGCGAACGTCGGGACCGAGATCGCGATCGCAGTGAACGGGACCGCGAGCGCGACAAAGACAAGGACAAGGACAAGGATCGCGAGCGGCACCGCGACGGCGACAGCCACAGAGATCGTGACCGCGAACGGGACCGCCACCGACGAGACGAGAAGGATCGTGACCGCGATCGCGATCGGAAGGACCGCGAGCGCGGGACCGCTGCCACGCCGGCCGCTGACGAGCGTGGGCTGCCGAGCAGGCCAGACACGGGCAGGCACCGCGGTGGTCAGCACGATGAGTCCCTGGGGAAACGGCGCAGGGGGACCGAGGACGAGGTGAGCAGATCATTGACGTTTCCTGACCTTCCCCGACTTACGCGCTCCCGAAGACTGACCGTTCATCCAAGCGTTCGTCCCGGAAGGACGACCACCACGAAGACAGGAGCCGTCGGTCGTCGGACAAGGAGGGTCGTGACCGTGGGCGTGATTCGGATCGCCGTAGAAAAGATCGTGACGGGGATGGGGACGGCAAGGGCCTATCGGTAGACACCAAGGTACGCTGCATCCTGTCCATGGCGACGAATGCGTGCTGACCGTCCTCTTTGCAGCTGGGTGACAAGCGCATTCCGGATGGGCCAGCATCAGCGAAGTCACTCCCGCCCACGACTCCCTCAGCTCCCCGCGCGATGACATCTGGAGACCGCAAGGGCGATAGCTCCGGTCGCGATAGAGACTGGAAGCGAGACCAGCCCCCGCACGGCCCGTCTAGCACGAGCCAGAACGGCAGCTCTCAAGATGCCGGCCCAAGGGGCAGCCTTCGCTCGCGTATATCGGGGCCGCCGGATAGGGACAGTCGCGCGCCGCCGCAGGCGCCTTCTGCCGACAGAAAACCAGACGGCCCCCGAGACGACGACCGGGACGGGCCCCGGAAACGCACGGTATCTGGTACGTCTTCAGTCTGATGTCACTGCGGGAGTGTGTGCTGACGGGTGTTCTCTGTTGCAGAACGCGACAGGGACGCTCCAGAGCCCCCTGCAAACGCCGATCCTCCGCCTCAGCCTTCGAAAAGGATCAGGCTCATCCGAGACCGCTACGGCTCGGGCCCCTCCAACAACGGCTTCGCCAAGAAGGTGCTCCCGATTGACCCTCACGCCGCCGACAAGGCTAGGGCCGCGCGCAACGCGGACTAGTCGCTCTCTCTTCGATGTAGCCTGTTATCGCACGTTGTTATTGTACTCTCGAGATTGCTCTTGTAATATTGTCGAATCGCCGCCGCTCTCATCTCATTTTTGTGGCATCGCAATGAAGCGTACGCCTCGCGATTGAAGCGTCTGTGAACACACGCCGCACGATGATCATGCTGAGCCTGAGTTTCCACTGTGAGAGGATGATCTGATTATGATTCAGCGGGATATTATACACTACGTGAATCCGTATAAGATGTAGCAATGTTGAATTGTAAGTGCGATGTTGGACCGACGGGGAATGGCTACAGCTAAGGTGATACAAGGTTGAACTATATTGAACCAGCGAGTTGAATCGTCGCAGCATCAAGGGGGTGGATAGGGCGATCTAAGTAACAACGTCATGGTAAAAGATGCACGGGACAGCCCGCTACCGCCTGATGAGCGTGAGGAACTCCTCGCGGGTTTTCTGCTGTGTCCGGAAGCAGCCGAGCATGCAAGAGGTGACGGTGACCGCGCCGGGCTTCTGCACGCCACGCATGGTCATGCACATATGTCTGCGTGTACGTCAGCGAAGTGCTCATTCCGCTGGAGAAAAGTCACATACGTTGCCTCCATAACGACTGCGACGCCGCGAGGGTTGATCGCCTCTTGCACTGCGAGCGCGACTTGCTTCGTCAGTCGCTCCTGCACCTGTAGCCGGCGGCTGAAGACTTCTGCGATTCGCGCGAGCTTCGACAGGCCCAAAACGAGCTTGTTGGGGATGTATGCAATCGCGATCTGAAGCCGATGCCTTCAACGCTACGGCCGGAGTGGGGATTGCACCCGGGGACGTACCTTGCCGGTGAAAGGCACCAGATGATGTTCGCATAGACTCGAGATGTCGATGTCGCGCACCAACACCATCTCATCGTGGTCTTCTTCGAAAACAGCATCATTTATGATATCTTCGGCGCGCGGAGATAAGTCTTCGATTCACGGGTGCGCTGCATGTCACTCACCTGCTAACCGCTCCTCGTACCCCCTCGTCATCCAGAGAAGAGCCTTCGCATAGCGATCAGGGGTCTTGAGCAGCCCTTCCCTATCCGGATCCTCTCCTATGCATTCCAAGATAGTGCGCACGGCGGACGAGAGCTTCTTCTCGCGCTCCGCGCGCTCCTCGGCGGTCGCGTTCAGGCGCAGATGCGTCGACTTCGCTTTTAGAGCGGTCGGTCAGGGGCACGGGGCGCGCGAGCGGGAGGAGAGATCCTGACCTGGCCAGCCGAGCCCGTTCGAGTCCGGGAGCGGGCTGCCCGCCTTGATGACGGGGACCGCCCGCGAGGAGTACTGGGGCGTCGCGATGCCCGACGCTGCGCGGAACCCGAGGCCTTCGCGGATGTGCGCGGCGGCGAGGTGCGGCTTGGGCTGGCGGGAGGAGGACGGACCGTCCGCGTGGGAGCCCGAGGGCTCGTCGTGTGGATGTGCGTCGACGCCGTTCGGGGCTGCACTGTCGCTGTGCGCGTCGTCCTGGGCCATCTTGAGCTTCTCGAGGCTGGCTGAGAGATGGTGCTGGCTGGCGGGGTCGTCGAGGGACATGGTGGGGGGCGGTGTGAATATATGCGGACCGGGAGATCAGCCACCGCCAGAAAGTGTGGCGCACGGAGTTGAGTGAGAAATTAGACGCTGAAAATCCGCGCTCTCTGCTTCACTCCGCATTCACTCCTTCGTTCCTCGTTCTCATGAATCCGACACTTTCATCCCATCGCCCATCCGAGAAAATGTTGATATCCGCGAGCAAGGAGAAATATGCTGCAGAGTGCAATTCCTTGCGCAGCTGGTACCCTGCTGGAGTCGTACGATTTATTTGTGCCGACTCGGTCTAGCAATACTCAGCCGACAATCTAGCGCATCCAGAGGCCTACTAGTAGGGCCTGTTGATCAAGGTGTCCGGGTCGTTGTTACTGTCGCGTTTGTTTTAATCTATCTCAGTGTATGCGAGCTCGGGCATAGTCAGCATTTGGCTTGCGCCCCGAGCTGTGGCCGACCTTTCTACCGCAAGGTATGTCTGGATTCTGATGCGTGTCGCTGGCGGTAAACAGATGATTGGTCTGTTTCTCGATGAGTCCGTTCCCGACGTCTCTGTGACCGCCCGCGTATATGTCTGACTTTGCTCTGCCAAAGTACAAAGGACATTGATCTGCATGTTGTCCAAACGTTCACGCTTCAAGGCCAACACACCTTCGCGGAGTTCACGATGACGCCGCATACCAACGGATACGCCTCTAAGAGCTTTGCCGAGGTACTCTATGCATTGATGCTCCTCGATCCTGTGTCTGAGCAACAGGATGGACACACTTGGACCTACAACTCCGGCGATGACGACACCTGCCCTAAATATCTGCATCCTCGACACTCTCAGTCTGTCTCCCAACCCAGTTTGTCGTCCAAACGCTTCAACGACCCCCCTCACACGCTCCCGCATCAGCGCACCGGCATCGAAGTCCTGAAGCGGCCGCTTCTAGCGGCGGGGGAAGGGTAGCCCAAATGGGTAAGACCAAAGGCTACGCCCGGCGGCTGTTCCTGGTCGTTGCCGGAGGATATATCAAAGGGAGCGTCGTCAGCCCTGCCGGAAATGCTGCGATTGAAGGTGCTATTTGCGGCAGGTGAGCTCGCAGTTCGCTGGCAACCCTTCATCTCGCATTTTGCCTATCATTCATTTGCTCATAGGGCCTGACGTGACGCTGCCAAACGCCCGCACCGCATGCGCTATGCCGCATGCGCCGGCTGCTGCCCCCGGAACGCGCTTCCCATAAAGTGCCTCCGCTCGCAATGAAGCAGAGCGCCGTCGATCCAATCTTGCGGTGCGGAAGGTCCTCGCTCAACAATAGAGACCCCGCCGTGGGGATTTATCGCTCCATGCCCCGGCCGCGCGCAGAGCTTATATACCGCGGAGAATTCCTGTCGGTCCCCCCTCTCGGCTGCACGGTCAGCATGCCCCACTCTCTCAGCTCGCTGATATTTAACGCTGCTGCTGTCCCAGTGTCTCTTCCCGCGTGTCTTCGGCGCTTCTCCTCCGTTCCTTCGAAAAACTCTGCATTCGATCAGCATGCAGAACAAACACGTTGCCAAGGCGACATCCACTCACTGTGGTCCATTTCTCGGCAGCACCCACAAAATCCTGGGAACCTATTGCCACCCGGGGGACAACGCCCGCTCACGTATCGGAATGCAGCGTTAGCTTGCGAGATGTCCAAGCAATGCGCGCTTGATATCCTCCGCCAGCTATGGGAGCTGCATCCCTGCAGGATATCGGTTATGGTGGGCTTCGACCTTCTACGGGGTGCATTCCCTGCTCTCAGAGGCTACTCGCATGCGCTGATCATCGACGAGGTTTGTCTTGAAGTCATCAGCGTCCTTCATGGCCTCATGTGTTGACGAACCTAGGTGCAAAAATCGATTCTGTCGGGCAATTTTGCCGTATCCCAGCTCCTGAGCTATGCTTCAGTTGAGCTCGTACGGATGGGCTGCGAGACGTTCGTGGATAGTATAGCGTAAGTTCCTCAGCTCCACACCGTGCGCATTCACCAACCTCCATGCAGGTCGTCTAATGAGAACATCGTCCAATCATCCGCTCGCTTTCTCGTTGAACATGCGCAGCTAGAATACAGACTTCGACCGGACGTACCCACATTGTCGGACCCGCTCGTCCGTGACCTTTTGCAAGAAGCCGACATCTTCGTTCGCTCTTTCAGCGGGTTCTCGTCGTTCGGACTCTTCTCTCCTCTGGACTTCATGCGCATCATTACCCTCGTTTCAGAGCTGCTGACGCATCTGTGGGTTCTATCAACGTTGACCTTTGGTACAACCCCTATCCCCGTAATACTCCTTTCTGTCGCACTCTCCGGCCTTCCACATCTCTTCTCTTGGTCCGCCGGGACACCGAAGCCTTGGGACAGCCGCACATCGCGGTTGGAAGCGCGTCTGTCCGCAAAACAGGAGGCTATGCGCCATCTCGCACACAGCGAAGCGTACCGCCCTGAAGTCATGCTCTTCGACCTCGCGCCATGGATCCTCCGCTCATGGGCGCGAGCTCGGAAGCTGCTCCTCGGACTCGAGCGCCACCACGAGGGCTGCGAGAGAGACCTACCCTCCCGGCTCATATCCCAGATATATCTCTCAGGAGCCTTTTCGGCGTTCCAGCATGTGAGGTCCCTTCTCCTTCGCGCAGACGTACTATGATCTGACTTCTCCGCAGGTGCCGGTGCTGCTCGTGCTCAATTCGAACGCCTCGTCTTTGGGCGCATTCACGCTCTACCGCAACACGCTGCAGAGTCTTTTCCTGACCGCCGGGGCGCTCGTGCACACCCTCCGGATGGCCTTCCAAGGCGTCTTCCTGATGGGCGCATTCTGCGCTGCAACGAAACTGCAGCCTCGGCTGGAGCCCGCCTCGGAATGCGCGGTCCCGTATCGCCCTTCTCCGGGCGGGGCGGCCATTGATATCAAGTAAGTGCGTCCTGACTCCGGCCTCATCGGATACTGACAGCCAGCGCAGGGATGTCTCTTTCACTTATCCTGGCAACAAGCTCCCCAGCCTGCGGGGTGTTTCGCTCTCCATCGCCGCCGGCGAGACGGTGGCCATCGTAGGCTGCAACGGCTCCGGTAAGCAATTGCAAACCCTCATCCCCGTCTTCCCATCCCTTAGCCCATGCAGGAAAAACGACCCTCGCAAAGGTGCTCCTCCGCATCTTCGACTTCGACACCGGCTCGCTCCTCCTGAACGGCCTCGACGTGCGCACCCTCCGCCCACAGGACCTCCACGCGCGCGCGACCGCCGTCTTCCAGGGCTTCGCTATGAAGGGTTCTATCGGACAAAAATCCAGCACTTCGCTTTCGTTACGCTATCATCGTTCATCACCCATGCTCACCGATGACCATCGATGATCACCAGTGCCCGTAACGCGGCTGAGTATGTCCACCACAGCACCGTCCATCATCGACCATCACACATGCTCAGAGAATGCTTCCTTGTCCTGGTCATCTGTGCCGTGGTCGAACAGGTCATTGAGGATCACCAATGATCATCTACGGTCATCGATTCATCCCTCACCATAGGGCGGCACTCTGCCCGCACTCTGCTATGGAAGCGCCCGTCGCTGCGCTCAGCCTACCGCGGCTGTCTTCCTCCATCTTTCTCTCCTCAACCTCTCTTGTCTGTGCGACCTCTCATCCTTTCTCCTCGTTCACACCCTCCATGTCTCAGGCCGCCGACAACATCCGACTCGCCTACCATTCCCTCACGGACTCGGTTACAGCGGCTTTACGCACATTCCATGGAGATGCTGGGCGTTTGGGTGAGATGCGCTCGCAGGTGGTCGCTCTCCAGAATGCCGCACGCGTTGTGAGTGCAGAAGCAAAGGTCTGTGTTATCCCGTTTAGCTCAATGTTTCTTCCTACAGCATATCCAGTCGTTCCCTCCTCAGGAGTTCTCCGTCCTCGAGAGAAGTCTCGCCGATATGCTCGTTGCTCTTGACGATGCAGCCCAGGCATCAGCCGGGCCATCCACCAGCTCAGCTGTTTCGCCCTCCCTGGTGGTATGCGAGAGGATCAAGACAGGGAAGCGTGGAAGGCCGCGTGTCGAGATTGACCCGACGTTCCTCGAGGTAGCACTCGACCTGCGCGGTCCTACCAAGCTGGGCAAGGTCTTCGGGTGTAACTCTCGCACGGTACGACGTCGCGCACTCGAGCACGGTCTCGCCCTACCAGGCACTCCTGTCCGGACGGAGACCATTGCTCCGGACGGTTCCACCACCGTCACGTACAGCTCGTCCTCGCGACCCGTCTCGACGATGTCGGATGCTCAGCTCGACGATGCAATACGCCGCATCCTTCAAGTCTTCCCCAAGTTTGGCAACAGGATGATCTCAGGTCGGCTCAAAGCAGAGGGCCACAACGTCCCTCGGGCACGCATCAAAGCTGCCCGCATCCGCGTCCAGGGAGCGCCCGCGTCGTTTGGCACCCGCCAGCGCATCATCCGTCGGACGTACTACGTCCCCGGACCCCTCTCTCTTGTTCACCATGATGGCCAGCATGGTATGTGATTCTGCGTACACGTTCAAACTTCAGCTCACGCTCTCGTAGGTCTCATTCACTGGAAACTCGTTATACACTGCTTCATCGACGGGTTCTCGCGCTTCGTCCTCGGCATCCGCGTCAACAACAACAACAGAGCTGCTACCGTGCTGGAGCTTTTCCTGGAGTGTATTTCTCGCCACGGCACACCCAGCCGCGTGCGCGGAGACCATGGGACAGAGAATCTCGGTGTCGCGCAGTGGATGGAGGAGCACCGCGGTGTAGAGCGTGGATCTTACATCTGGGGACGGTCAGTGCATGTATACCTGCTCTTGCACGTTCGCCCTTAACGGTACGGTCTTAGGAGCGTCCATAATACCCGGATAGAGCGTCTATGGTACGACGTGACCAAAGGGTACGGAAGCAAGTGGAAGGAGTTCTTCATGTCGTTAGAGGCGCATCACGGACTCGACGCGTCGCTCCCTTCCCACATATGGCTACTTCACCACCTCTTCCTCCCCAGCATCAACCAGGACGCGCTCGAGTGGGCTGAGTCGTGGAACGCTCACCAGCTATCCCTACCTGCTGGAGGATCGCGCAGTCCTCGGGACATGTTCATTTTTGGCTTGCTCGAGTACGGCGCACAGGGGATCGAGAACGTCCTTCAGCAGCAGGATGCAGACGGCATTGGGAACCTGGAGGAGTATGGCGTGGACTGGGAGGCTATGGACGATGCGACGCTCATGGCACACTTTCGCGAGAATAACGAGGCCGCAGCGCTTGACCCCGCCGGCGACCATCCCTTCGCACCGCGTTCTGCGCCGCCCCGCCTCTCTGAGGTCACATGCGACGAGCCAGGCTGCCCTTTCACCCCCGAGCAGGTCCGTGTGCTCGATGCGCGGCTCAGGGCCAGGGTGGATCTCGCCTCGCGGGACATGGCGGTGCGTCGGATGGTCTGGTCGACTGCGTTGCAGTTGTGCCTCGCTGGTGATTTGTAGTCTCTACGATACATGTCTGTCAATCAATCACTTGTGCTGTCTGTAATGTTCATGCCACGCCTGTCGTTCACCCGCACCGTTGCCAGTGCTTTTCTGTCGCCGCGTGAGCGTCTATTTTAAGGTTTGTCTGTCCACGGCTTGCGCGCAAGCCTTTGCACATTCCAGTCTGCGCAAGGCTGTCCTCCCCATGCCTCCTCCACTTACGCCGCATGAGCTAGAGCAACAACGGTTGGCACGGCTCGCTCGCAGTCAGCGCCGGCAGTCAGCTCGGGAAGGAGGGCACGAAGCACATCCCGGGCCATCCTCTCGTTCACGCGCGCACAATTTTGAGGAGACAGAAGGTCGCCAGGATGAAGGTGCGTGCCCGTTGGCGGTTAATTGTCCCATGTTGTTTCATCCCGTGCACTTCACAGGGACTATACAGAGTCTAGGAGGACATCAGGCTGGCGCTTGGGTACAATACTCGAGTCTTCAACCACCACCACGTCCCACTCCTCCTTCGACCCCGCATCGGCATATGCATACCTCGCATCTTGCTCCGTGGATGTCATTTGAAGGGATGGGCAGCTCTCCTCTTACTCCAGGTGTGCACGAACGCTCAAACATCGATAGCAAACATGAGGACTAACCCGCTTCATCCCGGTCAGTATCTGCTCGGAGCTCACCCGAAAGTCATCAACCGTCGCCTCAGAGTCTCCACGGTGGTGGGTCAATATTCCCTAAATTTGGCTAAGACGCATCCAACCAATCTTTCGTACACCAGACGTGATCTCGCCCATCTCCGACCACCTGGGCGCCGGTCAGCAGCCCTCTGGATCGTCCATGCCATCTCCAAACCTGCATGATTTCGAGCCTCTCACCTGGCCTTTGCCATTGGCCCCATCTGATAACAACAACACTGCGGATAGTTTTCAAGTATTGCTTGCACAAATCGGGTCAGAGCAAGGCAACAGTACGTCAGCCACTGTTTCGCTCCCGTAGACCTCCACATCGCTGACATCTATCCACCAGCCAATAACCTCTTTGAGTGGTCAGCGTCGCATACTCAAGAGGAAGATGAGCTGGAAGCCAATCCCAATTTGCCGGAGACAGTGCCCGGGCCTGCTTCGGCTCCTGCCTCGCTGTCACCTAGCCCAGCGCCTAGCATACCTACGCCTCACTCCAATGCGGAAACTCCCAGTGTTCTGGATATGTTCCGTCATCAGCAAAGTCTAGTATCTTCGGAATCGTCTAGAATGGTCTGAACCAATCCCTTCAGATGTTTCCATGTGCACTGGCTCACGTTTGATCTGCAGGCTGCCGATCAAGTGTCCGACACCCCATCCATCACTCCTGCTCAAGATCTTCAAGTTCACCACCAGGTCTGTGTATAAGTCAGAATGTGATCACATCACGGACGCTGATCAGATAGCAGAACTGTGCCGTGCTTCTGGGCTTGAGCTGGCGTGCAGATCGTGGCGTTCCGCGAACCCGGAACTCCATCGTCCAGCTCTCGTATGCGCCAATCTCTTCCGCAGATGGCTCCATTGGGCTCTCAGAACTCCTGGGTGCTCTCATATCCAGCAGTCACAGTAGCTGCACTCACCTACAAACTCTCGTTGGTGGGCAGGCTGACCCGTCGTCGACGTTCTATGTTGGTACCTCCACCACACCTCTAGGGATCGAGAATCCCCGCTCCATGGACGCTCTCATCGGCTTTAGAGAACATGGTGTATGGGACACAGTTCTCTCCGAGTGTACGGTTGTTACGTTCCCAGCGGACTTGAACCGCCCAGAGACTCAGGAGCTCCGCTCGGTTCAGCGAGTCCCGGAACTGGTGCATCTCTACGTAATATATGTCTTTCAGATGCAGGTGAGCAGCTGGGTTGACAATGGGTTTTCGACCTCAGCTGATAGCCCTCCAGACTGACGTTACATCGGCGTCGGAAACCACTCCCGGCGGCCGTCCTCGTCTGGTTAGTCATGCCCCGGCGAACAACTCCCTCCCATCTCCATCTGCTATCGACAACTACCTTTCGCCTCGCTTCCACGCCGTCCGGCAGGAGATTGTCGACTTGCTCGCAGAACCTCGTCCTCACGGCCAACGACGATACGGGTCGGCTTACAAACAGTACAAACAAATTTCGGCCCTATTTCAAATCGGGCACGACCTGGGACTGTCCGAGGCCAGAAGCAGTGTTACGGTCTCGCACATGCTCGACATTGGATGGGACACTATTGCGACTTGGTTGCCGGGCCTGACCGCGTCTTACAAAAATGTCCGAACTAAAGTCATTCGGGTAGGTTTTTCTCCGCATCACACCCTCACTGCCTGAACTGAGCATTTGCATTCACTCGTCAGATGCACAGGCTGCAGTCATGGATGAGGGGCCAGGAGGAGCACTATGGACCAGATTGGCGAAGCCGTTACGGTGAACATCCTGTTCTCGATGAAGTCGACTCTATGATGTCAGAAGACTTCGAAGAGCAGGATGATCCCTTTGCCAACGAGACTGCAGGGCTCACAATGCATGCACTTTCTCAGCGCGTCACCAAGTTTCTAGATCTTTACCAAGTTGATCTTCCTAACGTGCCGTGGTAACAGCCACTACTATAGACTTCTACTACACTTTGGTTTCACAAGTACAGTATTCTACAGTATTCTTATCATATCTATACCAATGTAACGTCTCTGCGGTTAGCGACTAGAAGCAGTCACCCTGGTGCCCCGGCGGCTCCCGGCGGCACATCATCAGGTCGTCCGACCGGTTGTTGATCTGCGAGCCGTTGTCTCAGACGTAGTAGCGCAGTGTGCTGCTTTTTCTTGCCTGGTGCAGCATCAGCCCTCGCGCCTGGCGGCACCGCCGCCGCCGCGACCATTGACGTTGAGCCCAAACTCCGTCGTATCCTCGAGCTCCTTGAAGTTTGGCGGCCCTTCGCACTCGTCTTCCCTCCCCATCGTCGGCAGCCGCGGTGCGCGCACGTCGAGTTGGCGGGGCAGAAGGTCGTCGCGTTGCAGCCGGTCTGGAACTGGAAGGTGCCATGTATGCACAGCACAATTTCATGACGAACTTCGCCTCGCCTCGGTGCGTGCAGCGAGAGCCGATCTGACTGAGTATCACGCGACGTTCCAGACTCCCCACACCCCCATTGGGCAGATCCTCGCGCACGGCCGCTGGCAGCACCATGAGACATGGGTGGACGCGGCGGGACGGCTTCCTGCCTTCTGCCCAGGCTGTGTTGCGAAAGAGAGAGTTGGCGGCACGTCGGGCGGGGAGGAGGGAAGCGGGGCAGGCCGTACGGCGATAAAGGGGACGCACGCGCCGTCGTGCTCTCCGCGGACCCTCGTGTTGCACGCCCCCGCCGCGCGGTTGACCCAAGTCGCTGAAACCGGCTGCTTCGGTGGCGTTCGCGGGCGGTACGTCGTGGCACGCGCCGCCTGTTCACGCGCGAGACACTCCCCTCACGCCTCGTCTCCCACCGAGGTACGCGGTGTTGCGTGGCGGTGAATCTGTAGCGACGTAGAGGGCGGTATGTACACGCGAGGGAAGCGGGGAAGACGGGAGTTGTGGCGTCGAGCACGGGCCGGTAGGACGGTGCCGCTGCCCGCCGCGGAGCCTTGCATTGGCACGGCGTACTCCGCGGTCGTCGCACACGGCGTCGTGCTCGTAGATGCGCCGTACGGGCCTGCACGCTTCCGTCCATTTGGGACCGCCGAATCGCCCGTCTGAGTTGCATCCGCCGTTCGTCAAGGCACGCGCCGTCGCCGGGACTCTTCGCCTCCCGACGTCTGCGCGTTTCGGGGGACGACGCAGCTGCTCCGCCGTGGCTGCCAGTGCCGGGCGCTGTGGGAGGAGACTGGGAAGAGGGGACGTCGTACGCCCCCAACACACTTCCGCGGCGCACGGCACACGCTTCAGTCGTCGAGCACGCACGAACACCGGCTGCAAGCTATACACAGCAAGAGAGTCAGCGTTGCTCTAGCGGTGACGCGTCCGGGGCGATGAGGCTGTGGCACACGGGACGTACCTGCGCGCTCGCACATTAGGCGTTCCTCGCGTCTCAGACCCTCCCCGCTCCCGCCGCCGCTTATCAGGACGACCCGTGGTGCCCTACAACTGTGCTGCTCAACGCCCCGTGCGTTGGATCGTGCCGCGTGCCGCGTAGGCCGCCCCGCGGCGGCGGTCGTCCGCCCGCCCAAGCGTCCGCGCCACATCCGACCATTTTCAAACCGCCCGCAGACGTGGGGGCTGCCCTAGTTGTAGGACAGCACACTGCACAGTCGGGGTCGCGGCAATGGGCGTGCATGAGGCGTGGCGAGAACATATTTGTAGACGTCCCATGAAATCGACCGAAAATGTCAGATTTTCAAAATGCTCTGCGCCGCGTGAGACTCGACGTGGACGTACCACGATGCTCGTGTATGCTGTTCGTCGTGTTGGCGGACGCCCGGAGAGCTTTGCCGCAGCGGCACGGTGGGTGCACGTTCTCGACCACCGCCACTTGGCTGGCGGTCTGTACTGTAATGCACGTCAGCGACGCGTTCTCGCGACGTCGAGCGGTGGAATACGTACTGTGGATGCTGGAGCCGTCGTGTGTGGAGGCCAAATGACCCGCGCAACGCGGGCAGAGGTGAACGACGTCTTGGCGGCCGTGCCCGATGTACCGCCGTCGTTGCACGCGCGGTCGCAGCGGGCGTCCTCGCGCTTGTGTCTGCGTGACTGGGGACGTCTTGAAGCACGTCCAGACGCCGTTGCCCGGGCGTGGAGAGCGTCGCCCCGCGTCGCCCCGCGTGGTTCCGACGATTCTGTGGAGGGGATGTCAGAAAAAGCAAAGTGGTGAGTTCAGTTCGCGTCGGCGCAGGCTGAAAACGTACCAAGGGCCGCTCCGCAACGGTATATACCGTATAGTGCTGAACACGCAGGCGGAGAGCGAGTCAGAGGGCCGTCGGGGCGTGTGGGGAGCGGACAGGCCCTGACCGCGTTTCCGTGCGCAGTTAGGAGGAGGCGGCGGCCATGCTGCTGTACAGGCAGTATCGCCTAAAGTGGCAGAGTGGGCTCCCCGCGTCGGACGGCGGGGCGTCGAGGGTGTCCAAGTGTGCGTCGAATCCGAGAGGGCGGGCGCAGGGCTGGCGCAGCTGCATGGTGTTCCTCTGGTCAGTCCCGTGCGTGGACGGTGCAGACAGACGTCGACAGCATGTACCCTGATCGAGCCTGGGTGCGCGGGTGCTGTGTTGACCGGTCGTTCGAGGGATGGGAACACGCGGGATCGACAGCTGTATGGGTGTATGGGATCGACGGTGTTCATCGCATGGCAAAGAATGCGCATGACGACATCACACCATGAGCAGATGTAACGGAGCGTGGGGAGGACGTACCGGAGGACCAGATGTGGTCAGGATCAGATGTGATTGTCCTTAAGCATCATCATGCTCCAGAGGTCATGGCGGTGCGGGTCCATCCCGCCGAGGAGCATCCCGTACTTCTCGACGAGGCGGAAGCGCGGACGTCGTCTTGCCCGCGACAATGCCCTTGTATCCGCACCCCGCGCGAGGTCCTTGATCTTCTTCGCCCTGCATCGTAAGCATGCCATGAGCACATGTGCACGCGCGGAGTGCAGGATGCCGCAGGAGGAGGGGGATATCCGTGTGATTGGAGTAAGGATGACGGACGTACTGGGTTGCGATCCTGCTGCAGCGCGAGCATGTTCAGCGCAACGCTCGCCCAGCCTTACGTCTGACGGTCGTGACATGCCTCATGGGCTCAAACGTCTCGCTCTCCTTCAAGTGCCATTCGACCCTGCCCGAGCGCGCATCAGTCAATACTTATCTCCATGCTCGCCGGCCAACAGCGGTTTCCAGAGCGCGGCCACGGGTAACCATGGAAGCAAGACAAGCAGAGGAGACGAGGACAGCGGTGACCAGAGGAGACGAGGACAGCGGTGACGAAGCCGCCGTAGTAGAACGACGGGGTGTCCTCTTGTAGCGACACCGTCACCTCCGTCTTCCAGCTCGGTGGGAGCAGATGCTCGAGGTAGTTGTACTCCTCTGGCGTCGATGCTATGACCGTTGAGTGCAAAGTACTTACTGAGACGTTCTCTAGGCAGCGCAGCTGCGGAGCGATCGCTCCAGTTCCGGTCCGTTCACAGTGTGTCAGTTCTGGAGCGTACCGACGACGCCTCCTCGCCCGTGTTCATGTTCGTGTTCCTCGCCCGTGTACGCCTCCTCGCCGTGTTCTTCAGGATCGTGCAGGAGAGCTGATCAGAGCCTGCCCGTTCGATGATTTACATTGTGTCTTGCCCTGCCAACAGCCATCTGTATGTGCATTAAGAATGGCAGAGAGGTGATATAACACATAGGACAGACCTTGTTATCGGCGTGTTGAGGAGGGGAGCTCCCATGCAGGAGTGAACTGGTGAGTACTTGAGTGAGCCTAGCGCTTCAAGCGTGACTGACGCCCATCATGAGCGCTCATGTCCCGGATGGTCAAGAATGCCTCAGAACTTTACTGGCATAAATTCGTAAGCTCCAGCAAGTGCACAGTAGCAAGGACATGGACTGAATGCATCATTTGTGATAAAAAACGTGAGTCAAAGACCTACACAGGATGATACATTTGAGTAAAAATGTAGGTCCCATTTCATCAAAGGCGCCCACGAACAAGCACCTGAGCCCAACCCGACTCCTACTCGTAACTCATTGCATCAAATCCAAAGCCCTTTCTCTCGCTCGCTCGCTCGAGCTCTGATCCCTTGCCTCTAGCTGTAGGCCTGTCCCCTTTTGCCCGCACTTGTCGCCCGAGTGCCCGCTGCCAGCCCGCGCCCTCGCCCTTCTGCAGGTGCCCAAGCTTGCTCCGGGCAGCGCGGGAGCCCGGCATAGCTGAACACCTCTATGCTGAGAACGACGTCCGACGTCCCAACACGTCAGCCCATCGCCTACCTCGACCTCTTCGCGACCTTCTTCTTCGGCGGCGTCGGCGGCAGCACCGCGCCTCGAGCGCACCTTCGACGGCAAGCCGGGTGCGCTCGAGGTGCGGTGCTGCCGCCGCGACCGCGAGCACCTCCTCACACCGTGTGCAGCGAGTGCTGCTGCGTGGCGACGCCTCCGCCTCCTCGAGCACCTCGTCCGGCATGTCCAGCGGCAACTCCGGGTTGTCCGCCGCATTGGCTTCAGTGCTTGCTGCGGGAAGCTCGACGCTCTCAGGGCTCTTGGCGATGGGAGAGACGGCGGCAGTACGGGCGGGGAGGCGCGGCGCACGATGAAGCCCAGGTGAGCAAGAGAGGACAGACAATGAGACAAAGCAGGAGCAAGGGGTGCCATGCGGGCGCGCGTTGGCCGAGGCGTGGTGAGAGCGTGCTGTGCAGGGTGCTGCTCGCCTTTTGCAGAAGATGGGATGCCTGCCCGTGATGATCAGCTGTCAGCTGTGGCAGACTGCACGAGCAGGAATGGCTGACGCGCGGGGAAGCACGTTAACGGTTGATCATATCTCAAGTCACGATAGCCTAGATGTCATGGCCATGGCCAGCTGCTGTGGTACGCCATAGCCAGAGCGTTTGGGCTATGTATACGCATGCTGTGTGCTCCGACGTCAATGTTTCGCCGCCTTGCAGTATCTGTCTTGAAGACAACATGAGGCGGGGCGCGTGCTCGGTGCAGCAGTGGCTCGTATATCCACAGTCTTAGGGGGCGGATATATGACTGGGTACGTCTGGGTACACGCATTGCCAGCCACAGTAGTGTACATGTAGCATATCCGGCGTCCGCTCGAGATCCATCATCACATATCAGACTCGTACACGATGGCAAACCCGTAATAGATCACAGCACATACCTCGATATATCCGGCCTGGAAGCGACTATGACACGCCGGGCTTGAGCAGCTTGAACTTCTTGTTCAAGTACCCCATGCCCGTCCACCCCATACCCAGCCGTCGCACGCCCGCAACCTTCGGGGAGGCGCCGCGGCGACGGGGAGCGGCGGTTGTGACAGCGGTGCTCGCCCCCTCGGAAGCTGACGACGGCATGGAGGGGACGGAGGATGGCTGTGTGTGCGAATGCTGAGCGACGGGGCGGGTGTAAGTGAGGGTTGTGATGGTAAGAGTCGTTGTGCGGAGGCGGACGAGGTGCGGGGGTGGCGTTCACCACGCTGCTACTCAATGAGAGGGGCGGCGGGGCGCGCCACACCCACCCGCTGAGAAGCTGTCAGCAGGGAGCTGCTTGAGGCAAAGACCGCTTGTCCTGGAAATCAGTCAGCATCAGAGGAGGGACGTCGAGTAATCGTGCGGCGTACCAGACAAGTAGACGTCTATGGGAACATGCAATGAGTTCTTGCCAGCGCCCGCCCACTCGATGATTGACACACCCAGGTGCTCCTGAAAGTTTGCCATTGGGAATCGGAATGGACATCGCGTCTGGCGATGCGGGCAACGTGGGCTGGCCCACTTGCGATGCCGACATGAGCGTGAGCCTCAAGCAGTGCGCGTCGTACCACGTACCACATACTGCGTACCGGTTGCTTTTCTCCCGACCTCGACCTCGGAGCTGTCGCCACCTTGACAATGCCCACACCGCTCGAGAGCTTCGCCACAGCTTCTCCTGGATGAGCTCGTGAATGTACTTGCAGCAAGCATGGATGGTGTCCTTGACGCCGGCGCCATTGAGCAAGATCGTGTTGTCCTTCGTGATCGTGATCGATCGAGCCTGTCGAGATGTCTGCGTCGAGCTTGTCGGTGAAGATGGTGAGGATGGTGAGGTGAGAGCGGAATGTGGACGTACTGGGAGATCAGGGAGGTCGGTGCTCAATGTGTCGCCTCCTAGCGTCTAGCTGTGTTCCAACAGACGCCTACGGTCCGCCTCTCGTCACCAGTCTGTCCAGTCCCCAGAGCTCTACTCGCCTGTCCGCCTCTCGTCACCAGTCTGTCCAGTCCCCAGAGCTCTGCTTGACCTCAGTTCAATGCCCGAGTATCGGGAGGTAGTCGCCAACGTATACACTATCTCACGCTGGCTCGACAAGCTCAAGGACCGCCAACGTCTCGAGCTTGGCAGAATCTGGGTGGACGCCACAGACACGGAACAGGAGGCGGCCCAGAAGCAGCTTGACAAGGACAAGGATCAAGTTTCGTCTACTTCCGCACGCCGACGTGCTGCACGCGGCCTTGTCTATATTCTTGAACCAGCCTCGCAAATCAAGCGTGGGTCCAGCCATGCACAAGAATATGTCTACCCCCGCGCTGGCAATATGCCGCTACCATCCCTCGATGGCATGTACCTGAACCATGCATATGCGACACCGCGCACGGTAGTTCTCGACTTGGGAACGTTCAAGCTCCAGGTAAGCTTGCGGATCTTTGTGTTATAGCAGGCTGGAGTCCAACACTGCGGTGCCTGTCAGGTTCGCCTGCATACGCACACCGTAACACAGGTGTACACCAAGCAACAATGGTATGAGGGTCTCAAACCCGTTTCGACGTCTGTAAGAGCAATTGTGTGCCCGTTATTTGCTTATTCCTCACAAAATGTCCAGGTGCGAAAGTTCCGGGTCGGCATGGCACTCGACTTCGATGAATACATCCTCGCATTCCTGACCCTGGATAATCTGTATACGGTATGCCCATGTGCTCGCTGTACCTGAGTGATACGTTTGACAATACAATGTCCTGTCCACAGCCGTATTGGGTACCACAGAGTCAACCGCTGCCTGTCGTGCATGTCGACGTATACCTCGAGTGGAGCGAGTTTCTTCAATACATGGGGGAATGCGTCACGGCAGAGGCCAAGAAGGGCTTCACGTGTGACAACCTCGCTATCAGCTGGATGCGCAAGAAGATCGGTGGTGTAGGGCAGTACATGAGCGAGGAGCTCTGCTTTCTGGCAGGTAAGTGTTGTCAATCTCGCAGAGAACCCTTGTCTGACGTGCAAAATGTGCAATACACAGGCATCCATCCGTTTATGACTGTAGGGGAGTTCATGCGGTGCCCATCCCGTGTCGCTCGCTTTTGCGAAGCGTTCTGGACGCTAGCGTACACATGCCGGGATACTCCGGCCTTAAAGTTTGTGCGCGATCACACGTTGCCTCTGATCTGTCGCTGACGTGCTGCCCCAGGGAGCTTATGGAACCATGTTATGATGGTTTTGTCCTCGCGCCAACACGGGAGCAGCGTTTGCGATACGGCTGGTGGTTATGGGTGCACGCCAAGGACCATGTCCTCGTACCTGAACGCATGAAGAAACTGTGGTGCGACTATCAGGTGAGTGCGCCGCTTTACCGATACTCATCTCTTACTCATTTTGTGGAAGGACAATACCGCTCGTGTTGTGCGTGAACTTGGGCAGTCAGGCAAGACAGCCGTTCGCGATGCGACAAGCGGGTTCTACGATGTCTTCGAGCCGACATACATTCGCCCGGCACTTAGCAAGTCTCTGAACCTGGGCCATCTGATCTTTGGACCACAGATCTGGTGTTTGGTGACGTCGTACTATGACCTCACGTATTGTGGGTATGACCCGAAGGCGATGAATAGTCTCATGTGGCAGCGCGAATTGCGTAAGCTTGATCCACTCACAGGCGCGTACGCAAGACTTGGTCAGTGTTTGCCCAAACATCATGTATATCTAATTGACGCATAATTTAGGTCTATTGCACGGCCCCTCGGACTGGAGTAGTGTGGCGAACTTGAATCTTGCTCGCTACAGTGCATTCCAGGGAGGGATATTCTTGCCAGAGCGGCCACACCGAGTCGATCCAACGCTGAGAACTCCCTGGACGAAGAATGCAATGCGCGCTGCACGACTCGTGTCCCTTTTTTATCACTGCACGAACGTGACATCACAACGGCCTATATGGACGATCATGCATCCATTTCCTGTGCAGCTCATTCCACCACCTGTTTTGTGAGTCATATGCACCAAATCTAGGTACGGATCGCTGACCACTAGGTACATTTGCTCAATAGAGCGAAGACCATGTCGAGCTCAGGGGGAGGCAAGTCTGAGGTAAAACAGCAGTCGGACACTCGTCGCTGGGTACACAAACCGAAGGTGAAAGCTGCCAACACGCTCAAGCATGTCGCATCCCATACCAATGGAGTCTCCATTGGGCCCCTCGAATACTGTGCCACAGCATATCGTCAGTCTCGAGGGCGATCAGGATGGAAGGATAGGATGTAAGTGGGTCTCTGGCATGCCTGCTTTGAACAGATGATTGACATCTCCTACAGAGTACTCGTCTGTCGAGGAGCTACCAATGCTCCACAGTCCGTGAGGAACCGCTTCGCAGCTGGGCGCAAACGCATCACAGACGGACGTCACAAGGTCGGGCTTCCAAAGGTAGCAAGTAACTGCGCCGCTACCCGCGGTGGTTGGGCTCCAAAGCCCAAGGCGTCAAACCTTGTCTCGCGTCCGATTGCGGTCAAGGTAGCAAAGACGAGGAAGAAATGGACGAAACGCCAGCCGGTCGTCTCAGACAACCAGGTGGTTACCCGGGGTCGGAAGCGGAAGCTGGACGGGCTGGAGGTACAGGTGCAAGGAGCTGCAGCCGTGTCAGTGGCAGAGAGTATGACTAGACCGAAGAAGCGTGTTAGACTCGGTGCCGATCTGAGACTGATAGCTGAGCAGCTGACTATGCTACGTTAGAGTACTTTTCTTATTCAATCTGGTAGCTGAATTCACATGTTGCCTGTCTGCGAAACGGCTCCCTGGCTTGCGTTCTTCGGATGTCGAGGTACTGCTTGCGATCCTGGGCGGTCAAGGACGAAATAATCCTATTCGATTCTGGTGTGTCTTGCCACATGTCCGCACACCGCTACAAGTTCGTCTGCTACGAAACCATACCCACGTACACCAAGTCCAGAACTCACACTGTGACAGAGCTCCAAGGCCACTTCACCGTTGCCCTCGGCTTGATCCGTCTCGATTCGCGCTCCTTCTCTTTCTCATCCGCTTTCGCGACCTCAGACTGCGCGGTGCTGGATAGACGCTTGATCCTCATCGCAGCTAGGATGGGATGAAGAGTATGTTATGGCAGTTCAGGAATGTTGAGGGCGTTCAAACAGAGAGGGAGAGGGAAAGCGGGAGGAGGGCTTACTGAACCGCGGCACACGCCGGCAATAGTACTCGACGGACGTCATTCCAGGGCCGTCCCGGCCCGGCAGCCACAAAGCTCAGCGGGTGCGAGGGCAGGACGCTGCTCGAGCTCAATTGCGGCTGCCACTGGCATCTAGACAGAGCAGGGGCTCGTCGACGCCAGACGAAGCCTCAAAGCCTCTCTGTCCGATCGCGTCCCTCGCTAGGCGCCCGCCGGCCTCAGGGCCAGCTAGCAGCTGCTTGTCTCTGCTCACTCCTCTTTCGCCGCGTGCTCGACCCGACTCCATCGCCCCCTTGGGGCTGGGGCTGCTCGCCCCTCCTCTGCTGCCCGTTCTGGATGTTCTCCTCGTCACGCTCTCTCTTGTGTCTGGCGCTCTCGCGGAACACGTCGCACACTGACTCGGAGCGCTCACACCATCCACAACAACTCCCGAATCGCTGCCGCGCATGTGCACGCCCGCTCACATTCGCCCGTCTGCACTACGTCCCCTTCTCGCACCGTCGCCTTCGCACCCAGCTCCGAGAGTGCGCTCGTCTACACACCCGCCAACGACCGGCGTCGCGCGCTGCCTCCTCCCTCGTCCTGTGCTCCGCACCACCCATTCTCAACTCCCCCGCGTCAGGTGCTCGCATGGTTCGCTCAGTCCCGTATGATCAGCTCCCACACCGCTGACGCCGCATGGATACAGCTTTCTTTCTCAGAGTGTGCGTTCAGCTCCGCCGCACGCAGCGTGTGTAGCCTGCGCTATAGAAGATGAGGCCTGCGCTTGACCATTGGGCCCTAAGCGCCCACTCAGTTGCCTTTGCGCAAAGGTTCGTCTCGCCCGTCACCGTGGATGCTCTTCGCTGACAATCTGAAAGCGTAGACCACGCTCATTGCGTCTTGCAAAAGAAGCGCACGCGCACCGTGTCGCGCTGCGGTGCCCATGCGCAGTACGCTCATGGTGCGCACACACCCGTTTCACCTTTCCGTCTATTCTGCGCAACGTAGCTCATTCTCTGCAGTGCCAATCCATGGGCGGCCTAGTCGTCGGCGTCATCGCCGTGTGGCCGACGCCCCGCCACGCTGTACGGAGCCTGCGCTGGCCCCTTCGCGGCCATGCTACGTCTGTCGTCCACGCCCACGACCTTTGCACGGAAGCAGCCCTCCCGCGGCCGTTTCGCCCTTACTCGCCACCATGAGGCCTGAAATGTGCGCGGTCAGCACGGCGCACTGGACGGCCAGGCGTGTTCAGGAAGCGTCCGCATGCCACATGTCTCGTCGGCACGAGTGGCGGCCGGAATTTCACACGCACACCGAGTACCGGCGCGGGCCCGTGTCCGCCCACTTCGCATTCGAGCCAGACGACGTTCCACTACCTCGAGTCTACTGGACAAAGCCGCAGGTCGGCGGAGCCGCGGTATGCACACAAACACCCACCGCGCGCCGTCTCCCGCTCTTCGGCCCCGACAAGCACGCACAGAGGCTGCGTGCCCTGGGCCGCACGAGACCGCATTTCCGGCCAGAGCGCTGCCGTGGCTACAGCGGACGCGAACGAGTCGCCCCACACATCTCCGAACCTGCGAACACGGTGCGTCCGCACACTCTCTGCCCTCGCGCGTCCTCGATGCCGCGGCTGCCTCTTCTCGCACGGACGTGCATGAGCACGCTAGCGAGAGCGAGGCTGCGTCCTCCGTGACCTCCGCTCCGCCAGCCCACAGCCAGCTCGCCCAACCTCGTCGCTGTCTACAAGTAGTACATGACCGACTACGTAGCTCCTGCCTTTCTCCATCCGGCCCACGTGGCACTGGGTCTCCCGGCACCGCCAGCTGGCTCCTGATGAGGTGGGTCAGTCTCGGGGCGCACGCAGCATGCGAACAGAGCTGCGTACATCGTTCTGCCGCCCGAGCCGGCTGTGTGCGTCGTCGCTGCTCCTGGCGGCGCCACAGGTGGGTGTGGACGGTGCGTGAGACTGGAATCCGGGGACGTACGGATGGGAGAGCGTCGGGCATGCCTTGCATCGACGGTGGTGGTCCGTCCGTGGCGGGTTGGAGACGAAACGAGAGGGCGAGTCTACGGCCTCGAGGACTGAGTTTACGCTAGGTGAGTGATTGCGGAGATCGCACGCGTCGGCATCGGCGCTGCTCGTGAGTAGGATGGCACGAAGACGAAGACGAAGCGGGTGCCCACCGTGGCTGCAGGCACGTCGCGCTGCTCATCGACCGGGCCCTGCATGAGCGTTTTTTGCAGTGTGAGCGGGCTTGCAGATGGTCAAAAACGCAGGAGACTGCCCGGCACTCAACCCACGGTGGCGACGTGCTTGCCGGCTTAGGGATTTCGAGGTCGGGTCCCCATCTACAGCAGACATCAACATGCAGCACAGCAAACGACGACAACCATACGTTTCCTCCTTCGGATGGAGAGCACGGGGCGGGGGACGGGGAGGAAGGTGAGTGATCTCCTGCGACATCGAGCAGGTACTTAGCAGACGTGCCCGCTCCGACCTGCATTGCTAGCAAGCAAGGGCGCGGGGTTTCTACGGACGCCCGCACACATGTGCCGTCATCTAGGTGGGGAAACGAGTAGGAATGAGCCGCGTGGACGACCGGCACGCACAACGGAGGGTCCGAGAGGCCGAGAGAGGGGACCGTGCGCAAGAGGCTGCCCACCGCTCGGAATTGAGTCGCATCGACAGCATCTCGGTACAACCAGCATGCGACGCGCGTCCACGGAGGGCATCATGATGCGGACAAGTGACGTGCAGAACGGCCGCTGCTCGCGCGGATGTATTTACGCCGGCGCGCATGGCGCGCATGTCGCAGTGCGTGCGGTTTTTTTTTTTTGAATGTATGTGTTCTGCATGCCAAGCACTCGTTGTGTGGTGTGTGCGATGCGACCAAGAGCCGTCTGTATGTTCATTAAGGAGAGCAGAGAAGTCATATAATGCATATGACAGACCTTGTTATCAGCGTGTTGAGGAGGGGAGCTCCCGTGCAGGAGTGAACTGGTGAGTACTTGAGTGAGGCTAGCGCTTCAAGCTCGACTGATGCCCATAATGAGCGCTCATGTCCCGGATGATCAAGAATGCCTCAGAACTTTACTGGCATAAATTCGTAAGCTCCAGCAAGTGCACAGTAGCAAGGACATGCACTATATGCAATATTCGTGATAAGAAACGTGAGTCAAAGACCTACAGAAGATGATATATTTGAGTAACAATGTAGGTCACCACTTCATCCAAGGGCGCCTGCGAACAAGCACCCGAGCCCGGCCTGCCGACTCCTCATCAAAGCCACTACCCTTGCTCTCGCTCGATCGCTCCCTCACGAGCTCTGATCCCTTGCCTCTAGGCCTGTCCCCTTCTGCCCGCGCTTCTCGCCCGAGCACTGAGAGTACCTGCAGTTTCCTGCCCATCGCAAACTGCGCTCGCCCGTTGCCTCGCCGTGCTTGATCAAGCCTTTGCCCGTCGCGTGCCAGCCCACGCCCTCGCCCTTCTGCAGGTGCCCAAGCTTGCTGAAGAAGCCGGGCGCCGCGGCGTTGTACACCTCTGCCCTCTGCGCCGGCCCACGTCGTGCGAACACGTCGACCCACTGGAGGCTGCACAGCTGCTGCTTGAGTCTGGTGGTCTGGAGCGCGTTGCCTAGGCGAGAGGCATGATGGTGAGTTGGGGTTGGGTCGTCCACTGCACGCCATCAGTCTCACCTGTTCGTTTCGCGTCTACTGCAACAGACTATGCGCGGTCGCGGCTGCTGCACCGCTTCCGCCTCCGCTGCACACTCTTGACACTCCCCAGAACGAGCGGAGACTGCAAAAGATCAAGGTGAGCGTCTCATATGCCGAATGCGAGTGTGCGCCGTGTGTGCTCACCTCGGACACGGGCGTCGCAGCGGGCGCAGGCATCATGCGGCGGAGCAGCAGCAGGCGAGGGCTTCGAGATGGACGACGCACGGCGGTGCTGGCTCCGTTATAGCGTTGTAGCATAGTCCGTACTCGTCGTCGGGCAGTGGCCCTGGCATGCGGGTTGCTGATGGACTGTCCACTGCGAGGGGCGGCTTGCGGAGCCATTCCACGCCGCCCATCGATTACCGCGGGGAGGCTGTCCTCAGTGACGCGGCAAGTTTCAGTCTTATGGTGGGTGTCGTTGGCAAACAGCGAGGGCGACCGTCGGCACAAGCTCACGCGGCGGCGAACTGTCGTGTTCCTGCACGCAGACGTCTCGGGAGGAGGCATACCGTCGTCCTCGAGGCCGAACTCGACCTTGTTGTCCTTGTACTCCGTCCTGCACAAACCTTTCGCATAAGTCGTACACAGCAGGGGCAGATAACATACCTTGAGATGGGGATGTCTTTGATAATGCCGACAAGCTTCAGCACGTAGACGTTGAACACGTCCTGCCATAACCAGGGCACGCTCCATGAGCGACTGCGCCAGCGCTGCCCTCAGCGAGGAGGTTGAGCTCAACATCCTCGCCAAGTTTCGCCTGCGCCCCACATATGGCGGGCAGGTATTTGTCCTGGTCGAACTCGCCTTCGCTCGTGTCATCAGGTGAACTCGTCCGCCGTACGGGTGCAGCATTGTGCCGACAATTACTGACACCTCCTTGCTCGTATTCTTCATGATCACCTGTGTCAGTGCCCGCTTGGCCCACTTGCGACACCGACATGAGCGCGAGCCTCGAGTAGTGCGCGTCGTACCACGTACCACGTACCAGTCATTCTTCTCCCCACCTCGACCTTGTAGCTGTTGCCGACCGCCGACCTTGACAACGGCCACATCGCTCAAGAGAGCTTCACCGCAGCTTCTCCTCGATGAGCTCGTAGATGTACTTGCAGAGAGCCTGGATAGTGTCCTTGGCGCCATTGAGCACAATTGTGTTGTCCTTCGTGATTGTGATCGAGCTGAGATGCCTGCGTCGAGCTTGTCGGTGAAGACAGTGAGGATGGAGGATGGTGAGGCGAGAGCGGATCGTGGACGTACTGGGAGATCAGGGAGGTCGGCGCTCAATATCCAATGTGTCGCCTCCTAGCAGTGTTTGAACAGACCTACTCGCCTCTCGTCACCACGTACCAGTCGGTCCACTCCCCATAGCTCTGCCATCTGCTCGACCTCTTGCGTTTTGCCTCCGCCTCCGGCGTTCCTCCGTTCCTCCTCGCTTTTGTACTACCTGACAGAATTGCGCCCTCTCACTTGTCTTCGATGACCCGCACAGTCAATAGTATCATTACTGTACATGTGTGTAGTCTAGAGCATATTGAAACCCTGGCCATGCAACAGAATAGGGTGGAGCCAAACATCGAATGCAGACGCCTTCTCCTCATCTTCAGGCTCTTCCGACACGATCGCCCGCAGAGCTGCATCGACAGAGATAATTGCCTCCTTGAAACAGGCGCGGAACATCACGTTCGAGATCACCGTCTCATCCTGTGAGAGTGGTGAGGCTCAGGCAATGGAGAGAATGCATGGAAACTTACACTGCTCGGTTCGCCATCACTTGTCAACGAGGCAGCAAAGTGTCGGAAGGAGAACTACACCAGATGTGTCAGCCATCTGCGGGGAATGATCTCAACTGAGAAGGAGAAACTTACAGTGAGCTTCCAGTGCGGTTCCAGCGGTAGCAGTGCAGATCCACTCATCATGCGCAGGAGGAGTGAACAGCGCAATCCTGCTTTGCCACGATCTGCAAGAGCGCGTTCAGCATCGACGACTAGCCCGTCAAGGTCCGGATGAGACGGATGCCCTGTGCCGGCAAGGTACCGTTCCAGTCGCTCCCTGAATACTGCCTCGAAGTGACGATCGTGCTCATCCGAAGCTGAAGACTCAAATCGCAGATGGTCGGATATGATTGTGGCAGAACTGGTGATTCTGCGGGAGTATAAAGTCCCGAGCAGTCCCTTGACACGACCGCTGAACGCCTAGGAGCCTATAAGGCATAGCCATAAGGTAACACAACGCAGCACGTACCTCAGCAAGGCCGCACACTCCATGCGCATGTTGCATGAAATCGAATCCTGTCTTAAACGCAAGAAAGTCGGGATGCGAAGTCAACTCAGTGTCACCGAGCAGAACACGACATGCAAGTGTGCGCTCTACACCCCGGCGTTCAAGTGCGGGTAGCACGCGACCTTGAAGCGCAAAAATCTACCCAGAGATAGTATAGGGAACATGAGTGACGTCCTGCCGAGTTACTTGAGATATACTTACATTGATGGAGACTTCAGCGAGTAACCCGGCGAGTGGATGTCCGTGCTGGAGTGCGGACGGTAAGGGTTCACCGGTGGAAGCCCATTCATGCCAAGCCTTCAATGGATTGAACGCATCGGGATCCAGGTCCTGGATGAAGTGTTCGTCGATGCGAAAGCCACCGCGACCTTCCATGATGGCTTGAAGCAGGAAGGGGGAGACAGGTTCAGGACCGACACCGAGCACTGCGATGTGCAAGAACGACAGGAAGCCCGCAGCTTTGAGGATTGTCTCGCGTTCATTGAGGCCACCATCGCGA
Source organism: Trametes sp. AH28-2 (assembly GCA_001304625.1). Taxonomy (NCBI): domain Eukaryota; kingdom Fungi; phylum Basidiomycota; class Agaricomycetes; order Polyporales; family Polyporaceae; genus Trametes; species Trametes sp. AH28-2. The sequence continues at coordinate 559,535 of KQ464079.1, read as the reverse complement.
GATCCATGAGGACTCAACGTTCTGTAAGCACCAGCATCGGTCCACAGCGAGGGTTCCGACGACATCTTGCGTACAGCAGCACGCAGGACAGCACGAGTCGGGGCAATCCCTGTGGCGTCGGCACTGCACGAAGACATGAGTATTGTATGACATGACTGCTCAGGCAAACAGAAGACGTACACTTTGAAGAGGCGGAGACGGTGCAATAATGCACTGAGAGGTACAAGACGGCAAGACACTCCAGGGGCTGTGGCGGCAATGCTGGCATCAAAGTGTGCATCGGGTGGAGGTGTGGGATTGAACTGCCACATGAGCAGGAAGACGAGAGCGGCTGCGACAAGCTCTGCCGTGGGTCCTATGATGAGCGCGTGTGGCACATCTTCCACAATAGACATGTTTTTGACGGCATCCATCCAGCTTGTTATATCTTGCACATCAACAGGGCTGTATGGCAGGATAGTGGTCTCTTCGGGTGTTTCCGAGTAGCGCTGGGCGCGCACATGTAGTCAGTATTGTTTGATGCGAAGGTATAAAAGGATACATACTGATGACGGTCGGGCAGGTCCGACATCTTCGCTGCGGTGACGCTGAGGGGACGGTGCACCCACCATGCGCTGGTGAACTGACGATCAGCATATGCAGGATAATGTACAACAAATGGCGGACGTACGTCAAGCGAGTCGGACCGGGGCCGTGTGCGGGACATGGACGCTCGGATTGTATTCACCAGTGTGGAGCTGTTGGGCGAGGTTGGCGGTGGGATAGGATGTGCCTAAATGTCTCGTCAAGTACGGCACGGCGCAGGGTGGTACTGCACATACCGCATTACGTCCACTGCCGGATGTGTTTTGGCGCAGAAGATCCACAATATCCTCATCCTGAGACATCGGGGATCGCGCTGGTCAATATCCATAGCAAAAAGAAACTGCTGCAAGAAACGTACGCTGTCATCCGACGAGACATCCTCGTTAAGAGCCTGGGCAAGAAGACTCGCACGCTCTTCGCCAGACTGGCCAACTTCAATACATGCACCCGTAATGCATTGGGCGCTGAGCATGTCGAAGAGCCCTGCAAGTACGCGTGCTGGGAAGCAGCGATGGAGCGAGTGAGGGATGGGTGATGTACGTGGGCTCTCGCCGTTGCTCGTGAGGTTGCGGAGAGGCGCTTGTAGATTCCCATATCGCGGAGCTTCAACCATGTGTCAGTCCACGACTGAGCAACAGACGGCTACCAGATACGCTCACCGATGAGAAGAAACGGAAGGTTGCCGTGAAGGTGGTTGACAATAGCGGAACCAAAGGGCGGCATTGAGAGGGTGGCGAGCGTAAAATTAGAAGGTGTAAGGTGACCGTGAGCTTCGTACTTTGTCATCCGCTGGTTGTTACGATTGACGCGTGACGACCCGGGCTTGAGAAGCTGCCAGGGCAGTGTTGATGGTGCCAGCTCGTCTTCAGTCAAGTGTTGGTGGCCCATCTTCATGTGGATGCCAAACCGGCGACAATGAGCAGTGACCTGGGTGTTGAACGACTGCCACACTGGGGCACCGGCGGGTGCGGCGGTGATGGAGACCTTGAACACTAGCCCAGCCCGCCTGAGAGCGTTCTGTACCCATGCCAGGTCATCGCCAGACCATCGCATCTCTGGTCCAGCAGGTATGTAGTCCTGCGCGTTGCGCGCGGTCTGTCCTGCAAGCTACATTGCACCAGGTACATCTCAGAACAAGAGGCATGCAGAGCGGGTAGAGGGATAACACACTGCAAAGGGATAGAATCCCACTGTAAACTCGACAGCATCCGGGATCGGCGGGGCCAGTTGTAGCACTCCTTGGCCTGCAGGAACGGGAGCAAGCGCAGGCCCGGGCGCGACTGTGGGTGCAGGTACGGGTGCTGGTGTAGGTGCCGCTGGTGCTGGGGGCGCAGGCGGGGCTAACGCAGTGTTGACTCGGGTAGTCGAAGCATTGAGAGGTGCTCTAGAGGGCGACGTGAGGCTTGCCTGTTGTCGTGTGGAGTGCCGGCGTGAGCTGTTGACGCGCCGGCTATTAGTCGTCCCAGCTGCGGGCGGTTGCAGCCCAGTGAACGCCGTGACTGGTGGGACGGTAGAGATCGGTGGCGGCAGAGCAGTGGGTGGAAGGAATTGTGGAGCGGGTAGCGGTTGAATATTGAGGTTAGCACGTGCACCACTGTGTCGGCATTAGCACTTCTGTACAACCTCTGAACGTTGAGATGCGCTCACCCATGTAGCCCGGGCCCATGTGTGGGGGTGCTCAATGCTTGATGGAGTACCCAGGTGGCACCGCAGACACAGAGAGTCTGGGGAGTCCACGGCGATGCAATCTGTCTTTGAGATGAGTACTTGCCGGCACAATGGGAGCACACAACTCACGGAGAAGAAACCACCACAATCCGTCGCCACACAACCCCCTTTTGCCATTGCTGCGTTTGGATCGCCTGGAGATACTCGACAGGAAGAATGCGACAGCCATGGATGACCACAGCCATCACACAGCTCGCTCGCCTCGCGTGGCCTCTACCAAGAGGGATAGGAATGAGCATCATAACTAACGTACAGATAACATGCACACTCACATAATATGCAGCCTGCTCGATGATTCGGACGAACGATCCACATCCCAGACAGCCGTAGAAGACACAGTCCTGCCGTCTTGGTAGCAGGTCGGACATGGTATGGAAGCGAGGGCGGGAGCGGCAGAGGGCGATGCACATCCTCACAATGCCTGTACATATAGCAAGTCGGAACCCGAGCGGGTAAGGCCGTCAGTCGTGAGCACTCATGAGCACCAGTGCGCATTGACTACCACAGCTGCCCAGGCTTGTGTGCAGAGCGGAGGGCAAGTAATAATCTATGGACATTGGTGATGGTGGATGCGTAGAATACAGGTTATTGGCGCATGCTGGTCAATGGTGGTCGGTGACCGGCGATGACGGGTGGTGATGGTCAGTGACGAGTGGCTGCGGCCAAGCGCCCTGGTTACAGTGTGTGACAAGCAGTGACGGACAGTGACGAGCGGACGGAAACGAGCTCCTGGATTTTTGTCCGGTAGAACCCGTCATACTTCGCGCGCTTCAGCACGAGCGTCAAGGGCAACGTCGGCATCGGCTTCGTCCCGGACATGCACGACGCGGGCGCAGTCGACACTGCACTCGGGCTCGCGGGCGCAGCGGAGCTCGTGCGCTTACTCCCCGACGGTGTCAAGACGGCGCTGGAGGGAGACACGTCGTACCACGGCGGCTGCGAGGCGCTCGCCGGGGGGCTCGCCGCCCGCAAACCGCACGGCCTGTCCGGAGGAGAGGTGCGTGCCACAAGTTCGCGCAACATCCCGAGATGGGGTCGAATCTGACGCAGAGCCTCATCGCAAACACAGTGGCAGCGCATCGCGATCTCGCGTGCGTTCATGCGCGCCCGCCGCCCGGAGGTCGAACTTCTGGTGTTCGACGAACCGGTACGTCACAGCGGTTTCTCGCGCGCTCCGCCCTGCGAACGGACGTCTCGCTGACCGGGTACGCCGGATAGACATCTTCGCTTGACGCGCACGCCCAGAAGCACTTCTTCGACACGGTCGAGCAGATCTCGCGCGGCGCCGATGGGAGCCGGACGAAGACGGTCGTGTTCATCACGCACCGGCTCTCGACCGCCCGCCGCGCGGACAAGATCGCGATGATGGAGAATGGCGTGAGTGTTCGTCGGGCGCAATGTTGCGTCTCTGTATTCGCTGACCTCCGCACAGACGATCACCGAGTTCGGCACGCACCAAGAGCTGCTCGCGCAGAACGGCCGCTACGCCGCGATGTACCATGCCTCCGTCTGACACAGTCGCGCATCTCCGGCGCTTCTAGCTCTGCTTGTTATACAATGGATAGTTGGAAACACCTCTATGTAGTAGTACTAAATGCGGCACGCACGCCGCCAACTAATTCGAGATACACATAAGAATAATGCCCGCGGCGCCTTGTGCTACTGATACATCACCACCACCCCGCGCCCCCGGCCCCCGCGCTCTATATCCCCTGCATCCCGCGCTTCGCGTGGTTGAAGTACGTGAGCACGCCGTCATGGAGCACCGCGTCGACCCCGTTCGCGTCGGGCCCCGCCGCGGACGGCAGCCGCTCCAGCTCCTCCCGCAGCCCGAATGTGCCCACCAGCAGCCCGTAGTCCTTGACGCCCTGGATCAGGGACGGCACGCACGCCTGCCGGACGGACAGTCAGCACCTCGCCCTCACCCGGAGAAAGCCTAAAACGTACCAGCAGGCCGGCGTCCAGGATGACGCCGAGAAGGTTGTTCAGCTTGCTGAACTCTACCGCGGCGTCCAGGCTGCACAGCCGGTAGTCGTGCACGTCGTCGATGTCGAGCGCGGTCGCGCTCGGCGGCGCGCGACTCCGCTCCCCGCACTGCGATGAGAAAAATACGGGGTCTGTCGTGGAGCACGTCAATGAAATCGCGTCCGGGGAACAGCGCAAGCGACGTACAGTTCGGCTGTTTCCAGTTTAGGGCTGCGCATACGTCAGGGGAGAACGACGTAAACACAACAGGGCGGCGGCCCATCTGTCCCTCGAGCGATGAAGTGTCGTACACGGTGCGCAGGACGGAGTTGACGACATCGTTGCAGTCGAGCTGGTGCCGCAGCGAATGCCGCCGCCGGACCCTGAGCGGGGCGTACGCGATCTCCACACATACGCCGAACGACGGCGGGACGATCTACGATGCCAGCCCTGGTAAGCATACGGCGAGTTACCGGCGCTGGGGAGCGGGGACGTACCCGGAGCAGGTCCTGGAAAGTGATCATCGCCGACGAGATCCATCTCGCCCATGCCGATGGGGATGCGGACGCGGCGTCAGGCACTGCCCCGCCACGTCCTAGCCGGGCGGCGAGGGCCCGGAACTGGGCGAGGGTCACGTCGGCCACGCCGAGCTCGTATTGGTCGTCCGGCAACTGCCAGTCCGAGAATATGACAGGGTGCAGATCGCGGGTGACCTGCACGGTCACGTAGATGTAGCTCCCGGTCACCGACGAGTGCGTCAGCGAGTGCCCCGAGGCCATCGCGAGCGTCGGGTTCGACGGGGACGTCTGCGCCGACCCGAGCGGCCGCCCGAACTGCGGTGCTCGCGGAGGCAAGATCTTCGAGCTACCACTCGGTACAGGCATCGCAAGCGACTTCCAGTACGTCTCCACAGCACCCCCGATCTCCAACTTGACCCCGTTGAAGGGAGATATCACGTTCACCTCGAACGAAACCTGCGCCTGGCATGAGCATCATGGAGGAACTCAGCGACAGACGGAATATACCTCGCCGATGACATGCAGTCGAGGATCCAATATCGGCAGTGTGAATGGCTGGCTATTTTGGATGGCCTGGAATAGCGACGGGAGTGCGGTGGCACGGCCAATCGTCTTCGTCCCGAAGTTGGGGTACAGCGAGAACTCTAACGAGAGGGCGTCCGGTGATGAGACTTGGAAAGTGAAGACGATCTTCTGGTCGCGTATGGGAAGGGGGATGCTGTAGGGAGCGGAGGTGACAACAGGTGTCGCCGTCATGACGAGCTTCAGCAACGGAGATGCGTGCATATGTCGGTCGTCATATTGGGGCCCAGCGAGCGGATGGCGGAGGCGCACGGCGGAAGACGGCTGTGCACCCGTGCCATAGCTTGTCGTGAGATGTCCGATAGTGACCTGGATCAGCGATGTCTTGTCGAGATAGTTGTGCCCGTAAACGCGGTACGGCATCATAGGTGGTGGGAGGTATAATGAAGGGATGGCGTCGATGTCAGGATCAGTGCCGGTGGACCTCTGCGTGTCTGAAAGGGAGGACGAGCGCGAAGTAGGGGGATGAGCGGCCTGTGCCCGAGCGGCAGCTTCCACGAGCAGTGCGACACAGCTCCGGTGACCGTACCAGGCAGCGTAGTACATCGGTGAGTTCCCGGACTCGTCCACGACGTTGATGCGGCAGCCAATCTCGAGCAAGACCTGCAGACATCGATCGCGGCCGTATCGCGCGGCGTGGAAGGGCGGCGTCCACTCGTTATACTTGTCCGGCACATCCCAGCCCTCCTGGCGCGCGAGGATGCGGCAGACTTCTGCGTGCCCCTCCTGTGCGGCGAGGTGCATAGGGTATTCACCGTTGGTGTTCGGCAGGCTCGGCGCACCGTGATCCAGGAGAAGCACAACGACCTCGAGATGTCCTGCGCGGGCGGCGAGGGAGAGGGGCATTAGATCCGTATTTGCCCCTGGCGTCCGCACGGAGACATGGTCGTTCTCGAGGAGTGCCTTGACACAGACCACGCAGCCTTTGAGTGTCGCATAAATGAGGGGTGTACAGTTGTCGACGTCTACGACATTCGGGGGGAGTCCGACTTGAATGAGCCGCTGGCAGACAGCGCCATGTGCGTGCATGGCCGCATAGTGTAGTGCTGATCGTCCGTACGCGTCAGTCTTATCTTTCTGCACGCCACCAGCCAGACAGAGATCCACCAGTCGGAGGACGCCTGCGATAGCCGCCTCGTGTAAGCAGGTCCGCCCGTTGATGTCGTCGACGAATGTGTAGTCGAACGGAGAGGTTGTCGACGCAAGGATGAGGTCGGCGAGATCCGGAGGAGCGTCGATAACGGCTTTCCACAGGATGCGAGTGACATGGCTGCGCGCCTCGCGTGACTGCGCTAATGAGTCCGAATAGCGTACCAGATCGCGGATAGTGGACGCGTCCTTGTCGGCGACCGCCTTGCGGAGGTTGCTCTCGAGGTCGTAGAAGGGGGCCATCTGCACGCTGCGGTCGATATTTAGCTGGTGGCTGAGGATGACATCCTCGGCCACCGCGAGCTCGTTTCCGAGACCGACTGTCAGGTCTGTGATGTCCAGTAAGCATGCTGCCACAGTATCCGCCAATTCGGAAATGAGCTAAGGATACAATGCAAAGATGAGCCGTCCGTGCACTGCACACGACCACTGACTGACCTGTCGGTTGAACACCGGCTGCACTTCGACCTGACGCGCGAGGTAGAGCTCCTTTGTCGTCGATCGGGAGCGCTTATCCCACTTCTTGAGTATCTTCCGGAAGCCCATGCCGTTGATCTCGACGAATTGCTGGAGAGGCGGGAGGTGTGTATGATGAGCTCGGCGACACGCAGGCGCTGGCATCTACCTGCAGTTTCCCGATATCTCGCTCCAGCAGGCGGAAGCCCTCCTCGACCGCACTCCATTCGACGTGGTTCTTCGTCGCGTCGTCGAGGAGGTCCGGCATGACGCGCATGGCGGCCGCGCGCCGCTTGGAGAGCAGCGTCTCGAGGCGCAGCTTGAGTTCAGCCTCCTTTTCTAGGTAGAACGCGTTGATCTACGCGCTCAATATCAGCATGCGCGGCGGACGAGTGAGTGCGAGGCTGGACCTTCTCAAGCTCCCGTTCTAGCCTAAAGAAGAACGCAGCTTTGTGCGCCTGAAAGCTCGGTCCTCGGTCGTCATCTTGACCCAACGCGGCGTATAACGGGGGCTCGTCCGTCGGAGTGGGTACCTACAGCGTTCATGAGACCATGTTCCGCGCATAGGTTATATGCTAGTACACACATCGCGCGGAGACGTGAACGCAACCGCCTCGGACGGCGGTCGGTTGGCGGTGAGCGAAGAGATGATTTTCTTGAGGGCCTTGTAGTCGAGGTAGTACGCGGACCAGCCGGGGACCTGTTCGGCCTGGATTTGCTTGCCGAACTGCATGTGCGGTTCAGCGGGGGCGCGGGGGGAAGAGTGGGGGGACGAGGACCTTCATGGTGGTAGGAAGCCAAGGGCAGCAGAGGGCGTGTTATGGCGGAAATGCGAGAGAAGCTCGGTGGTCGGGAGCCATGGAGGGCAGCGAGGAGAGGGTCGCCGAGAGGCGAAGCAGTCGCCCACCCACGTGCATCCATATACGGACAGATCTCGCAGGTCGCGCGCATCTCGATTATCGCCCCGAGCGGCCGGGTCGCCGCGCACATCAGATCGGACGAACGTGCGTGGTATCGTCAAAATCACATTGGGACTCCTCCTACGCTGCCTACACCAGAATCTTCCGCAGCTGCCACATCCGCGCCGGAACAAGCGTCACAGGGCACCGTCCGTGCTGCTCTACGTACTCGTGTGCGCACCGGTAGCAGAACACATACCCAGACGGAAACGCCGTCGCGTTCGCCAGCGTGTCGCGGCACAGCGGGCATACTCCGTACTCGACGTCATCCACCCGAACCCCCTGTGGATGTGGCGGCAGCAGCCGCGGAGGCGGCACGGCGGGCCCGAGCGGCGAGGTCGACAGCGAACGCGCAGGGGACGACGGCGAATACCACCATTCCAGGAACTTGATGAAGAATATCGCCATCGGGAGCAGCACCTTCAGCGAGTCCAACAGCAGCCGCGGCGATCTTCTCAACACATTCTTCAGGATGGCGATCACTCCTTTTGGTGGTGGTCTGGTGGATTTGCGTATTCCCGCCTGCGCAGCACGCTACGTGCAAGTCATGTCAGCCATGGTTCCGTCCGCACTCTGCATAACCATACCAGATCGTCTGCGCTTACTCTGCGCAAGTCCACGCCCACCCACGACAACCAGGGGCGATAGTGCGGCGTCCGTTCAAAGAGGTAGGCGATATTGTAGAGCAGTAACCAGACCTCGAAGGACGTATTGAGCCATGGATATGCCGTCTTGTACGCTCGTCTCAAGCGTCCCTTCCAGGACTGCGTGCGGTCAGCACCCAGGTCACCATAGCACATGCAAAATTACTCACCTCGTCTGCTGGTGTTGCTCGGCTCTCTTCTATGAGATCGGTTTGGACACCTCCGCCGAGCTCCTCGAAGTAATCCTGGGCTTTTGCACGGGCATACGGCAGGCCTACCAAGAACACCAGCGAGCGCCAGATCTCCCTATCCCTCAGCTTCTCCTCAGCGAACACCCCGCCCGACGCGGCTCGCGCGCGGTCTGTCTTGAACAACGGCGTGCGCCTTCGCTTCAGCCCGTAGAAGTTCTCCGCAAAGGATGCACCTGCAGAAGACCGTCACGCGATTTCGCAGCACGCGAGGAGTCGAGCACCGACCTTGTGTACGCAGGTAGTGTCTCTCCACGAAAAACATGAGCAGCGCGTAGAACTCCTCATGTCGGTTCACTATCCGCAGCAAGTACCGTGGATATGATTGTGCAAAGACCTGCGATACCGATGAGACCCCTGCATACGAGACCAAAGCGCGTTCCGCTCACCGAGAGCACGTACTTCAAAGCGGGTTGCAGGAGGTCTCGCAGCTGCTCTTGTGCGACCAGCTCGAACAGCGTCGGCTTGAGAGGGTCCTCGCCGACATCGTTGTAGAACTCCATTCTGGAGCCGTATAGCAGCACAAGTCGAAGAAGAGGGATGCGGAGAGGATGCGCGTGGCGTGAGCGTAGCAATAATGCGGGGAGACGCGTCTTGGGCGCCTACATCGCGGTTATCATATCGTAATCGTAACGGCGCAAGCGCCAATCCCCGACTCCGACTCTGCGACGAAACCGTAAGTCCTTACGTTTACTCGATCGCGAACATCCAACAGTCTCTCGACATCGTTCGAAAGAGAGCATTTTTGTAGATTAGCATGCATTGAGAAAGTCGGGGCTAGGGGCGCGCATCGGGCGGGCTGCCGCCCGCCCTCAACGCGCCCGCCTGCCCCTCCGCATAATGAAAGAACACCAATAATCCCCTGGCATATATTATTAACAGATTGCTCATACACGGTCATTATACCCGGGCCGTCATAAGTGCATAGGAATAGAATCTTGCTACAAGGCTCTAAGTATATTCAAGAGGAATACCCGCAACACATGGTGCCGGGCACAGTGGCGATACAGGATATAGTGCGATGAAGAGAAAGGGAAAGGAAGACACTAGAACAATGAATATATGTCGGCCTGTCCTGTGCCAAGCGTTGACAGTGAGCAGTACTCAGCGGCATGCCGCACTGAGGGAAGAGACTCCGAAGTGGCACTGCCGCGCTGCGCTTGCGACCGCCGCCAGTCGCTGGGCCCTCCTGCGACAGGTCGGTCGGTCTGCACGATGCGGGACAAGTGCGTCGCAGCATCATGAGGTTTTGTCGTTCCTCAGCTAAATAATAAGACTGGTCCGCCGACCATCTGCGTATACTGCTGATTGCAGCTCATGCACACGGTCTTGAACTTGATGCCGCGACAGGAGGCGGACTATATGCTGCGCGCGCGACCGCCCAGCGATTCCAGATAGGCCTGCTCCGTGTTCGGTGCGCTCTTCAGCAGACGTGTCTGTAGACTAGTACCTGAGAGGTACCTGAGAGGCAGTTATGCGTGCTGGACCGCCCGCGTGCATCCCTTCGCTTCCTATGCATACAGTGATGTTGGTATACAGTACTGTATGTGCAAATCACTCAGCTGTAGATTTGGGCTCCGAGTTGAGCGAGGAGGGTAACCTTTAAAATTACATCTATGAGCAGCTGGCTATCGTTATGCATTCACGGCATGCATGCATAGGCAGATTTCCTCCTGTTGCGTACTATGCTCGTACTTAGTAACTGTCAGGAAGTTCACGCAACCACTGCAGAGGCGACTTGGGCGCTAATCTGATTGGCCTTGCTTGTATCGTGGCGTGGGAAAATCCTGGAGTGCGGTGAGGGGGGACTCGGGTCCGTATCGACACGACAAAACCCGCCTCTTCGGAGTCGGGGATGCTCGGGCAGTTGCCGGCCTCCGCCACGTGAGGCTCGCAACCTTGTTTTCAACGCCTTTGCACTCCGCTGATGTATGTATTCCTTACGCCTTCAAAGCTTCATCCATAGCATATAGCATATCAGTAAATAAACGAAGTGCTCATACAGCCTGCTCAGACGCATCCCGCACCGTCTTTCTCCCGTCGCCCAAACACCCCTCCAGCGGGTGATCAGGCCCAGCCTGAGGCAGCCGCTCAAAACCGCCCAGCGTTCCGATGGAAGGGCGACGAGTACTTGTCGCGGGTCATCCCTGGCTGACTGGCAGTTGGACTACATGCTCCGCTACTGTGGCGCAATAGCAGAGAACGAGCAGGAAATCCTAGACGACCTCAACGCGGGCCAGGCATCAATGTCATCGGAGTGAGTTCCAAGCCCTCAACTCGGAGTACCTTGCCCTCAGCTCGTCCGCCGACGACGCGGCATCCTGACGCCCCCAACTCGAAGATGAAACCGTGCACGGGCAAGGCCATCTACGTCGTTCCGATCCCGCACTCGCACCTCCACATCCGCATGTGGGACCGCGGCATGGCGATGCACCGCCAGTTCTGCCTCGACTTCCTCGACATCCGCAACAACGAGCCCGTGAACCTCCCCGCGGGCTTCGAGCTCTGGCCGTCTCCCGCGAACAAGCCCGGCGCGTTCATCGTGGCGGGCCCCCTGCGCTCGCTGGAGTATGCCTTTGGCGTCCACCCGGAGAACATGCATGCGGGCGCAGAGAAGTTCGTGGTCCCGGAGGGAACGTACGTCATGCTGACGAGGCGCGATCGTCCCGACAGCCCTTCACGTTCGCCGTGCCCGCCAGACAGCACTATCCACAGGTCGCCATCGCTCAACCTCAACTGCAGATCATGCAGTGACCAGTGGCTTCTCGCCAATGTTATGCAAGAATGGCTGCCAAGAGTGCAGGACATGCAGGTGCGAGGTGCATGGACATCTGGAAACATGCACACCTGGAGAGGGCCATTCGGACGTGAACGGCTCGGAGAATGCGCGGTGTGCGCGGGATACATGTATGGCCAAGCCCCATGGGATCATGAGAATGTCAAGCACTCGACTCGACTTCTTCATGTAGTAGCATTTGCATGGAGAACATCACACCATATCCCCGGAGCTCTGCAGATCCTCCCAGTGAAAAACAGTACAGGGCCGACGCAAGCTATTATCTCGACTGTTGTGCACGACTTCCGCCCAGCGCCATACCGTGCCCGAAGCGCCTCCCTCGTCTTCACCTCCGCGGCAGCGCTTCAGAGTGAGCGAGCGGCGTACCGGCGGAGAATCTGTCGCATCGTTTTCCGACTCCGCTTCGTCCGCTGTACCGTCTGGTATCCCGGTAGTCAGTATCCGCGCTCCAGGACTAGCGCATATAGTCGAACCGAGCACTCACCGTGGACGAGCACGTCCGCCTTCCACTCGAAGTACCTCTCTAGCAGAACAGAGAGCGCGTCCCTGTGTCGCTGGACGTCGTGTGTGTTGTCTTCGAAGGACAGGGGACGCAATATAGGCAGCTTCAGTGCCGCTAAGCCCGAGTCGAAGACGACCAGCTTCGAACGCGTCGAGCTGCGAGGCGCGTGTCAGCTCGAGCTCAGCTTCGTCGGCGGAGCGCGGAGGCGCGTACCAGCGAGGAGACCACGAGTCGGTCAAGGCGAGCGCCGCAGCGATGACGGAGAGGTAAGCGGACACCCTAAATATGATCTTAGCACCTGCTTGGACGGTGAATGCTGAACGTCCGGAACGTACGTCGTCTCTGAGGACCGCGAGTCGAAATAGGCCGATATCTCTTGTAGAACGAGGAGGCTCGGCGCGGCTTCCAGCGTCGTCTTCTCGTGATGCACCGTCGCGTCGTATTCGTGCAGCATTGACAGCAGAAGCCGCAGATGCGCCAGGGTGGGCGGATAGCTGCCGAGCGGGCGTTGATCAGCCTGAAGGTTCTGTACGGACACGCCGTGGCACCCACTATATCTGCGTACGACGGCTTGCAGAGGCGACACGTCCATGGCCACTCTTCCGGTCCAGCCATTCGTCATTGAGGTTGACCAGGGCATCTTTGAACGACGCCCGCTGGGGAGTCAGGAGGACAGCTCTCGCGTCAGGATTTCCGGCAGTGTGCGACAGCAGCAGGTGAATGGGCGCCGAGGCGTGGTAGGCCCCCTTCAACAGCAGGCTGTGAAACTCTGGCAGCTGTGGGCATGGCTCAGGGAAAAGAGAGGCCATGCTGTGGCTTGGGCGACGTCGTCGTGGTCATGGTGCAAAGGAGAGCCTGCTTTTGGAGGACAGCCGACCACTTGTGTGATCACACAGCCACCGTACACTATGGGCGCACAGGCATGCATCCGTCGTTTGGTGAGAAGATATGATGATATTTGATCGTAGGTCGTTTGCAAAGAAAACAAGACAGCATATGATGGTGCGAGTACAGAAGCAGAACAACGAGCAGCGAGGCGAGGCGACTAGGAATAAGGAGGCGGAGAGGAACCCAGCCCGGCATTCACGCCCACATCGCCTTGAACTTCTCGTCAAACTCGGTCGTTACCGCATTCAGGATCTCGAACACCCTCCAATCTCGATCAGATACCCCAACGGGCCGCTTGAACGACTCCCCGCCTGCGTCCGAGCCGTCCATGTCCGGGTCCGTCTCCGCCGGGTCCAGCGTCCCGTACCCGCTGTCGATCTCCGACGCCTCGTCGCCCGCGACCGACTCCGCCCGACTCGCATTCGCCGCCGCCTTCTGCAACAGCTGCACGAGGCCTGTGCGGATCGTCTTAAGGACGAGCGAGAAGTCCTGTAGGAGGTACCAGATGTCGCCCTCGCGGATCCCGTTGGCGGCCTTCAGCGCGGCAGTCTGGCCGTGGATGTAGAAGTCGAGGAGGTACGCGTTCAGCGCGAACTCGTCGTTGTCGGCGCCGGGGATGGCGGTGAACTGGCGCATCGAGGGGATGGCGTATTCGTTTAGGTGGAGGCCGCGCCGCGAGGTGTTCGCCAGCTCGGACACAGAGCCGAAGGAATCACCGTGGCCAGAGGTCGCGACGAACGGTGATCGTGCCAAGGCGGGCACGGCGGTGCGTTGCAGCTGCTCGCGGAACGGCGATGGATCTCCCTTTTCCACCGCACATATGGTTTTCCCGCTGAATGGTAGCTTCGTGTCCTCTCCCAAAGCGTCCGCACGCTGCGAGGCGTACGACAACGCATACCCCGTGAAAACACGCTGGATGCGATCCTCGTGCTCCAGCAAGACCTTGCGGGCATCTCCTGGCAGCGGCGGGAGGACCACCAAGGACGGCGACTTCTCCGTGATCGCCCGGAGATTGGAGGCGGATGCATATGCTTTCGGCAAGTAGCGGCGTCCAAAGAGGTGGCATAGTAGGATGAGGAGGTCACGTTTGGCGACGACAGGGTTGGCCTGATTGCAGATGCGGTGGATGACACCGTGGCGGAGCAGTGCGGTGAGAGCCAGATTGCTAGGCTCGGTGTAATAGAGATGTGCAGCGATACCGAATAGGCTGATCGGGTTGCCCTCCGCATCGAGCAGACCAGCGCGACGAAGGTAGTCGATGCTGAACCGAATGTGGTGCAGGAGCTGCTCTCGGCCGACATCGGAGACGAAGGTGATGTGAGGTAGGCGCAGGATGCTCCGGATGGCATCGCGTGCGACGGGCGCGCCATCCGACCCCTGGAGAAGGTTGAAGAAGCGCAGCACCATAGTCGAGGTCAAGGGGAAGTTGCCACCGAGCGAAGGCAGCTTCGACAACACAAGTCGCTGACACCTGTCCATTGCGAGGCCGTAGAACACCACCTTTCCGAGAAGATCGAATCCTCGTCGGCCGGCTGTGACATCATAGTTAGAGCGCACGATACTTGTGAGCATCGCAGCATTTACTCACCACGACCAGCACACTGGCGGTACTGTAAGAGGCACAATAGTGAGTGCGAGAGTAATGTCACATCAGAGGAGCGTTTTTACCATGAGCGCTGTCAATCCTGGAGAATCGCCACAGAATACGGAAGTCTTGGCGGGAGCGTTGATACCGAGTGCCAGGGTTTCTACGAACAAAACTCAGTATGCGTGACGTTCCGCAGGCTGAAACGTACATACCTGTCGCAATGACGACCCGGAGGAATCCAGCCCGGTACAAACTGGAAATGCAATGAGATTTCATACCGAAGTGATGATCGATGAACCTACCTTTCGACGAGAGTCCGGTAATGTTTGTTCATACCAGAATGGTGCACGCCGACGCCCCTCCGCAGCGCCCGCAACGCCCAATCCGGGGCCGAGTTCCACCGCGCGAGCTGCCGAATCTCGTCGTCCACATCCGACTTCGAGAACGCCGGCGACGAGCCCGCGAACGAGAACTGCGGCGACGGGTCCTCCGGGTCGAACGACGCCTCCCAACTCGTGTCCTGCTGCTCCGCCGGCTCGTCGTCCTTTTTCGCCTTCTTGAGCCGTTCCGCCTGCCGCTCGCGTTCCTTGGCCTTCGACTCCCAGAGCTCCCACTGCTTGATCTTGCGCTTCCACTCCGGGCTTGTCTCGCGCCACCGCTCCTCGGTCTTCTCGAGGACGTCAAGGATCGCCTGCGCCATCTTCTCGCAGACCTTGCGGTCGAAGTTGAACAGTATAGCCGGCTACACAGAGAAGTCAGGAGAATGGCCACGCTACTACAGTCTTCGAGACTCACCAGATCGCCGCTGGCCTGCAGATCCGACACCAAGGTAATCAGGTTGGTGTAGAACTGGTCAGCAGGAGGAATATATCGCTGATCAGCCTGGTCGACGACCGGGTCCGACACCTTCTTGATGATCCCGTTGAGCACCGAGGTCTCGTCCAGAGGATCGCTCGACTCCATCATCGCCGATATCTGCTTCGTCAATGCAGCCTCGTAACGCAGTATATCCTTCTGCTTGAGTAGCGTCCCCTTCGACTCGGCGAAGAAGCGCGTCGGGTGCAGCTCGTCGAAGTTGAACGACAGCTGGTCCCGGAAGGACTCGAGCGCATGGTAGAGAGACAGGCAATCCGCAGCCTCCAGCGAGAAGTCCGGAGGGAGGCTGCGCGCGCCGAACGACAGCATGGAAATAGGATGGACGAACCGGAGGCGCTCCGTCTTGCGGTACTCGGTCAGCCCATTGAACGGCGCTGGCTTGTCCTTGGGCTGGAGGAGGTAGGTGTACTTGCGGAGATGTGAGTATCGGTGGGGATGGTGGATGAACGTGTGCTTGAAGCCGTGCGCTTCCTGGACGGACGCGAGCCATGCGTTGAACTTCTCGGGCTCTCCGATAGTCGCAGACAGACCACTGCATCACTGTTGTCAGCGCTGTTCGCAGAGAGGAGGGAGATAATGACGCACATAAGCGGGCAAGGTGCGAGGAGGATGATCTGCTCCCAGACAGCGCCACCTTCCTGTTGTCCGATAGTGTGGATCTCGTCGAGGATGATGCTAGGATCCAGTTTCAACGCCTCTGCATATACAATGTAGATCAAGATACATACCGCTTTATTCTAGGAGTCCACGTCTTCGCCAAAGGAGGAGAGAGGAGCATAGTCGCTAGCATCTCCGGGACCGTGACGAGAATCTGGCAATTCTGCGGGTTGTGTACGCGATAATCTCGGGTATGGATAGCCCAGCAAGCCTCTGCGGACGGTTCAGCGAAGGCTCGATTGCGTTGAGCACGGATGTGACTTACTGCTTCCCAGCTCCTTTCGGAACCGCGCATAGACCTCAGCCGCGATCTGGCTTACGAGCGCTTTTGTTGGCGCCACATAGACGAGAATATCGTCATCCGACGACCTCAGCAAAGTCTCCATTGCGTAGTATGAGATGAACGTCTTTCCGGCACTGGTAGGCGCTGCAATCGTGCGAAGTTAGCTGTTGAGCGAGCGGCATATACCAAAGAAACCTACCAGCTACCAAGACGGACTCGTTGCGGTCCAAGCAGTCCAGGACCTTCCGCTGCCACGCGTCCGGCTTGAACGCCACACGCGGGTCGCTCTGGCTGTCCATGCTCCGGTCCATATACTCGCCAAATAGGCGCAGCTGCCACACCACCGGGTCCTCCGTGATGCGCATCCACTTGTACAGCGCATGCCCGCTCTTCGACTTCACGAGCTTGACGAAGTCAAATTTCAGCGCCCGGTCCTCTTTCGAGACGGTCGCCGCGTCGGCCCACGCGTCGATGTACTCCTCGAAGCCGAGCGCAGCGAGACAGGCCGCGAGCTTCCGCACTGCGGTCGGGAAGAGCTCCTTCGACTCGAACAGGTCCTTCACCATGCACATGATCTTGACGCTGTACCGGTCGCGCGCCGCCGGAGTCTCGTGAGCGGGGTCCGCGAGCCAGCGCTCGAACTCGAGGTGGATGCGGTACAGGCGCGTCTCGACGGAGAGCCAGCCGTCCTTGGTCCGCTTGTTGCGCATGAGGTTCTCGATCGCGCTGATCCGCGCGGACGCGGGCTTCTCCTCTATTTCTTTGAGCTGGTCTTTCCACCACTGGACGTTCGAGTCGTCTTCCTTCGCCTGCTTTTTCGCTTGGTTCGCGAGGCGGATCTTGTCGGCGGAGGAGATGACTTCCTTCTTTCCCTTCTTCGCTGGGGCACCCTTGGCGGGTTTCGAGGCCGCGGAATCCTGTGACGCATTAGTCAAGGAACGCGACCACACAGAGACTACCCGACATACCGCTTTTGCGCCAGACGCAGGAGTACCCTTTGACCGTTTAGCCGTCGCGGCACTAGGGATGACCATCTGCTGGAGCGGCGTGCCATACGCGCCCGTGAGGGTCTCCGCTTGCCACTGCAACTTCGCCATGAAGCGCTGCTCGCTCTTCAGCTGACGCTTGCGCTGCCACTCCGTCATCGGACCATGGGAGTCGCTGCCACCGAGATGCGCAGGGAGGATGGCGCGCTTGTGGATATGCGAGTGCTGGGTGTCGCTGTACGCGGTGTTGAACTCGAGGTGGGAAGGGTCTTCGTCTTCCTCGTCGCTCGCCTCCTCCACGTCGAGGTTGATGGGGGCGAGTTCTTCATCGAAGAGGGGGTGATGGAATGGTAGGAGTCTCGTGGTATGATCCTCATGTGCGACTCGCGCCGAAACGCCCGAGGAAGGAGGGAAGCGGGCACGAAGAGCGGCGAAATCGGGGGCGCGGAGGTTGCACTGGCTGGATATCGCCTCCACGGTCGATGCGATCTCGCCTCCTAGCGCAGAGAATAGTGAGGGCTGCTCAGCTCTGAGGATGTGATCAACGAGAGCGGCAAACACCCGGCCGTCGACGGTGACTGCCGAGGTTCCTTGCTCGAGACAGAGGAATGCTCGCGGAAGGAAGGAAGAGGTTATGAGGTCAGTGAGAGCAGAGGGGAGTGGTACGGATGATTGTGCCCGATCCTTCAAGCCGAGATGGGGGAGACAGAGGATATGTGCTACGAATAGCCAAAGGAGCTCGGGGAAGAACTCGCCTTGGGATAGGCTAGTTTCCGACAAGCGTCGGACTAGGTTCGTGGCGAGCTCGCGTGCAGAGAGAGACTCGGACGGCTGCAAGGGTGTTGCAGGGGCGCCCGCACGTATGCTGTTTTCCCGTTCCTGCAATGAATGTGAAGCATTTTCGACGGCTAGCCATAGTTCATCCTGGAAACGACTCCTTGGATCACTGTCCACTCGCTGCTCGTAGACGAACGACATGATCTATCGAGCGCGATGGTTAATGCAGAGACTTCGGATAATCATTTCAAGACATACCTTCGAGTCTCTATACTCTGCACCTTTCAAGAGAGTGACAGAGATTCCTTGGGTGAGGAGCGTGTACACGAACACGCGCTGTAGGAGAACCTGCTCGGCACGGGCGGCAGAAGCTGCCTTTTCGACGACCCCGCCGTCGTTGGTCATGACGAACATAGGCTGCGAAGTGATAACCATGTCAGTCCGACTGAAGCTCCTAATATATTGCAACAAGAGATGCAGGTCTTCTAAAGAATGGCGATAACTGCGCCATGATCGAAGAGATCCAGGCAAGACTGCTTTCGGTCGCTTGTCTCGCGCTGCATATTCTGTCGTATACTGGCAGAGATGACGTACCTTTGTATGCCTTTGGTAAGATATCCATGCAGGGTCAGAGGTATCCAAAAACGTGTGTACGGGGACATCCAGCGAGCTCAGATGATTGAACAAGATATTCCGCGCCAGAGAGCGAGAGGACACAGTATAGTTATCCTCGCCGTATTGCAACGTCAAGAAGCGTCTGTCTGATGAGGAACCGTGAGACAAAACCGCGATGTGAGATGTATCTACTCACCGTGCCAGAAGACAATCTCGTATGATCGAGAGCGCGTAGCAATCTCTTGCAGGACGCGCTCCATGGCGTAGATCGCGTGGATGATTTGGAAGCTGGCGTCTTGACAGCGTATGTGAGCATCCATACTCTCCTGTATGATACGTATATGAAGCATACCATTCCTACGGCCCAGTGCCAGTAGAGGGTCGTCTAGTACGAGCTGAAGTAGGGCTTCGCCTGAAGAACAAGTTCAGCACGCGAGTGCTGTTGTCTACTGCGCATGCTTACCGTCCACGATGAAGGGTTCGCTACCAGCGTAGTCTCCGATAAGGTCCATCCATCTCGCCCGCCGATTTGCGAGGGTGTACCACTCCGCGTCGATGTAGTCGACGGCATCTTTTGGGTTCTGCGCGTTCGAGAGCGATGCGGTTCCGGGGGCGAGCTGCTCGACCGCGGCGTCAAAGTCGTCCAGGTCCATGGTGGTTGGAGGAAGAGGAGGATCTGTACCTTGGACTCGAGCAATCAGTGGCTCTCGACCTCCGAGAAACTTCTGCAGGCCGTCCGCGTCGAGGCAGAGGCCCGAGGGCCTTCGCAGTGCCTGCGGTAACAGGCGGCGGTCCGCCTAGCCGAATGACGTCATCCAGCAGACATCGAATCAGCAGGCGCCCATAGCGCACGAGCGCTTCCCCACTCGCTGGACTTTCTCTCCGAGACGCCGACGCAGTCGCTGGCCGACTCAGCTCAGTGCACACTCTGCTCAGCCGTCCCTCTGCCGCCATGCATCCGTTTGCGTCCTATGTCCTGCGCAGCTACTACAGGGAGACCGGCTGGAATGAGGACAACCTCTACGCGAACCTCACGCGCTCGTCAAATGGTACGCAGCTTCTCTCTCATCCCCGCAGGACATCGCCCAGACGGCTAGAACAGCGCTCCTCGACTTTAGTGTCCCCCGCGGGCTGCATTTCTCCATATCCAAGTCGCCCAACTCCCTCTTCAAGACGACGTACTCGATGAACGCGCTGCCGTCTTTGAACGGCTCCGTGGGATATATATTCACCAGCTGCAACTTGGACGTGAAGGGCTCCGGCGATGTCCGTTTCAAGGACATGGTAGACCGCTTTAAGGTCTTTGACCAACCACGGAAGCCCGAGGGAAAGGAGGAGGAATGGCTGGCGGGCGAACGCGTGGATACTCGCGGTAAGCCCTTTCGCGTACTACGCTCTAATGATATTCTGACCTTGCACGCAGACTACCTATTGTATGGACGCATATACGTCCCCACCGGCCGACTCGACGCCCTATACTCAACACGAATAACACCCACCCTCCAGGGCATGGTCGCCGCGATCTCGGACCCTCGCGCGCCCATCTCGTACGAAAAGTCCAAGGGGCACGGCCCCGCGAGCAACATCATGTTCAGCCTCCAGCAGGACACCGGCAAGTGGTGCACCGAGTACACATGGAGCGCGGAGGACGGGATGTGGGGCGTCCGCTCGCTCTACAACTTCGGCAAGGTCGGCCCCGCCGCGGAGGCGCTGCAGGGCGACGGCGAGAAGGCGGGGCATAGGCGGTCGGGGTTGAAACGCGTCGACGAGGAGGAGGCGATGGAGGGCGGGCTCAAGGGCCGGGTGTCGGTCGGAGGAGAGTTCTACTTCAGCGCGAAGGAGAAGAGCGCGGGAGGTGCGTGGATTTCGTTCGCCTCCGATGGCTTTCAAGAGACTAACGGCGCAGCTCAGTGTCAACCGGCATCCGCTTCACCACCGTCCCCGATGCAACACCCCCCTCCTTCCAGGTCCCCTCATCGTCATCATCCTCTTCTCCCACCTCATCACCACGCCCACCACCCTCCCAGCCGCCTACCACGATCACCGCGCTCTTCAACCCCATGCTCGGGCACATATCCGGCGCGTACGCCGCGCGCGTCTCCCGCGACCTTTCACTCGCGTCCCGCTTCGACTTCAACGTATACAGCTACGAGAGCGAGTGGTCCGTCGGCGCGGAGTGGTGGCAGCGCCGTGGAAAGGCGCATGCGGTGACCGCGCCGTCTGCAGATGAGTCCCTGTCGCCGATGTCGGAGCTCGCTGACGAGGTGCAGGGAGTGGTGAAAGCGAAGGTGTCTACTACAACTGTGCGCGCTCTTCCTTCGTCTTCTTGCGATATGTGTGCTTACCGACGGACGTGCAGGATATCTCATTACTATGGGAAGGCCGACTGCGGAACGTCCTGGTTAGCTTAGGCGTGGTGTCCAACCTGTCCAGCCGCTCGAAACCCATAAAATCCGTAGGGCTCGAGCTGTCGTACTTCAGCTCCGGATAATGCACCTCCCTTCGCACTCAGTATCGCATCTGCGGGCAGCGGAGTGATGTGCTAGGTAGTCATGAGTCGTTGTTTTCCATTCGCGAGATGCATCCAGACGCCTGAGCCACTACAAGCACACTATCACCTGAAAGATCCAGCACGGAGATTAAGGTCCGAAACGTACGACAATATCATATACATGCACGGGAGGGAGTTGGAGACATGAAGCACTGGAGGGAGGAGCAGGAGACATGGACGTGGACGTGGTGGCATGACAGGGGTGTAAGCACAGGCAGGTAGGCGAGGTACGGGAAGAGTGAGAGGAACTAGGTACTGAGCTGGGTATCGGGCCAGAAGGAAGAGAAGCATCGGACAGCACGAAACCAGGGAGATATGCAGCAGTAGATCATACACGACACACGATCGCGGCACCGATTCTAGCGGAGACGTTCGACGAACCGCGCGGGGGCCGTCATTCCTTCGCAGCAGCAGCGGCGGCGGCGGGCGTCGCCTCGCGCTTCAGGGGCGTGCCCCCGCCCAGGGAGCGCATCACCTGCGAGATCGCCGCGCCAGAGAGCACGGGGCGGCTGGCGTGCACCGCGCGCGCCCGCGCCGCTGACGTGCCCGGGCCCGTTGGCGGCGACGAGTGCGTGCGCGCGTGGTTGATGCGCTCGCGGTGCGACCCACGCTCGCCGGCGTCGGGGAACGCGCCGTGCGACGGGCTGAACGGCATGCGCAGCCCGTTCGGGCGGCCGACGGTGTGCGCGCGGCCGTGCGTCGGGTGGAAGGACGGCGCGGCGGGTGTGGTGTGTGTGGTGATGTGGCTCGGGGCGGACATGGACGAGGAGAGCGGCGCGTGCATGGACGCGTGCAGGCCCTGTCGCTCGGGCGAGGTGTCTTTGGACGACGACTCGCTCTGCGCGTGTTCTGGTGCGTGCATCGAGCTGGCTACACCGCTCTTCGGAGGCTCCTCCGGCGCGGGTCCCTCTACTGTCTGCATGATAGGTACCGGAGGCTGCCGAGCACGCTTAGCTGGGGGATCTGCAGCAGTGGATGGCTTCGGCGGAAGAGACGGGTGCAAAGGTGCCTTCGACTTGTTCAGCGGAGACTTCGGTGCCCCTCCCTTGGTCTTCGCCTGCTCGCCATTCGGAGCCGGGCCATTGGAAGCAGAATTCGACTGCAGCTTTGCTTGACCTGCCGCAGCGCCATCGCCTCTCGAGGAGTTCGCACCCGCAACCTTGCCACTATTAGGACGCGATCCCTGCTTCGCCTTGGCATCCGCACCGGTCTGGGAGGGCTCCGGCACACCTCGGGGTGTGTGGTCGCCATCATCCGCCTTAAGCAGGGCAGGGATTGTGGGGGGAGCTTGACTATCGGGATCAGCTGCACTCTGGGACTCGAGTGTGGCCGCGGGAGCGGGATGCGGAGATCCAAACTCGAGATTGGGCAGCGGCTTCAACGCGCCCGCGAGGATGGGTGAGATCAGGTCTGGCTGGTTGGAAGGAGGTACACTGATTTTGTCAGAAACGCTCTTGACTCCCCAGTCATCCAAGTCCGGCAGACTGTCGTCGTCGTCGCCAGCCCAGTCGATGTGGCTTCCAGGTGTGTGCGGCCTATCCATGGCCACCGCTCGGACCCGCTCGACAAGCGCGTCGATATCATGCTTGATGTCGAATGAGGGCGTCTCCGGCGGCGGAGGCGGGGCGAGATGGGGCGGGAGGTCCTTTGTGATCACCGGTGATTTCTCCGCACGCAGAAGACTCGTACTAGACTCGGTAGAGGGGGACTTCTTTGATGAAACGGATGATGTGCTCCCTTTGTTTTGAGAGCGTTTACGGCGGGAGCGGTTGGGCGTGGTCGCGGAGGGAGGCGCATCGCTGGAGGCAGTGGGTGGGGGATTTACAACAATTGGGGGAAGCTTGCGCGGGGCCTTGCTCTCGGACGCTTTCCTGGCAGGGGGCTTTGTCTCTTTGGGACGAGCCGACGGCTTCGGCGGTAGAGAGGAAGATATATCACTCGCAGATGTTACGGAGGATGTCGAAGTGAGCGCGGGGGCGGGGGATTGTTTCTTGGGTTGATCTTTGGGCTGATCCTTGGACGGTTTCTCGTCTGTGCGCGGTGCGTTGGGCCCGCCAGCGCGACCGGCACCTCGACCTCCCCGTCCTCCTCGGCCGCCTCCGCCTCTTCCTGGACGTCCTCGGGATGCACCGCGAAACGCGGATCCGGGTTCTCCACTCCGCCCCCAGCCACTACGACTTGGAGGCTGGCTCGCCCACATAGAGCTATTGACCCCTCCTGAGGGGGTAGCTGGCGAGGCGGTGGAGGCCATACGAGCGGAGGGCTAGTCTGGGATGTGAAAGATAACCTGTAGGAATGTCAGGTACCCTCTCAGTGACGACAAGCGGCAGGGACAGAGATAGACCCACGAGGATGGTGCGCAAGGTGGCAGAAAGAGTATACAAGAAGAAGTCGTTGAGGGCGTTCGTGAGATGTCGTGGGCAGCAAGCGATAGATCAAGGGGCGTGGAGGGGGGCGTGAGGGGCGAGGGGAGGACGGGGGAGCGGCTAGAGCGTGTTGGGATGAGCAGGAGGCCCTCGCGAGCTGCCCGCCTGTTCCTGCATGGGCAGGTCTCATTCCCTATCCGGATCTTCCCACGTGGTCCTCTCGTCCGCGCGATCTGCGTGCCCAGCGCGCCTTCACGTCCTCCTCCATCGTCCCCCTACATCCGCCGCCACCATGTCTAAAGCCTCGCAGCCGGAGCTCAAAAAGGTGCGCATTTGCAGCGGACACGCGCTGAACGCGAGGCTAACCGTGTTATCTCCCATGTGCACAGTTCATGGACAAGAAACTCTTCGTCCACCTCCAAGGAGGCCGCAAAGTTAGCGGGACCCTGCGCGGATACGATCTATTCTTGAACCTTGTCATCGACGACGCCCTTGAGGAGACGAACCCCGCACAAAAGCACCCGATTGGCACTGTTGTGAGTGCACTGGTCGCACTGACCTATATTATGTCTTCGCGGGGCCCTTATTGTTCCTCTTCGCACAGGTCATCCGCGGCAACAGCGTCACTTCGATGGAGACACTAGAGGCGATCCGGTGATACCACCCGCGGTATGTCGGGCGTAGTCGTGTTCTGTATAGTACCTGTATTGTTATCCTCTCCTACTGCTGCGAATGTCCACGGAATGCCGAAATCCCAACACCTGCCCTCCTGCTGTCTCTCGTGAATTTGGGAAGAATTAAGGGACCCGTAACGTGTATATCTACACTTAGTTCAAGAGGTTCGTGTTGGACTTGGATTCAGGGAATTCGAGGTCTCTCTTGCCGGGTATACCACTGCACGAAGAATCCAATTACTTGCAGACAATCGTCCCTTGTAGGGGTTCACTGAACCCGACATGAAGACTTTGAGATTCGAAGTTCGAACTACACTCGGTTTATGATTATGTGCGAAGATATATACTGAGTTTCTACGGAAAGACTACATCGAAGCTTACCAGCCTACAATCTGAGCGTGCCATAGGGTTAGGGTTAGCGCGACGCGCTGACCAAAAAAAATGGCCCGCCCAGCCCGAGGGCCGAAGCGGGACAGGGAAATATTGAGACGGTGCACGAGCCGAAGCCCGTACAAACCGCAGGGTCCCCCTGAGGACAGGGTCGCCGTGCTATGAGAGGCCCCCACGGCCCACGAACCCAGGTACGTGAAGGGGCTCGTGCCATCAAGGTAAGTATGAGTTGCCATGAAGTCCGCGGAAGGCTTATATACCACGCGGGTGCGCACGGACCACCTCTGCATTGTTTGGACCTGTTTGAAGTCCTTTGCGGTCCAGGACGACCTCACCACCGCTACCGGCCTGCGCAGGATAGTACGTACACGACGCCGATGTGTCAAGTTTCGTTGCATTCGACTGCAAAATGCTTGTTCAACTCATGGTATGCGAATCTTAGTGCAGAACGCAGTCGAGTTCGCAATCCTGCGTGTTGGCCCGGTATTGAATCCACCTGCACCACAAGTATCACACGGTCGCAGGTACTTGGACGAATAACGAGACATGGGATTGCAAATACAGCAAAAGAATCTCGCTATCAGGTACTCGCTACTCCCCATAGCCTATACTGATATCTCTTCGATAAATCGAGCTCCCGTCGAGACCACTTCACAAATCTGCGAAGGTGTAAGAGGGGGTGCCTCGCAGGCTTCACCTCGAGCCTGTGAAACCTCGTCTTCTATATCCAGGTCAGCCTCCCAGGTGTCTCCAAGGATAGCGTCCCCGTGCCGGAGAGGCGCTCCGAGCGGAGCGATGAAGCTAGACACGAAATGCACCGAGTCGACCGCGGACGCTTCATCGGGACGCCGGACGAACGACGGGCAGCTCATGTCCCCCATACTATCGGGCCCGCCACGCGAGTCGAGTTCCCGGAGGTTCAGCAGGAACCTCGATACGAGGATGGTGGTAAGCCTAAGGGGAAAAGTTACGGCGTGTCCGAGCTCGCGAGAACCGCGCGGACGTACGGCTCTTCCAGAGTGATTGTCCAGGTGAAACGCTACGTAGGGCCAACGCTGTCAGGAAGCCGGGTATCATGGGTCGATGATATGAGATAACTCACCCGTGTCAGACTGAAGGCGATATGGAACGTGTTCATCACCAGCAATACCCTGCATGCCCATTAGCCTGGACAATACCACAGGTCAGCCAATCTGGGCTCACAAGAAGTAGATCGTCCCTGTAGAATTTCGTCAGGCTCCAGTAATCCCGCCAGGAAGTAGCTATACACGACATACCATCACGCAGGAGCAAGGTCGAAAGCGATACTTTGACGTTGGCCTCCGCAACGGCTTTCCTAATACCGTACGTCCGCCACCACGTAATGACCAGAACGAGTACGTCGGTGAGAATGACAGAAGTGCGAGTGGCAACTAGGACTGATGGGTGCATTCGTTTGAGGATATCGCGTTGCGCGGCAAAACAAGTGTCACATACGTCTACAGAACAGTATGAGCGGCATGAACGGGCGACGGAGTTAAGAGCACCTACGCGTTGTATATGGGGTGGGGAATAAGGGAGAGCCAGATGCAGCCCACCGGGAGCGGGGCATTGACAGATGCAGTCTGATAATAGAGGTACTGTCAAACGACGTGATAAGTCGACCGCACGAGGTCAACAAGCGAGGATGGGCGTACAATGTTTGAAGCAAGAGGTACTGCGCCGGGAAGTGCGACCAAGAGCGCAACCCTCCAGTTATGTCCAGAAATGGCATACACGCGCAAAATCGAGAATGCTACCTCGAAGGTGAGCCTACTCCGTCATGGGCAGATTCGTGAGCTCGTACGTACATATCCACACGAAGTAGGGCAGAACCTCAAGGATCTTGCTGAGAACGTTGGAAGCAACACAGCTAGACGAGACGACCCAGGTCAGCCGCGCCGCAAGTATTCCGTGAGCTCATACGCATCTGCGCACCCCTAAGTATGTGCAAGCGTATCAGGAAATGGACGCGGGATCATCATCACGAGGCTCACCTGATCCGAGACTGGGAACATATCGACGATGTACATCGGATATTTGAGGAGGGCCAAGTAGCGGTTCAATAGAAACAACACCGTGGCGCCGTTGAACTTCCGGCCCCAGACTAGAGCGATCTCCTTGTCGATGGTGATAACATACTCGAAGACGATCAGGGCTATAGAGTGCACTGTCAGGAACAGATCATGATTCCGGACTACGCCATAGTTCAGGAGCTCACAGAATGCTGCTAAGTCGCAGTATCCTTCGACGAATCTACGATAAAAACGCAGGCAGTTAGTGGGTCTATAGTCAGGTGTCGCTGATGTAAGGGCGACTCACAGCGTCTTGTAGAAAGCGACAGTGTTGACAGAGTCTGCATCCATGACTTTGACTTTTGGGGTGGTGGATATCTCTCTGTCCTCAGTGCCCTGAGGGATTTATACTCCAAGAGATATCGTTCGAAGAACGAAGTGAGCTCGGATGCCTACAAAGAACGGTGAACCACAAGACCATCGAGAGACAGCGGTGTGCTTACCGAGTGTGATCTGGAACGACTTGACATCGATAGACGGCGATAGCATGCTCAGCACGCTGGGAGAAGCATATCTCCGGTATGGGCACGTCTCAAAGGAACCGGTGTCATACTCACTGCTCCACGGGATAGCCAAGCTCCAGTGACCCGTCGTGCCTCGAGGTAGTTTCGACATCTTCTTCCCGACGTGCTCAGGAACCAGACCATTGACTTGCGGGAGGAGGCACCACACGCCTATGTCGAATGTGGTCGACGCCAGGGGCTCTCTGCGGCTGAGAACGCGCGGGGGCGGGTCATATCCGAGGCTCGACTCGCACATATTCGCAGAAGCCCTGCCAAGTCAGGTATGACGACCGTATGCTTGGACGTGGGCACCGACAAAGTCGCCGTGATGGTGGAGACCGCTCAAGTGTTCGGGCGGCTTATTTGCATAGCCTCGGGCGTCGAGAAGAATACACTGAGCCCCAGGGACAGAGAGCTCGTGCTGGCCCGTCACCTCGGTTGGGCTGCGATCTGTTGTCGCCGATGCCAGAAGAGGTCCCGACGGGTGTCCTCGAGAGATCGGTCGTTGAAATTCTCTATTCACCGACCCTTCCTCGCAGTCACTGACACGTCGAGCAGGAAGTGCCGGTCGGTATCGACGAGGCATTTCCCCGGGTGTCAGTGCAGTGTCCACTTGGTTCATGGCGCTGACATTTGAGCGGAGGGGCTTTGCAGAACTGTCCTGTATATCATTCAGTGCTCAGTTCGAAGCTAACATTTCGTATTAGAACGACAAGCAAGATAAGCGTGTACTGCTCACCCTCAGATAAATGACACCAGGCCACACCACGCGACAGACCGTTCTGGCACAGCATGTTTCCATCGACCATCAGACATGCATATGACTCTGGGCATACACTCCGTAGCTTGGGGTGAGAGTGTTCTGCCAAGGTATACGCAGGAGATTCGCAGCTTTCATCATGTTGTGGACCCGGGTGGTGGCGGTTCTAGTCAAGCATTCGAAGAGCGCGCGCGTCAACGTCTGCTAAGAGAAGCGCTGGCGCAAAGCGCACATGCACCAGGGCTTCAGGGACTCTAGAGTTCAATCTGATTCTACATGTCATTGATACAATTGAGTCATGCGAGGAAGCGGGAGATACATGGATACGATGATAGGCATCGTCATCGTGGGGAATGTTTCGAACCGTTGAGCACCATGGCCACCGGCACTGGTCGCTCGGTCTCCGAGTCGTTGCTTCGAAATCTACTATATGGGCGTGACCAAAGCCTGTTCTACGCCTGCGTATCAGTGAGTGTAGAGGCTGACAGATCAGATGGCCCCCCTCCCGCGAGCCCTAGACCAACGTCCTGCTCTGAACCGGCACCTGAGTGCCGACTGGGTCCCGCCTCGGCAACGTCCCCTGTGCCCGGGGGCAAGAACGCGTGGTCGAGAGGGGCACCCAGAGGTGCAATGAAGCTGGCGACAAAGTGCGGCGAGTCTTCGCCGTCGCTGTTTGGCTGCCGGGCGAATGACGGGAAGGTGATGGTGTCGAGGTCGCTGGCACCTCGGGAGGCGTCCGCTTCTCGCAGATTGAGGAGGAAGCGGGAGACGAGGATCGCCGTAAGTCTGTAGAATGCGGGTCAGCTAATAAATAAAGTCATGGGTGCGCTGACTGACGGTTCTTCCAGCGTGAGGGTAAGGGTGAAGCGCTGTTCGAACGTGAGGTTTGTGTCAATCTGCGACAGATCCAACTCACCCCGGTGAGGCTGAATGCGATATGGAATGTGTTCATGATGAGCAACACCCTGCAAGACGTAGATGAGTGAGACAGATCACGACAGTCGGCAATGTACCGCGCACATGAAGTAGATTGTTCCTGTGTACCAATAGTGTGAGCGGGACAGACCTTAACGGACGAAGATTGTTGTACGACTGACCGTCACGGAGGAGTAGCGTCGCGAGCGAGACCTTCACATTGGCCTGTGCAACTAACTTCCGGATTCCGTAGGTCTTCCACCAAGTGATGCCGATGACGAGGATATCGCTGATGATGACGCTTGTACGAGTGGCGATGAGCACTATATTCGACGGTCAGCGACTCTGCACGCTTCCCCGCATAAATAGCAGAATACAAACGTCTACCGGATTCAATGATCAGCGCTACTCGGTGTGGGAGGAGCTGGATAGGGACGTACTTGTTGTAGGTCTCCATGGGTACTGACCACACTGACAAACACCCTACTGGCAGCGGGTAATTCTCTGTATACGTCTGCGAGAACAAGTACTGGATCGTAGTCAGTTCGGGGAAGCGAGCACAGATGTGAAGTAGTGAACACGGCGTACTGTGTTCATAGCGATCTGTACTGAACCGGACAACGCTACGAGCAGCGCCATGCGCCAGTTATGGCCACAAATCGCGTAGATGCGCAGTGTGGAGAAGGCTGCGGAGAAAGTGAGCAATAGTATTTGAACCTGGAGCAGCGATGAGCTTACCGGTCCATACAACGTAGGGCAGGATCTGCACTACCATGCCGTAGATATCAATTACTTCACAACTGTGAACATCTGTATGAGAAGGGTTGCAGCTGATTAGCAAGACGGAATGACTTCTATGGAGCCTCTGTCAGTACGCCCTTGGAGAGAGTCGCTTCGATCTGCTCACCTTGTCCGATAGGGCCTGGTTGCCGATGATATAGACCGGATATTTCAGCAACGCCAAGTAGCGGTTCAATATGAAGAGGACGGTGGCCCCAGTAAACCGTCTACCCCACACCAAAGCGACTTCACGGTCGACGGTAATGATGTACTCGTAGAAAATAAGAGCTACGCAGGAGTAAGCATGGTATGACATATATAGAGTGCATGGAGTACGCACCAAACGCCGCTGAGTCGCAGCAAAATTCGATGAATCTAACCATGGTCATTCGACGGGTTAGCAGGGCATGGGCACAGGAATACAACAGCGAACATACAGCTCAGAGTCGAATGCAGCGTCCATGATGGTGTGGCTGATATCTGTTTTGTGATCGAATGCTGACTACATCGAGTCTTGCTTATATAGTGTGCGTGGGGGATGCGGCAGCGACTGTAACATAGAGCCCATCACGGCGAGTATCGACTGCAAAACGTAAAATCGAAATGCGATCCAGGACGCGCCGCGTGTCATGCAGAAACGAAGGTGTATCGATGCAGCGTACAGGTCTACACACCTCGTAGTAACGCATGGCACGCCACCGGAGCCCTCACTTGCGTACCCGGTAAGATGCTTCGGTAGTACACGAGGTTTGGACTGCGCAGGTGATCGGGAGCGGCAGATGATTGTTGGTCCGAGCTGAGATCGCAGCAAAACATATTGTTACCTCGCATTCGCGGAGGTGGCGGTACAGCGTACCGTAGAGTAGGTGTGCAGAGGTGAGCACGCGGAACATCTGGGGTACATAGCGTCATGGTACTCTCCCGGCTCCAGACGGTGCAATACCGTTTTCGCCGTCTGGCACTCGATGAGAGGTCGGCACATGCTAATGCTCATGCTGCCGATCCCCCATGCGTGAGGGAACGGTCATACGACAAGTTCGCGGGTCGTCGAGGACACTGCCCGAGTCTTGCGAAGTTGGCTCTGTTCGCTTCGGAGACGCGTGTGTTTCCAGGCATGGATGAGATGGATCCGCGGGACCATCCCCGGGCCGATCACAGCAGAAACAATGAACACGGGTCAACGAAGATCTGCGCGTGAAACGACTCACTTGCACGCTCGAGCGATTTGCGCCAACAGCTGGCTATCTGGGACCTGGGTGGGGTTCCGTGGTTCCACGATACCCCAACAACCGCAGTTGAGGTACGGCCGATGGCGGTTCGCACACTGGGTCGAGACTCGGAAGATGCTCACATGTGCTTTGAGTGCCTTCACAAGTACGGCTCAAAGAGATGTATTGCAAAAAGCTGAGAGGTAACACGCGGAGTACAAGCGAGCAGTACAAGGCGACCCGAGGCGAGATGAAGAGATGTACGTCGCAAACTATGGCAAGCGGCGGTAAAACGCACGCCACCCGCCTCAAACAAGGACGTCGCACTCTCCCACAGCAGATAGGCCTCGTCCACGATAGCATCGTCGCGGCGAGGCGTAGGGCATCCTTGTGGTGGCATTTGCTGCAGGACGACGCGCCCGCGCTCGGCCTTTATACTCGGGGCCCACGTGCTGCGCCGATCGAGATCTTGGATCGTGTACACTGCGTCGCCGGCGCTTGTCTCTGGAGCAGCACTCCCGCACACCGAACGCACACATTACTCCCAACTTACGCCTCTCAAACATCCTCAGACTCGTGCTAAGATGCCAGCTACCCTACGGACCTCCGAGTTCCGCGAGATAGTGCGAGAAAAGGAGAGGGTCATACCGGAGGCCAAACGGCGTAAGCTCTCGCGGCCCTCGAAGCGCGCAACCCCGGAGAGCGAGAGGTTGGAGACGTTGAACCAGGAGTATGTCAAGGAGGCCTACGTCGTCGTGAGTGCAAACACGACCTGTTCTCTATGGCCGGAGGTTCACGCGGGGACGCTGCGTGATAGCTTAGTCACATCAGCACCCTTGCCCGCATGCTTGCCTCGGTACGCAAGGCCTACCTCAACGTCGACTCGCGAAGCCCCCCAATGCTACGGCCGGCCAGTCGGACTATAGACCTCGCTGGCGAGAACCAGTCGTGGAGCGACCTACGGCATCTAACGAATGAGGAGCGGGACCAGATAGACCTGCAGGCCAGGGTCATACTCTCGCGATGTAAGGACCGAGTTGCACAGCTCGAAGAGTTGGAGAAAAGTTGGTTCGACCTCTCGATTTTCTTCACCAAGCTCCTGTTAGCTGACTTGCTCCCCGCTAGAGCGTGTCGAACTCGCCGCCAGCCAACAAAACCCGCTCACGAGGCTTCTCCCCGCGCGCCTGCGGCAAGACGAGTCCACCGCCGCGTCCGACTTCATTGCCGCCCACCATGCGGGCATGACCTGGTACCTCAGCCGGCGGCTCACGGAGACGAGCCAGTTCCTGCGCGACATGCAGGAGGAACGCATGAAGCGCCAGCTCGAGCGGTCGCGCACGCTCGGCTCGGGCGCCGCACGCGAGGCCATGTTCCTCGGCGCGCACGGCGCCCCGCCCTCCCCGGCGGAGTCGACAGCGAGCGGGAGCTGGCTCGGGGGCGCGTCCACGCTCGCGTCGAGCTTCGCGGCGAGTATCGGCGGTCCGGCATCGTCCGCGTCTTCGTCTCCCTCGGCGTTCGAGTCAACGTCGACGCTAAGGCCATCGGGTTCTTTCCGGGACGACTGGGCGTCGGAGACGGACGAGGAGGAGCTCGAGTTGAGCGCGTCGCAAATCCAACAGTTCGAGGAGGAGAACGCGAACATCCTACAGTCCGTGCAGGACACGCTCGCGAGCGTCCAGCAGGCGGAGGCGCGCCTCGTCGAGATTGGTGCGCTCCAGATGGAGCTCGTCGCGCACCTCACGAAGCAGACGGAGCAGACAGAGCAGCTGTACGAGGACGCGATCGCGACGGCCGCCACGGTCGAGAAGGGCAACGAGCAGCTGAAGGAGGCGCGCCGCAGAGCGCGCGACGGGCGCAAGTGGATCCTGCTGTTCCTCATCGGCGCGAGCCTGTCGCTGCTGTTCCTGCACTACTACTAATTGCTTTGCGCTCGTTGTCGGGTCTCGTTCTTTCTCATGTATGCATATGGAATTCCGCTCCGGGGTCTACGGCTAGATGCACAAGTGTCCCAAGGATTATCACGACTATATATCTACCAGACTGTATATACCCACCGATACGGCGTGTATCATAATGTTACAGCGCAGTACACTTCAAGCAGTTGAACCATCGTACCTATCACGGGATTCACGGTGAGGACCGAGCAGCGGCGCACCCTCCTCGGCCTCCTCGATAGCCTCTGCGGCGAGCTCGTCGATCTCTGGCGGGACACCCTGCAAGTGCAGGATCTCCTTGCGCATCGCGCGGTAGATGACCCTGAGAGTTGTCAGCGCATAGCTGCAACAGTGGAAACACAGAGACTGACCAGCTCGCGAGGGCAGTAATCACAACGCCGCCGACGGAAATGGAGATGTTGAGAATCTTCGTTGCTATGGCGCGCGTATGAGAGAGCATGTACGGCGATAGAGCGGTGAACCTACTGGTGTCCATATGCGAGCGTTGCTCCCCGTCAGACAGAGAGGCAAGACGAGAGCCGACAAGGACGAAGATAGCTATCTTGGGGAATACCACGAAGGTTGCCAAAAAGAATTGCCACAGCGCCACGGTGTGGACCGACTGCAGCAGCGAGTCAGTGAGCGCGCGTTCTTGCGCCGGATGGGACTTACAGCAAACAGCGTGTTCGAGTACACCCATGGAGGGAAGGGCGATGCCCGGATGAGCATTATGAGGGGCAAGCCCTTGTTAGCCTGCGAGTAGGGCGCAAGGACGTCAGCACCTTCTCAGAAGAGCTTGGATCGGAGTAACGCACGATCACGGTCTCCAGAGCCTGCCACTTCTCGTTTGACTGAGACCACTGCCGCAACCTCCTGCTGAACAAGACGCGCAGCATGACGAACGCGAATGCCGATCCGAAGAGGGATCCGCCGGCAGCGATAGGGAAGCCCTTCATGCCGTACGCATACCCGCAGAGGGTTATAAGGGTGGTGTGACCGACCGCTGGCGGGAAAGATACTATGACTGTAGAAATGTGTTCAGCGACTGCATCGCTCGTACAAAGGCATGACTGCGGACGCACAGAAGAGGCCAAACAGTATCAGCCAGCCGAGCGGGTAATGACTGATCTTCTGTGCGAGGTTGTACAGAGTTTGGCCGATGCGGTCCGGGCCAATCGAGACGATGGTGACACCCAGGGAGATGTACAAGAAGAAGGTTCCCCAAACAAACAGCTACGTATCTCGCATAGTGAGGCCCCAGCGTATACTCGGAGTTGGAGGATGAAGTGACGCACCTTCGAGTAAGTGTTGAGCTTCTTGTACCGCTGTATGGCGGCCCGTCCGAGCTGCTGCAACTGAGCAGTCGTGATCATAAGACGCTGCTTGGCCCCAGCTCCGGTCATGACCATGTCTATGTCTGTTCCTATGGCCGGTTCAAGGAGTGGGCCGTAGTGAAAGTGAGGAGCTGTGAGACTGATGCGGTAGTGTCTCCGCAGTAGCCGTCGGGGGACGAGGACCGACGTTGCCTCAGGCTCAATACGAGCAAGCAAGGAGAGTTATAAGGCAGGAAGGCTCTGCGGCAACACAAGACTCCGCGGCGCACTGAGCAATAGAATGTGTGCAGTCGGAAGCAGGGAGGTTGGGGGGCTGCAATGGCCGTCCGGGAGGACGTGAGTGTGTTCGGCGGCAGCGGATCAGCCGTCCGATTGGGCCTGATCGGGAGCGGCTTCATCTAATCTAGGCGCCCATGTGGACGCGTCTGTAGACGCAGGTACTTAGACGCCCTCGCCTGCACGTCTTTGTCGAGTCGACCGCTGTGGCACTAGCCTCCTCCACTCACAACGCTAGACTGAGGGTCTGGGAGTCGGAAGGGTACATACTCGGGATGGAAAAGTTCACTGCGTTTAGGGTGAGCGACAACACACTTCAGCTCGTCTCCGGAAGTACTGATATCGTAATTCGTAGGACCCGGGAACGGGCATTCAGGTTTGTGGCACGAGCACTCCGCCAATGTTCCGCTCACCTGAACATGAACCCGACACCATCATAGCCTTTTCTGAGACCCGTCCCCCCGTCCGACTCCGACGCACTCGCAACGGTTATCGCGCCGCTGGGGTATGCACTTGGGGCCATCAAGACCGTGCTAGTGCTCGCGCTCGCACTCATCTACGCAGTGCTCGTGCAGGGAATTTGCCTTGTCTTCGTGAGTAGTGGAGAGCCTTTGCATTGCTGCGTGACCTGCTCACGGGAACAGGTACCAGTCTCCAGTCCCTCCACTACATAGAGCTGTGACCTACGTCGTCACCGCTCTACTATCCCGTCTAGCCTTGTTACTCGTCGGACTATACTGGATACCGGTCGAGGTGGTACAGCGAAAACGAGGGTGAGTTATTCGGCTGCCCACCTTCCAATGTAGCTCACGAGGAATTAGCCGGACAGCACCTGCGCAAGAGAAGTGGAATCCCCGTGCTGGCGACCTCATAGTCTCAAACTGGGCATCATGGATAGAGGTTCTCTGGCTGGCATTCCGGTACGTCCTTCTCTGAACACTCTTGTAAATTCCGTCTCATCTGTGATCTTGCCGTCTTTACAGCTTCAACCCGATATTCGTGCTCCCCGTCTGCGAGTCTCTCGACATTCCTCAGGCGGCCGTTGCGCAGACCTCGTCCCCCATCTCCCGCACGCCAGGAAGACGCACCGGTACCGGCTCTGCAGCAATCTCGTCGCCGTCCACGCGGGCGCCTTCCACGCGCATTCCCATCCTGGGCTTCCGCCGCGTGTCGTTGCTCTCTATGATTGCTTCGACCGGGCAGCTGCCCACGACTGCAGATTCTGCTGCGCGAGAGCCGGAAAGCCTGGAGGCCATCCGGAGCAAGGCAGACAGGCCGGTGGTCGTATTCCCTGAGTGCACGACGAGCAACGGGCGGGCGCTGCTCCGGTTTGCAGAGGTCTTTGGGGATGTCCGGCTGCCCGTGATAAGGTACAAGGTCTTCGTCATGTGTGTTCGGTGAGTGTCACCGCACGACGCGAGCGCCGTCGCATACGTTGACGACCCTTGCAGCTATGATTTGCCTACCACATTCGCGCCCACCCTCTCGCACTCCATCGCCTCCGGCTTTCTGAACCCGCTGTCGCACGTCTTCAAGCTGGCAAGCTCTCTTGCGCCGCTCACGGTCTCCATCCGTCTGCTTGCACCCTCGGAGGCTCCGAGCTCTGGGTCTTTTCTCCTGAGCGACTTCCTCACCGGCGGCACCTATCCGGACCCTCTTGCGGAGTGCTGCGCGGCGCTGATGGCTCAGATTGGGCGTGTCAAGCGAGTCGCGCTGGGATGGGAGGACAAGGCGGCTTTCCTCAAGCTCTATAGAGGCGGAAAATAGGTTATATATGAGGTGTTGCAATGCTGCTGGACACTCGATCCAGCACAGGAAATGCTCAGACAGCTCCTTGAAACGACGATCATGGTGGTTGACGTCTGCAGGTGTTCGACGCATCTACATCTCCAGATGCTGTTTGTCGCTCACCGAAAGTCAAACAAATTCACCGACTGTCAAGTTTGAAACGCGATGCGCATCTTGCCCATCACGCCCGCAAGGCATGCGACCCCAGGCTGGCCATCTATCTTGATTCTATCCCGATTATCCTCGAGACTCTATGGCGATCCTCCTGTCTTGTTGGCATGAGCTACCGTTCTATCCACTGGGATCGCGTCCGCTAACGGTCGCGGAATCTCCACCACGCTGCCTCCGCAATTGCAATTCACCAACGAGTCTCCGGGCTGTCACCTTGTGCCTGGGGCCCGAGAGCCAGAATTAGCAGCCATGGGAAGCTGCTCGCACTGACGCTAGCTCTCCGATCCGGGTCGGAGGGGAAGGCGTTGAGGCTACATGCACTTGTCTACGTGAGTTCGCCAGCTCCTCCGTTATCGAGCTCGCTCAATGAACTCTGGGGACGAGGGAAGCTCCTGCCCCTGGCTGTCGTGTGTCCGCACTGCCGGGGTTGGACGCTGTGCGCAGCGGGGGCTGTTGCCCCTGCTTCTCAAGGGTCCTCGATCAAGCTCCGCGCCTGCTTCTTTCATGATGTCGCGTTCCACGTTGAGGCATGAGGCGCGCCGGTAGAAGCCTCGTAAGTTCAGTCTACCGGGCGTGTGTCCGACTACGATGCTATAAGACGTGTGGCCGGAGCTGCGTCTGCGTCATCCCCAGTCTGCATCCCATCCAGCAAGCATGGCAGACGCTGGCATTACCTCGGTGACCTCTGCGCTCAGCATTCTCAAGACAGGGCTTGGTGCCTTTCTCGTGGGAACGTTCATCTCCACGTTGTGAGTGCTGTCATTTTCCGCCGTACGTGAGCTGCTGACGGGGCGCACGCCCCTTGGGCGGCAGCGCGACTGGGATGATTGTGCAGCAAATGATACGGTATTACCGGCTTTACCCGAACGACCCGCTATATATGAAAATATGGGTATGCTGTGTCAACACTGCGGATCGCCGAATGCTAAGCTGAAATGCCATCCCTGGACAGGTTCTCGTGGCAGTGTGAATACTAACGTACCTACCGTGGGCGCTGTGCGTACTAATCGTAACCATTCGCAGCACGATGCAACTGCTATCGGCCGCGCTTGAGATGCATGTTTGGTGTGGACCAGCGACTCTTTACCTGCGGCGTCAATAGGCTCACTCTAGCACAGTTACTATGAACTTGTCTCGCACTACCTAGACCCGACCGTGTTCCTCAAACATGCCGTGTGGTGCGTTCTCTCCGTGGGCATGATGCTTTTTTCCTCTTTCTGACGCTCACTATGTCTCGCAGGTCGTCCGCGGTGCGCAAACAGGCTGCTTCACACGAGGCTGCGAGTGACACTGACTGGCTGTGATGTCAGGTCATACCGACGCTTACAGTAAGCCCTCGACATGTTAACTGGTAATAGACGAATCACACGATTGATCACACTCCCTGGTACAGACTGCCACTTACGTCGTCTCTGAATGGTTCACAAACGTTCCCAACCCATCGCATTTGCAGCTGAGTAGAGCTCACCTTACATTTCTTCAACCAGCTTCTTCGCTCGCCGGGTCTTTATGCGTGCGTTCCTATCAAGGGTTCATGCGCTTCAACGTGTGCTGACCGATGATCATTGCAGTGGGACATCGTTACAAGCTGATCGCCATAGCTGCTGTAAGTCGGATTAAGCCCTCCTCCGCGCGCGGGTCTTAACAATCCACGTTTGATGCTAGGTGATATGCGTCTTGTCGTCTCTAGGTACGCCTTCCCCAGTCATTCCTGCCATCTGACGTTGACAATATTCGCGTAGGGTTCGCTATCCGTGCGTACTACAACATAGGGCCATGTCCTGCAGGCTCTGACAACCCTTCTCGCACCATAAGCGTTGACCATCTCAGCGTGCGTCGCTATACGTCTCATACACCCCACTCCAGCACTGAACCCGCTATCTCGTATGACAGCGCTACGGACGACGGTGCACAGGCACAATACGTGTCCGGCGGGGTGCGTCGCT
Source organism: Trametes sp. AH28-2 (assembly GCA_001304625.1). Taxonomy (NCBI): domain Eukaryota; kingdom Fungi; phylum Basidiomycota; class Agaricomycetes; order Polyporales; family Polyporaceae; genus Trametes; species Trametes sp. AH28-2. The sequence continues at coordinate 521,043 of KQ464079.1, read as the reverse complement.
AACACCCGTCCTCGTCAGCCCGCGATGCGTCATCGCTAACCACATTCGTTCCCCAGTGGCAACGTACCACGGGCAGCGCGCTTCTCGTGGCTGGGGATTTGATGCTCACCGGCGTCCTGACTACGTACTTGCACAGGAGCCGGACTGGCGTGCGGCGGTACGTCGCTACCCTCCGTTGCGCGCCGGGCTGCATGAACCCTGATTCCTGACTGGGCTCGGCATGATGCTTACAGCACGAACTCCATGGTCGACGTCCTGATCCAGTACACCGTCAGCTCCGGTAGGTGCATTCTTATATATAAAGCAACAGATACCGACCGTATCGATGCTTTGTAGGTCTGCTCGTATGGTACGGGATACCGCTACAGCGACGATGCGAGTGCAGTTGATTCTATCTCCGCGTGTAGTGCCCTTAACACGGTCAGCCTCGTCCTGGTGAGTCTCAACCCCTCACACCTTGCTGCACCCTATTGATGCCCGCGCTTGCACACAGTCAATTGCGGATCCCGACAGCGCCCTCTTCGTCCCTTCCGCGCTGGTCGTCCAGACCGGTACGATTTCCGCTCTCCCTCTTCCTCAGTGGCTCACCATGCGCCGTCTTCCTTCGTAATCACAGCCTATGTCAGCTCCTTCATCGTGGCGTACGGACCTCCTTCTCTGCGCTGCGCACCGCGACATGTCTGACACCCACCTGGGAATTACACATGCAGACTGAACACCCGCCAGCTAGCGCGCAGCATCGGCAACCTCGACAACACGGACATTGGCGGGCCCATGAGTTACGACGGCGAGAAGGGCGCCGCTCCTCGGGCGAACCACCCCATGACCTCAGTACGTCCCTAGTCCACCTCCCGTATCCCCTCCCCGCTGTCGTGTCCGCATCGCTGATTTGCATGGTGGGCGGGCAGATCGAGTTCGCGGCGGGCCAACTGCAGACGCAAGTGAGCGAGCTCATGTCCCGCGGGGAGGCCAGCAGCGCGAGCAGCGACACGAAGCTGGAGGGAGATGCGAAGGCGGAGCTCATTGCGGACGCATACCGGCGCGGCACTCTTGGGACGGCGACGGTCTGAGCGGGTATACACCGCGAAGACGCCGCGTAGCGGCGCGTCCACAGGGAATTTGAGCGCGAGGTCACTTTTCTCAGTGGAGGATATCTGACTGTTTCCTTGGGTATGGTGCGAGATAGAGTCTGTTCACGGTGGTTGAAGTGGACTGTCCATGTATTGACGACCAGCTACGAGCGCATGCACGAGATATGGTTGATGTCAACATTCCCGCGTTCTGGGCTGGTACTCACTGGCAGTGGGTCGTCTCTTGCATCCTTCTTACCATTTTCGTCAATTGATATGCACAGCTTTCGGGATACAGCGGCAGCGCTGAGCTCGCAGTGAACCAGCCTCACGTTCGGGAGCAGAAGGCCATCGTTACTTCCAAGGCGAAGCTGGAACCTCCTATGAGAGGGGAGTTGCAGAGCAATTGATTTACTGTGGGAACTGCTGACTTTGAATTTGCAGTTGGAAGCAGTTTAACATCGCTCGTTCAGCTCTGACTCTTGCAGAGCGCGGGTGTATCGCAGAATCAACATGATTTGTGCTACGGGTGGGTTCAAAGGCGCGAGCCATTTTTTGCCTGACTTTGGGATCTGTTTGGGACTTCGCTCATAGGAGGCTCCGACAGCTCGGGAAGAATGATTTTCTTCCGCCCCCGAACGTCACCAGGCTGATTCGCGAGCCTACTCATCAACTACCAGGTTTGCAATACGATGCGCATCTTTCGTATCGCGCCTGCAGCAAGTCAAGAGCACACATCAGGCTCGACAGGCTGTCCTGACTCCCAAGATCCTTGCAGGATATGCACGGCGATCTTCCCTCGTTGTCGACATCAGCTGCCATCCTTCAATGCATTGCAATGCATCGGGATCGTGTCGGCACCTGGTCGCGGAATTCCAACCACGTTGCCTCCGCAATCCGCATTCAACAGCAAGTCTCCGGGCTTTCATCTTGTACCTGAAGCTTCGAGGGCAACGATTAGCAGTCATGGGAAGCCGCATACATTCAAGCCAGCACTCCGATCCGGGTCGGAGTGGGGGGCGTTCAGGCTACGTGTACTTGTCTACGTGAGTTCGCCAGCACCTCCGTTATCGAGCTCGCTCAATGAACTCTGGTGACAGAAGAAGCACCCGCCCCTGGCTATCGTGTGCCCTCACTGCCGGGGTTGGACGCTGTGCACAGCGGGGGCTGTTGCCCCTGCTTCTCAAGGGTCCTCGATCATGCACCGCGCCTGCTTCTTCCGTGATGTCGCGTTGCACGTCGAGGACTGAGATCCGCCGGCAGAAGCTCCTTGAGTTCGGTACGCCGGGCGTGTGTCGGACTGCGCTGCTATAAGACGTGTGGCCGCAGATGCCTCGAGTCCTCCAGGCTACAGAGCAGATACTGACAATGGCAGCTGGTATTACTTCGGCGACCTCTGCGCTCAGCGTTCTCAAAACAGGACTTGGTGCCTTTCTCGTGGGAACGTTCATCTCCACGTTGTGAGCGCTGTTATTTTCCGCCGTACGTGAGCTGCTGACGGGACGCGCACTCCTTCGGTGGTAGCGCGACTGGGATGATTGTGCAGCAAATGATTCGGTATTACCGCCTGTACCCGAACGACCCGCTATATATGAAAATATGGGTATGCGTTCACAATGTCAAGGTCTTGGCCATGATGCGCAGCTGACATGCCGTCCCTGGACAGGTCTTCGTAGCGGTGTGAATACCAAAATACTTCCCTGGTGCGCTGCGTGCACTGATCAGTATTTGTAGGGTCATGCAGCTTCTATCGACCGTGCTCGAGATGCACGTTTGGTGAGGACTAGCAGCCCTCTACCTGCGGCGTCAACAAGCTCACTGTAGCACAGTTACACTGAGCAGATCACACATTACCTGGACCCGGCTGTGTTCCTCAAGAAGACCGTGTGGTGTGTGCTGTACATCACGTTGCCCCGCTTGTCTGCTTTCTGATGCTACGTGTTCCGGTGCATCATAGGTCCGCTACAGTGCGTATATACCCTATATCACATGAGGCCCACGATGTGTATTGACTGGTGGAGATGTCAGGTCATAACTACGCTTACGGTGAGCTCTCCACAAATTCAGCTTGCCGAGTGACGCGCCACCGGATTGACCGTCCCGCTTGGTACAGCCTGTCACCTACGTTGTCTGCGAATGGTTCGTGATCGATCGCGATCCTTCGCAATGCAACCGCAGGAGTGCCTCTGACACATACGATTATATTCCTCTATCAGCTTCTTCGCACGCCGAGTCTACATGTGTGCGTACCTCTCAGCAATGTCTGCGCTCCGACGTCTGCTGACCGATGACTGTTGCAGTGGGACATCGTTACAGGCTGATTGCAATCGCTGCTGTAAGTCGGACTGTGCTTGCCCCCACGCAGGTCCTAACATCGGATGTTTGACGCTAGGTGATATTGATCGTGTCGTCTCTTGGTACGCTTCATTTCTGCATAATTCCCGTCATCGGACGTTGACGGAGTCTGCGTAGGGTTCGCTATCCGTGCGTATGATAGCAACACAACTCTATACTACCACGCTCTAAGCAGCTCTTCTTGCATCTTTAGCGTTGACCGTCACAGCGTGCGTTACTCTGTACCCCACCCAATGCGCTTCATCACTGACTCAACTGCGTCGGTATACAGCGCCACGAGCTCTGGCGCAGAGGCCCAAAAGGACTCCGGCGGTGTACGTAGCCAACACTCGCTCTTTCGGCGCCCCGCGATGCATATTCGCTGATTACAATCGTCTCACAGTGGCAACGCACCACGGGCAGCGCGGTTCTCGTGGCTGGAGATGTAACGCTTACCAGCGTCCTGACTGCGTACTTGCACAGGAGCCGGACCGGTGTACGACGGTACGTCGCTGCTTCCCGTTGCACATTTGGCTCCCTGACCGGGCTCTGCATGATGGATACAGCACGGACTCCATGGTCGACTTCCTGATCCGATACATTGTCAGCTCCGGTAGGCGCGATATGTATCACGCAGCTACAGACAATGACTCACCGGTCGCGTACAGGTCTACTCATTTGGTACGGGACGCTGTCCGCCACCATCGCAGTACCGGGTGCAGCTAACGTCTATCCCCGTAAAGCGCGCTGCACACGGTCAGCCTTGTCCTGGCGAGTGTTGTGATCCCTCGTACCTCGCTGCACCCTATTGACGAGCCTTCAACAGTCAATCGCGGACCCCGGGAGCGCGCTCTTCGTCCCGTCCACGTTGGTCGTCCAGACAGGTACGTTTCGCTCTCTCCGACTCTTCATCAGCTGCTCACGGGATGCCGCCTCCCGACAACAGCATATGTCAGCTCCTTCATCGTGGCGTAAGCAGCCTGCTCCCATAACGGCCTTCTTCCTTGACTGACACGCATCCCTACGCAGGCTGAACACCCGCCAACTCGCGCGCACCGTCGGAGACCTCGACGACACGGACATCGGCGGGCGCATAGACTACGCCGGCGAGAAGGGCGCCGCGCCTCGCGCGGACCACCCGATGACCTCGGTACGTCCCCCGTCGCGAGGGCACCCCAGGAATCGAGTCTGAGTCCGGGATGTTGGCTTATATGACGCGCAGATCGAGTTTGCAGCGGGCAACACGCAGACGCAAGCGAGCGCGCTCATGTCCCGCGGGGAGGCCAGCAGCGCGAGCAGCGACACGAAGCTCGAGGTGGACCCGAAGGAGGAGCTCCTCGCGGACGCGTACCGGCGCGGCACTCTGGGGACGGCGACGGTCTGAATTCTGATCATGCGTAGGCGCCGATGGCGGCGGACGTTCGCGGGGATTCGGATTTTGAAGCTTGAAGCGTGGAGGCTTTGTCAGATAGTAGCAGACTGCTTTTAGCCCGGTTGTATGATGGGTGTGTGATAGAGATCGTGTGCAAGGCGGCTTGGAGTGGAGAAATACTGACTAGTCAATCCCGCCTCCTGGGCTGATGATGTCGATGCACGGTAGATTTTACCTCGCTTCTTTCCGACCTTCTGTGTCGAGAGGCACGGCATGTCCACCCCAATGAAGGCCGACTCCTCTATCGGCGCACGCGGTGGATCATAGTATTGAGCTGCCAGTACTTTGCTGAGTGCTTTGCTATCCGCGCATATCACACGCTCGGGCAAAGGCAAAGCGCGTAAAGATCGATGCGCACCGCGCGCACATACCCTACAGATTCCTCACGTACAGCTCAGGCAACGCGTGGACAACCAGACTTAGTATGTGCAACGAGCACAAGCATCTATTCCCATCAGTATACTCGGACATCGAGCATTCCCATCTAGCGCGACAAGGCCCCGCACCAGCCGGGCCCGCAGCCGCACGCGCGCGCAACACACCAGGTGGTGCCCAGAGCTCAGAGCTTCGCCTTCGCCGTCGCCGCCACCTTCGGGTGCTTCAGGATCTCCTGGAACGCCCTCCGCAGATCATCCTTGAGGTCCTACACAGCGCGCGCACGTCAGCCTCCGCGCCACGGCCGAAACAAGACGAGAGGAGAGAAAGGGAGAGCGGAGCGGAGTGGAGTGGAGTGGGTGTCTCACCTCGACGTCCTCGACGCCGACGCTGATGCGGATGAGGCGCGGGTCGGCGCCGGGGTCCGAGTGGATGCGCTGCTCGATGAGCGACTCGACGCCGCCGAGGCTCGTCGCGGGCTGGGCGTGGGCGGCTGCGTCAGGGGTCTGTCGGATGCGCGGGAGTGAGCGCGGACACTCACGATGAAGTACTTGACGGTGTGCGGCAGGAGCGCCGCGTACACCTCTTTCGTCGTCTGACGGCAGACGATCGCATCGGCAGAAGCTCTTGTCTACTGTTGTGGGGGAGGTGGGAGGGGAGGAAGTACGCACCAGGAGGGCGAAGGTGGGGTTCCACCCGCCCGTGAGCTGCGTCTTCGGGTCGAACCCGCGCGCGTCGACGCCCTGCAGGCTCGAGTGCCACACCTTCTCGATGATACCCGCGGGGATGCCGTCCGCGGACTTGCCCTGTATTCCAACACCCGAGACTCGTCAGCATTGCGTACACGGTGTGTGAGGTTAGAGGGAGAGAGGGACGCACCCCGGCGGCCTTGGCGAGCCACTGCGCGAGCGCGTACGCGTTCTCGGACTGGCGCGGCACGCGCAGGTGGAGCGTGCGGAGGGAGCGCAGGAGGAGCCAGGACTCGAGCGAGCCCATCATGTTCCCGAGGAACGTGCGGATGTGCCAGAGCTGGTGATTCATAGTGTGAGCACTACTAGCAAGGTCGGAGGTGGGGTGGCAGCAATCACCTCCTTCCACTGGTCGAGTGTGGGTGCAACGAGGACACCGCAGAGCAGGTCGGAATGTCCACCGAAGTACTTGGTGCCTGCGTATGTTCAGCATGTACATTTCGAGATACTTCACGTGTGACGTACCGCTGTGCATGATGATATCTGCGCCCCATTTGAAGGGGTACTGGATAGGTGGCGGGGCGAAAGTAGCATCCACGAGCAACCATCCACCGGCAGCATGGACCTACGGTAGTGGGGGAAGTGGTCAGCTTCGCCTAAACCTCGGTCATTGGCTGCGTTCGTACCTTGTCAGCATAGTACTTGATATCCCTAAATGACAGGTCAGCACCAATGTCAGGTACTGCATCGCCGAGGTACACACCGAGCTTCTCCGGTGGGGTTGAGCGGAGTTTCGAGCCAGCAGAGATCGCCGGGCTGGAAGTCGTCGTCTATGCCGATGGTGGGGAGGTCGGTGTTACGGCTGCGCTTGTAGACGTCGAGAGTGGCATGGCAGCCGTGGTACCCTGCGGTGATTGCGACACGCTTGGGCTTGAAGTAGACAAGCGCCTATTGCTCTGGGTGAGCCAGTGTCCGAGCGTAGAGAGAAAGGTCCGTACAGCGTAGGAAGCGGCCAGACCGGACGCGTATGTGATAGCGTACCCCTCCTAGAAACCCGCAGTGAGTACTTGTGCCGTGACATGGGTGTGGACGATCTCCACGCTTACATTGATCTTGCTGAGTACACGCTCGGCGCGAGTGCTCACGTTCTGGGTATAGCGCGAGTAGATGTGGCGGGAGGGGTTCCATGTATCGAACTCGTCTGCGCCAGACACCTCGAGCGGATTGGGCGCCCTGAAGGCTGCGATCAGGGTAAGTCTGAATATTGCACGGTGACAGGGGCTGAATGGGGGAACTCACTTGTCGAGACGGAGATGGAGGGCGCTACCTCCGGGCCATGGAGCTCGTCGTCGGCGTGGACGAGCTGGGTGCCGCTCAACTTCTGGTTACTCTTGGGAGCCATGGTCGTCCTGGGGGAAGTCCGGCGAGTATGTCGTGGACGGTGGGAGATGTGAGCTCGCGGGCGCCATGATATATAGCTGGTGGTTTTGGGCAGGCTGTTTACATACAGCCCGGCGCTTCACACCATATTGCGCGATCGCCGCCGCCCCAATCTTATCGCCCGGACCCCGGCACGGACGCGGATCCCCGGAGCGCCGTGCGTGTTCGCGGCACGTGTGTGTGACGCGACGCGTTCCCCGCCAAAGAGTCTCCACCTCGTTCGTTCGCTCTCGCCTCTTAACCGCACCCGCTCGTCTCGTACACACCTCGTTCTACCTACCCGCACGCTTCAGCTGGCCTGTCTTTACCCTCTTCTTCTGCCTACAATGTCTCTCAGATTTACTCGTCTCGCTGCGGCCCTTCTCCTCGCGGCCTCCCTCGTCTCGCTTCTCGCTGGGGTCTCAGCTGCTGACATCGACGCTCATCGCATGGCTCTCGAGCGCAAATACACAACCCCCCACTCGCTCGGCGAGAACTACGTCTTTGACCCTCGCGATGGCTGGGAGGCCGTCAACACCACCAACCTGAGCTACAAGTACTCGTCTATGGCTGACCCGGATCCGGACCTCGACGACGAACTGGATGACCCTGACACCTCTGACGGCTCTGGGGAACATGTGCTGGAGCCTCGCGCAAAGACATTTAACCCCAAGAAAAGTGTCAAGAAGGCCGTCAAGAAAGTCTCCAAGAAGTCCGCCAAGAAGACATCCTCCAAGGCGGTCGCAAAGCCGACGTCCAAAAAGCTCACAAGCTCCGTCACCGGCGGCCTCACCGGCAGTATCAACAAGGTCATACAGACCCTCAAAGGGTTCGGCAAGCCAGAGCCGGTCATCATCACCTGGTACACTGGGCACGACCTCCTCAACCCAAGCTGCTGGGACAACACCAACTGGCACCCATCCGTAGGCGCTGTTGCTCGCTCGCGTACACACGCAGAATCTCATGTATTGAAATATAGGACGGGTCCTTTGCTGCTGCGCTTACCATGGAGGGGTGGACGAACAAGCCTAGCTGCTTCAAGTTCCTCGAGCGTACGTTTGCTTCAGTTTTCACCCTGAACACGGCCTCCATGTTAACGGCGCTCTGTAGTCTGCCACAAGCCGACGAAGTGCGTCTTCGTGCGCGTCGTCGACTCGTGTGCCGGTTGCGCCAAGGGCTCGAAGCACGTCGACCTCACAAAGGCAGCCTTCGCTTCGCTCGCGGATCTCGACACCGGCATGCTTACCGTACAGATGCGGCCAGCGACCGATCCCAAGGACGGATGGTACGTCGCACACTCACCTTGTCTCGATCCACTGTTCATTTTTGCCAAGGCTGGAGAACTATTGGGGTCCTCAGGTCTGAGGCTGTCAAAGGAGAAGCAGCTGGGCTGCGCTCTGGACGAGCTCGTCTGCTGGCACAGACGCATATACCCACCGTAGCATGGCATTGTATCGATAGCGATGATGTACCATCTACCCAAACACACTATGCACTGTAGAATACACTACTTTTCGACTCATCCCCCGCAGGCGGCCCACCGTACTACGCCTTGATGCTCACGCGCTTGCGCTTCTTGCCCTCGGCGATGCGCTCGCGCACCTTCTCCTCGGACAGGTCCGCCTCGGCCTCGTAGAACTCCGCCGTGCGCTTCGCGTCCGTCTGCCGCTGCAGGAAGCGCAGCGCGGCGAGGTTGTACCCGAGCGCGTCCTTCTGCCGGCGCAGGCCCGCGCGCAGGTGCCGCCGGAGCGGGACGAGCGCGGTGCGCATCACGCGGTTCGCGACGATCTGGTGGTGGTGCGTCTTGAGCAGGAAGAAGATGATGCGCGACGTGAGCACGATGTTCCACTCCTGTGTGTCCCGTCTCGTCAGCACACTGCTCGTCGCACACACTCATGGCGAGGGAGGTGAGGACGACGGTTAACGCACCTTCTGCGCCCAGACGTTGAGGTACCGCATCAGGCTCACGACCTTCCCGAACGGGAGCACGAGCAGCGCGTCGTACAGCGCCGTCGCGGGCACGCGCTCGACGACCTGCAGCACGTACGCCTCGGGCGCGACGTCGTACGCGGCGAGCACCGGGTGGCGCGGCGGCGGCGCGACGCTCTCGGCCAGCCCGCCCTTGGCGCGCGCGTCGTGGTACTCGCGCAGCGCCTCGAGCTCGCCGTCCGCGAGCTCGAGCGCCTCCATGATGCGCTCGCCCGCCATCAGCGTTTCGGTCGTCTGTTTGGTCACGGCCCCGGTCTCGGCGCCGGACGGCGCCGCGGCGTCGGGGTCTGCGCCGGGCGCGCCGCTGCCGATGGGCGCGTCCGCGCGGTTGAGCGTGTCGGCGAGGCCGGTCTCGTAGAGCGCCTCGAGCTCGCGCTCGCGCTCTTCTTCGAGGAACAGCTGGGGCGCGCGTGTCAGTGTGGAGTCGGGGCATGCGTGGACGGGGCAGGCCCGGCAGAGAGGCTTCCCGGCTCGTCGAGCTTTTCCCAGACGCGGATGGACTTGTCGTGCGAGCCGGTCACGACGAACTTGCCGTGGTGGCTGACCGCGAGCGCCCACACCTCGCCGTGGTGGCCCTCGAGCTTCTGGATGTTCTCGAACTGCGAGCCGCGTACATGTCAGGGTACGTAGAGGCGGCGGTGGAGGGAGCGAGCGCACGCACCTTGTCGCCGTCCCAGTACTTGACCATCTTGTCCTTGCCGACGGTCCAGAAGTTGTGCGACGCCTTCGTCTCGCCCTCGCGCGCGTCCGTGCGCTCGAACGCGATCTGCATCACGCTCTCGTCGTGCGCGAACAGCGAGCGGTGGCAGTCGCCGAAGTCGAGCCCCCAGATCTTCACGTTCTTGTCCGCGGAGCACGTCGCGATCAGCTTCGAGTCCGCGGAGATGTCGAGCGCGAGCACGGGCAGCTTGTGCCCGTACAGCGAGAGGAAGAACTTGAGCGTGTCCTGGTAGAACACCTTCACCGTCGAGTCCAGCAGCGCGACCGCGAGCAGCTTCATGTTCGGGCTGTACCGCACCGCGAGCACGTCGTCCGTCATCTTCAGCGTACGGACGTGGACTAGCGTAAGCAGGCTCGCGCTCCGGAGCTGTTGCTCAGGTAAGTATGAGGAGCGGAGGAAATTGGAACCAGTATACGGACGTTGTCACTGTTCGCGGGCTTCCTCTCAAACTCCCAGAACTTCACGTCCTTGTCGGCGCTGCCGCTAACGAGCCCTTGCTCGTCAGGGCGAACGTGGATGGACCACACCGTCGCAGAATGCGCCTGGATTGTGTCCACGAGCGACGACGACGCGATATCATAGATGAGGATCTCGCCAGACTTCGTGCCGACGGCCACTTGTCGGTCGCCCGGAAGGAACGTGCTGCATATCGCGTACCCACAGTCCATCGTGCGGATGCACGCCGTCGTCTTCATGTTCCATATTTTTAGCGAACCTAGACAACTGTGAGCAGGCGGAGACGTTGACAAGAAAAAAGGGGGCTAACCATTGGAAGCAGAGGCCAAGAGGGCGTCGTCTGAACTCAGGCACAGTGTGCGTACGTCTGTCCTATGACCGGGGAGATCGACAGAGAACACGCGCGCTGCCTCTGGAGCTGCATCCTTCGTTTTGGCGGGAGACGGGATGTTGTACACCTCCAGCGCGTTGTTCGCCAACGCCACGAACACCTGCGTGTTACCCTTCGAGACCTCCTCGTCTCCGAAGCAGAAGGACCTGACTTTCCCGCTGGCGCGCACGATGAGATAGGGCGTGAAGCGGTCTGCGAGCTCCACGTCCTTCTCGTCGTGCTCCGCATCCGCTTGGGCGTCGGCGTCTTCGCCCTTTTTCTTGCCCTTTTTCTCGAGCTCCTTCTCCTTGGCGCGCCTGCGCCGCCGAGCCTGCTTCTTCTTAATCTCGTCTTCCGTACGTATCCGGAAGATCTCTACGGACTTGTCGTGGGATTGAACGGCGAGATACGGTTGGTAGGGGTGGAAGGTGATTTGCGCGACACGGTGGGAAGAGGCCAGGGGAAGCGCGGAGACAAAGTTGATGAACTTCATGACCTGCAGTCCTCGTCAGTACGTCTTAAGCGGACAGACGACCGCGGAACGTACCTCGCCGTTCTCGGTTTCCCGCAGACCCTGCGCTAGCGCCTCATGGTCGATTTTCCAAGCCTTCAGCTCTCCTTCGCCGCTGCCAGTGAAGACAAGGTCTTGCTCGGGGTTCAGGTCGATGGTCCATATCTCCGACCTATGGGCGACGACTGTCTGGATGCAGTGCTGCGTCTGGAGATCCCAGAGTTTGAGGAACGTATCCTTCGACGCGGTCAACAGGTATCCGGGTGCGACGCCGGTAGATGTGGAGGGCGCGGATTCGGCGGCCGGGCGGACGAAGCGGATGGCGGTAATCTGGTCGCGATGTCCGCGCAACCTGACGGGTGGAGTTGGCGCAGGTACGGTGAGAAGCGCAAGACGAAGCGTACCGGTAAAGTCCCGCCTCCCCTACGACGTCCCATAAAATGAGGTCTGTATCTTGAGAGCCGGAGGCTAGCCTTGTGCCCGACTCGTCGAACGCGAGCGCGGTGACCGCTTTCTTGTGCCCGTTGAACGTCGCAATGACAGAGCTTGACGAAGCGCTCCATAGACGGATAGAGCCGTCCGCATAGCCGACCGCGAAGACGTCCTTCTGAGGCGAGCGGAGGATGTAGGTGACTTCTGCTCGATGGCCCGTTTCGTGCCACATTGCGAGCTTCGCCGCTACTATCAGCAATACGTACAAGGTAGGTGGCGATGAACATACCATTTGCCCCCTCTTGACATCCCACACCAGCACATCTTCTAGTGCAGGCACATAGGCCAATTTGCCATCGTAGTGCGAATTGGACGAGGAGCTGCAGACAAGCCCGAACGCCTATGCAGGATGTCAGAATATTGCGCGGTCGTATAGCAATCGTCGCGCGCACCTCTGTTGGGCCATGGCGGAGGTAACTCTGGACCATTGGGACTGGAGATGGCGGACGAGAGCAAGAGTCGAGCTAGGACGGCGCGCGCTCGGGTGCGCGGGAGCCAATGAGATGCGGAGGAGGGAATATTTCGAGAGTTCCCACGGGTGCTCTCCATGCACCTCCGATCACTCAGGCCACTGCATCTGCGTGCGCGAGCACGGACGATCCAGACGATCCCAGGCCCACGCTGCTCCTTTGTTCCCAAAGCAGAGCTCCATATTGATAAAATCGCTCGGAGAGGTTTTGCTCTTTCTTTCCGTACCATGACCATGTTGCAGCAACCCGGCCCAGAGGCAGCCCACAAGCTCATCGACTTTCTCAACGCCTCACCCACCCCCTTCCACGCCGTACAGGCCGCGTCCGCTCGCCTGGAGAAGGCCGGTTTCCAGAAGGTACAAGGGGGGCGGGGATGAGGAGGATCTGCCGGACGTGTCTGACGATCAACTCAGATCCGGGAGCAGGATGACTGGGGGAAGAGCCTGAAGCCTGCCGGCAAGTACTACTTCACCCGGTTCGTACCTGCGTACCTCCTCGGTGAGGGAATTTTGAGTTGAATATGTGCGCCTCGCAGCAACCAGAGTGCCGTTCTGGCATTCACGATTCCCCAGAGCTGGCAGCCTGGCGCCGGTGTATCTATCGTCGCGACCCACATCGACAGCCCAAACTTGCGGGTCAGCTTCTCGCCTACCGCGCCCACAGCCGAACGCCACCCCGCGCTCTTGGCTTTGCTCGCCGAGCACCTCTCTGTCTCGCCCGAGTATATCCATGACTTTGAGCTGTACGTGCGCTCTCCTCCTTCCTCGTGATCTCGCTCACCGTGTGATACAGCCATCTGTACGATATCCAACCCTCGACCCTCGGCGGGTTGAGCAACGAGTTTGTGTTCAGCCCCCGGTTGGACAACCAATTCTCCTCGTCAGTACATGGTCACTTCTGCGGCTTGTCGTGATTTCAAACTCACCTCGCTCAGGTTCGCCGCTCTGGAGGCAATCTCCACATTCGCCTCGTCGTCGTCGTTCAACGTCCTCGAGGGCAACGTGAACGTGATCGCGCTCTTCAACCACGAGGAGATCGGCTCCGTCTCCACGTCGGGCGCCGAATCGTCCCTCATCCCCTCTCTTCTGCAGCGCCTCTCGCCCACGCCCGCCGCGTACGCGCAGTCCGTCGCGCGCTCGTTCCTCGTGAGCGCGGACATGGGACACGCCGTGCATCCGAACTACGTGAGCAAGCACGAGGACAACCACGCGCCGCAGATCAACGGCGGTGTCGTGATCAAGACGAACGCGAAGCAGCGGTATGCGAGCGACGCCATCGGCAGCTTCGTCGTGAAGAAGCTGATCGAGAAGAAGGGCGGGAAGGTGCAGGAGTTCGAGGTTCGGAACGACATGTGTGTTGCTATCCTCGTCTTTCGTCAAGAATACGGCTGACGATCTGGTGAACAGGCCGTGCGGGTCGACCGTCGGCCCGATGCTGTCGAAGCTCGGTGTGCGCACCGTAGACGTCGGCTGCGCGATGCTTTCCATGCACTCGATCCGCGAGACCGCCGGGTCGGCAGACGTGCAGCACGCGATCGACCTGTTCACGGCGTTCTTCGAGGGCTTCACGGAGCTCGATAAGGCGCTCACCGTCGAGTGATGTACCATACGCGCGAGCGAGAAGAAGTACATTCAATTGCATACTCGTGTTAGTCGTCAGGTTTACGGCTTATCAAAGTCCAGAGCACGGGCTACTACCGCAGTGTAGACGCGAACGCCTATCCATTCGCTCGCTGACCTTGTGTATAATTGGTGCTCACGGACACGTGAGCCTGCCCGCAGCCTTCGCACCCGTTGACACCCGGGCGCTGCTCCATCACCTCTTCAATCCTAACCACCAGCAGAGGGCTAGCAACGACAGGATGTCGTCAAAAACAGAGTACGCAGGAAACATCCGCCTTACTCAGGCCTTTGAGGTCAAACCTTCAAAATGCGCCCGCGGTACGAAACGAGACGACACACACGGGGCTTTAATATGTATGTCTTCTGTTGTATCAGCACATGTGCAACCCGTTGAGACGATCCAACGGCACGAGCAGGGCGGGGAGACGGCGCACAGGAGACTCACAGATTGCCGCATCGGTGCAAGCTTGCATCGGAACCGAGCATCGAGCCCGCCGCGCGCGAGAAGGCCGGCGAGAGGATCTTGATCAGCCCGCCCGCGCTCCGCAGACGTCGGGACACGCCGCGGCCGCTTTGTCGCCGGGTCCTGCCGCGCTGGGCCTTGTGGGAGGCTGGCCGAGAATCCGCTGGCTGCTAGCATCGAGATTTCAGAGCGGCCGCGGCCGATCCCGACGTCTTCAGTGCCTTGAGACGGGGAACAATGTACGGGACTGCTGTACGCACGTCCGTGTAGGTCCTCGATGTACCTAATGGGTCCAGCGCGTGCCCGCGATCGCCGTCGCTTGCTGGTCATCGCATGATGTGTCAGTCATGTCTGCCAACTTCCGCGCTAAGATGTCGCGCACCTGGTTCGGATATTCTGAATTATCAGCAGCAGGAGATCGGCCTGCTCACACATTCCTCGCGTTCGGCGGTTTTGTACGAAGGCTACTGACGGTCAGGTTCCTGTGCGCACATACCACTACTTCGTGCTGACCTGTGTGCCTTCAACGACCTGGATGCCAATGAGCATAGTTTGCACACGGGGACGGAGAGAGTGTAACGAATCCCGACGTACCGGGAGTGCAACGCAAGCCTGGGGGCGACCGTATCGGACTGGGATACGGCCGACCACTAGCATGGCAGCGTGCAGAGCTCACGGTGAGCGCTCCGTCCGTGCTTCTGCTCGATCGGCTGCCCAACTCGCGCGCGCCCGCTGCGTTGAAAAATTTTCTGAACAGACCAGGAAATGGGTGTGCCGAACGGGCACATGCGTGAGCGCGTTCCCGTACGTGCGCAATTTGTGCATCAGCGACGCCGGCACCCCGGGCAGCTTCACGCCCTGGACGGCGGAGCGTGACGCGAATCCGACGCCATTTCCGGGGTGGCCGTCGACGTTGAAACGCGGCGTACCCGCCCGAGACGTGTGCGTGCGAGGCACACGGGGTGCGGGAAGCACAGTCTGGCGTGTGGTGCACTAGAACACAAATTGTCAGTGCGCGGAGCCGAAACCGGGCCTAGCGTCGTCGCTGAGACGTACGCCGGACGTCTGTCCAGTCAGGATATACGCAGAGACTCGCGGCGCTGCACTCACCTTCGCTCCCCGCTCCCCCTCTGTCTCTCTCCCCATCAGTCACCGGCGAGACCGTCCGATGTCGTCGTCCCCTCCGCCCGCGGCTCCTCTGCCATCCACTATCCTCTGATGCCGTCGACGGAGACGGGTGTGCGCAACGCGCCAGCGGGCTGCACCAAAGTCGACACCCGCCGCCCGCAGCGAAAAGTCAGCCGGCCGGCAGGAGCTCCACGTCGCACTCACCCTCACCCACATCCTCTGGTCAGCGCGAGCTACTCACGCTGGCCTGCTCTTCCTTGTGCCGGTACGTGCCGCGGCCCGGTGTCGACGACGACTGACGCTGCCCCACAGTCGACGGGGATGCAGCCCGCATGCCGGCGGTGATCGCGTCCTCGAGAATTCTCGCGGGACCTACCTCGGATGGGTAAGCAGCGGACGACTTCGCGTCAGGCGGTAGCACGCGGCTTACCTATCCCCAGGCCCGACGTCCGCCCGCCAATGAGTCGGTGCGCCCTGGACGTCTCGGGTACACGTTGTGGACTCGCGCTCCGAGGCTAACGACGAGCCAGAGCGCTCTTCGACTTGCGCATACGGGCGAGGGCGTGCCATGCCGCCTAGGAGTAGTAGAGCTATTGTAGTGGACGTAGATAGACGGCGGGCGGGGGATCGGCACGGTCAAACGCTGTGGTGTCGAGGCACGGCGGCGCGGCGGCCGCAGGAGCGTCGGTCGTACGCGTGTAGCGACACGACGCGGCCGTGCTCCACTCAAATGCGCCGAATGAACGGCGCCGGCAAGCGGGGGGTGCGCGAGCTTGACGGTGGCCAAAGGCGACGTTGCCCGGCGCGTACTTCCAGTGCGAGTGCCACCCGCTCGACGCTCGATGAAACGGCTCGCGCCCTCGAGCGCCGCTGTCTCCAGTAGCCAAGGCACTTCACTATGCCTGGGTAGCGAGGAGCGTCAGCGTCTTGTCGCCACGAGGCGCGGCAAGCGGCAGCGGACGCACCTGTCATAGAATGCTATCGACGACCCACAGGTCACGCCCGCGGGCAGATCCGCGCCACGGCGGTCGTCGCATACGCGTGGCGTTGCGTGGGACTCGATACCAAGCCTCGTAACGCGCATGCCGCGCCGGGCAAACCGCCTACTTGCATGTCAAGGCGTCTGCGACGCTGGCGGCCCGTCGATGGTGGATTTTGAGACGGGCGCGGATCGCCCCAGGATCACGAAGGGCGGGTGCGACATGTTCCGGCTAGAATACTGTGCGAACAGCGGAGGGATGAGGCGCAAGGGCGAACCAGGGCGGGGAGGTTTGTGCCGACGCCCATGAAATCGCCGAAACGGTCGAAACCCGAATGTGCCGCAGGGCGATTGAAACTCGCAGGACGGGTTCATGGTAGATAGTCCTGTAAGCATACCTGATTTCAAGAGGACCCTGCTCGAAATGAAGCGCAGGGACGAGAATTTGGTGCCAAAAACGCGAAAATTGCCTGAAATAGCGGTGTGGTGAGCGCAAATCGCGGCCAGATAGGCTGACATCATACCAGTATCAGTCCCCTGTCTCTCTACAGCAAGTTATCATACTTCCGTGCGCGGAAATAGAGGGGCGGCAGCTTAAACGACAGGAAACGAGCGCTAGGAAGCGCCCGGCTGGGAGGGTCACGGCGAGAAGAGAACGGCAGGGGCGAATCTGCGCTCGCGATGGCGGGATACGCGAGGTCAGTACCAGCGCTCTCAGACATTTCTGCGGCGCGCTATCGAGAGCACAGGCAGCGACGCGACGTACTTGCCGATGCGCGCGAGGAGGGCGGGCTCGGCACCACCTTTGATTCCCCGCGTAGGGCGTTGCTGGTGGCGATGTATGTTCTACCGGACGCGTGTTGAGCGTGTCTTTGAGCTACACACAAACGAGAACCTTCGAGCGAGATGAGCAAAGAGTGACAAAAGAGAAAGTTGCGCAGAACACACCGATCAGTGGAGAAAACACCGTGCGAGCCCGGGTGAGGATATGCACCCAAACGGCGCCCAGCGTGAGGCTCCTCATGCAGGACAGCAGCGACACGCGGAAAAGCCGAGTGCAAGCGTGTCTAGCGCGAGAGGGTGAACGAGCGTCGGGCGAGAGAAGTGGGCTCATGCAGAGAGCGAGCGCGGGCAGAAAGAGCAGTTTGGCAGAGACGAGCGATTCGCAACCGAGACGCGATTGGCGGCAGTCGAGGCCGACGCGGTCTCTGCGCAGAGCTCACTCTCTGCCAGAACGCGTCCAAGGGATGTCCGAGTCGACGGTCGAGGACGGCTGAGCGCGGGCACTGACGCGTGACGTCAGGGCAGTTCCCACGGGCGCTCTCCATCCACCTCCGATCACTCAGGCCGTCCGCCCCGCCGAGTCTCAGTGTGTATCTGCGTGCGCGTGCACGGCACATCCCAGGCCCACGCTGCTCCTTTCTTCCCAAAGCAGAGCTCCATAGTGAAGAATCGTCTACTAGAGGCCCTCGCGCAGGATGCGCTCTCCCTTGCCGTGCCATGACCATGTTGCAGCAACCCGGCCCAGAGGCAGCCCACAAGCTCGTCGACTTCCTCAACGCCTCGCCCACCCCCTTCCACGCCGTACAGGCCGCGCCCGCTCGCCTGGAGAAGGCCGGTTTCCAGAGGGTACAAGGGGCGGGGAGGAGGAGGATCTGCCGGACGTGTCTGACGATCAACTCAGATCCGGGAGCAGGATGACTGGGAGAAGAGCTTGAAGCCTGCCGGCAAGTACTACTTCACCCGGTTCGTACCTGCGTACCTCCTCGGTGAGGGGAATTTGAGTTGAATATGTGTGCCTCGCAGCAACCAGAGTGCCGTTCTGGCATTCACGATCCCCCAGAACTGGCAGCCTGGCGCCGGTGTGTCCATCGTCGCGACCCACATCGACAGCCCCAACTTGCGAGTCAGTCTCTTACACCTACCGCGCCCACAGCCGAACGTGAACTGACCGGGATATCCTTTAGATCCGGCCTGTCTCGAAGCGTACCAAGGCTGGTTACCTCCAAGTAGGCGTCGAGACCTACGGCGGCGGTATCTGGCACTCCTGGTTCGACCGTGACTTGGCTTTAGCGGGACGGGTTGTGATCGCGGACAAGAGCGGGAACTTCCAGTCCAAGCTCGTGAGGATAGACAAACCTCTCCTCCGCATTCCGACTCTCGCCATTCACTGTGGGACATCTCACGCTCTCATCCTAACCTGAAGCTGACGGATCACTTCAGTGGATAGGAATGCCGGATCTGACTTCCACTTCAACACGGAGACGGAGTTCGTCCCCATTCTGGGGCTCGTGGCTTCACAACTCAACTCTTCTGCGAAAGAAGGCGCAGAAGCAACCCAGGGTGAGGGGAAGTTGCTTCGAGCATCCAAGGCAACCACCACCCCGCGCTCTTGTCTTTGCTCGCCGAGCACCTCTCTGTCTCGCCCGAGTATATCCATGACTTTGAGCTGTACGTGCGCTCTCCTCCTTCCTCGTGATCTCGCTCACCGTGTGATACAGCCATCTGTACGATATCCAACCCTCGACCCTCGGCGGGTTGAGCAACGAGTTTGTGTTCAGCCCCCGGTTGGACAACCAATTCTCCTCGTCAGTACATGGTCACTTCTGCGGCTTGTCGTGATTTCAAACTCACCTCGCTCAGGTTCGCCGCTCTGGAGGCAATCTCCACATTCGCCTCGTCGTCGTCATTTAACGTCCTCGAGGGCAACGTGAACGTGATCGCGCTCTTCAACCACGAGGAGATCGGCTCGGTCTCCACTTCGGGCGCCGAATCCTCCCTCATCCCCTCTCTTCTACAGCGCCTCTCCCCGACTCCCGCCGCGTACGCGCAGTCCGTCGCGCGGTCGTTCCTCGTGAGCGCAGATATGGGGCACGCCGTCCACCCGAACTACGTGAGCAAGCACGAGGACAACCACGCACCGCAGATCAACGGCGGCGTGGTGATCAAGACGAACGCGAAGCAGCGCTATGCGAGCGATGCCATCGGCAGCTTCGTCGTCAAGAAGCTGATCGAGAAGAAGGGCGGGAAGGTGCAGGAGTTTGAGGTTCGGAACGACATGTGCGTTATGTGTCTGCATTGTTGGCTTAGGACAGATCACTGACGACGTTCACTGTAGGCCTTGTGGCTCGACCGTCGGGCCGATGTTGTCGAAGCTCGGTGTGCGCACCGTTGATGTCGGCTGTGCGATGCTGTCCATGCACTCGATCCGCGAGACCGCCGGATCAGCGGACGTGCAGCACGCGATCGACCTGTTCACGGCGTTCTTTGAGGGTTTCACGGAGCTCGACAAGGCGCTCACCGTCGAGTGATGTACCGTATGCGCGAGCGAGAAGTACACCAAATGCATACTCATTTATGACATCATATCAACAGAGCACTATGGCGCGGATGTGCACGCCTATCCCTGCGCTCGCTGAGCTTGTGTATGATTGGTGCTCACGGACACGTGAGCCCGCCCGCAGCCTTCGCACCCGCTGACACCCGGGCGTTGCCCCATCACTTCTTCGATCCTGACCACCAGCAGAGGGCTAGCAGCGACAGGATGTCGTCCAAAACAGGCCGAGCAGGGGGCATCCGCCTTCCTCAGACCTTTGAGATCAAGCCGCTGCGATACGGTGCGTCTCAGTAGTCATTGATGCATTCCTCCCGGATCGCGACGCTTACCTCCTGCGTGACACAGTCGACCTTCCGACTGCTACTCGTCATAGCAACAATGCGTTCCGCGAGGAATCTCAGCATCGGTATATCGCAGTAAGCCCAACAGCACCGCGCACACTCACCGCGACGCGAGATGGCGGACAAACACCACATTAATACCAGGACGCCGACAGCATGCCTTTCCACGAGCAGCGCGAGTATCTGGGTAAACTCGCGATCCTGATGGACAGCGTGCGTCTGCTGGACTCGTTCTGCATCAACGGCGGCGAGTCGCTCCTCCTGATGTTCGGAGTATCTCCCTGTACGTCGTTCGAGGGGAAGAGCCTAAGATTCGTTTCTCAGCGGAGAACCTGGGCGGACTCGCGGCCCTGTGAGTACGATCGTGCTTCCGCTCCTCGGTGTGGTCGGGTCTGCGGAATACAAGAAGGCATGTCTTGCTGATCGCCGTTCGGGCTAGCATGCTTCGTACTGATCACTGGGATTCTAGAGACGCGCCTCGATCGTCGAGAAGGTGCGCGCACTCCTCAAAGCCGCTTTCGGCGACAGCACGGAAGACATGCTCGAGATACACTGGCTCGCGACCGCCCCGGAGTGCCAGGGGCGCGGCTACGCCAGCGCACTCATGCGGGTCGCCAACGACATGGTCAGCTCCCTACTCTCCATCATGCCTCGGATCTCCTACCCAGGCCAAGTTGGTGCTTACTGCTGCGGGTGGACAGGCTGATGCGCAGGGGCGCGGAGTGTATGCGATTACGACCGACGCGTACAGGTTCTACGAGGCGCACGGGTACACGGTCCTGTCGGAGGGCTTCGTTGGAGGGGACAACCCGAAGTGGCACGGCGATCCCGTGGGCATTCGCATTGTAAGCGGTCTCGCACTTCGTCACGCGCGCGGGAGGCTCACAAGCTGGTGTGCGGCGCAGGTATGGACTGCTGTACGTACACACACGCGAGATGGGGCGGCGTGCGCATGGGCGTCGGGTGCGAGTCGGTTCCGCGGGCGGGGAAGAGAGGATGGCCGGAGCACGATTCTGGTCGTTCAGACGGGGATTGAGAGAGGTATTGCGAGAGGTATTGAGACGGGTATTGCAAGAGGTACTGGGACGGGTGTTGGGACGAGTGTTGGGACAGGTAGTGGGATGGGTGTTGGGACGGGTATGGGGACGGGTGTTGACGCATTCGCGGTGGGCAACTACACGGCCAGTCGGGCTACAGTAGGTCAGGTAGGTCGAGCTTCTCGCAATGTAATATATACATCGGTTTGTGCACTATTTGAGCCGTTGCATCTGCGAGGATTGCGCGGTATCGGTGCATGGACGAGCAGAAAGTAATAACTGCATGCCGGGCAGCGGGCGAAGATCCACGAACAGCCGCGAGCGGAGTATGCACGGTGCACAACCATATTCGTCCGAACGCCGACGCTGCCGCCCGGACGTCCCTGAGCATTTCCGTCCGGCCTACTCGCCTCATCAAGCACGGCGTTTTGCCGCTTTCACTCGCCGAAAGTCCCCCCGCCTCGCTTCTTACGGTCCTCTGAATTTCGAGCTCACGCTGCCGCGAATTCTTCCTCCGAACACCGAATTTCTACGCGAAAGGGCGCGTTGTGCAAGACACAAATTGATGCATTGAACAGGACTAGACTATATACCATACAAGAACCAGCCTACTACAAGGCGGCCTCGCCGACAACCTTCCCACCGCCGAACTGGATGGCCCGGCGCACCGTCGACGCCGGCGAGCGGAGCTCCTCGATCGGGCCGTTGACGAGGCAAACTCGCTGCCCGTCGTCTGCAGCACGTACCACGCGCTCGCGCGCCGCACGCCCGGAAGCAGCGCGTCAGCAAGCACGTCAGCACGAGGTGCGAGAGATGGCGCACATGATGACTTACCGATCCTGGACTCGAAGACCTCGCGCAGCTCGCCGCGGACACGGGCGCAGGGGCTGCCACGCCTATCCCGGGCCAGG
This sequence comes from Trametes sp. AH28-2, assembly GCA_001304625.1. NCBI lineage: Eukaryota > Fungi > Basidiomycota > Agaricomycetes > Polyporales > Polyporaceae > Trametes > Trametes sp. AH28-2. The sequence continues at coordinate 498,897 of KQ464079.1, read as the reverse complement.
CGCCGCTCGATAATGATTGGGACGCAGGAGACGGACATAGAGAGCGGCGGGGAGGCACAGTGCGGATCTGAATGCGAGCATGAGGGGTGGAAAGGGAGAATCAGGGAGAGGGACGCCCCTGCAGGTCCGAGGCGGCCTGGCGGAAGCAGTGGTCAGCCTCGCATTTATACATGTGCGCCTGCAGCGGATAGTCGACCGGCCGGTAGCCGTTTAAGTGCGCCCGACGATCCCGCTTGTACAGGTAAGCGGCCGCTCGGTGCACGCCCGATTGCATGAGCTGCATCCGGCAGTAGATTCTCCTACTACTCACCTCGGATAACGTCATGTCCCCGCAGCCGGCCGCTGTATTCTTCGGTCGTTTCACCCTACCCCCAAAACGGAGCGTTAGACCGTGTGACGGCTCTGCCCGCGTAAGACGTACCCCGAACAGCCTACCGTCGAATCAACTTCGTGCACGGCTGTAGGACGCGTTGCTCACTGCGAGTGTGCCTCCTAGAGCTGAGCACGCGTTGTTAGTGAACGGCAGCATGAGCGTACCTAGAGAAGGTCTCGCAGCTCCGCGAGTATCCGACTGTCCCAAGAACCAGGGATCTCCGTGCAATGTGCATAGTGCTGCCGTTACCGCCGCTGTCAGCAGTCGCGGCCGACAAAATAGAACCCACCAACCTGACCTCTGTACACTCCGTCCGGGTGTTCTGGCCACGCGGCGAGCTACGTGAGAAGCTGCCCCGTTTCTTGGGCGCGATCTGCCGGTGCTCTGCGAGTAGGCGACGTCAAGACACAACACCGCGTGATCGAGAACACCGCCGGGGCTCACCTTGCATGTCGGCGTTGGTGGGCAGTCCCTGCCCGCGCAATCAAAATGCGCCCGCGGTACGAAACGAGACGACACACACGGGGCTTTAATATGTATGTCTTCTGTTGTATCAGCACATGTGCAACCCGTTGAGACGATCCAACGGCACGAGCGGGGCGGGGAGACGGCGCACAGGAGACTCACAGATTGCCGCATTGGCACATGCTTGCATCGGAACCGAGCATCGAGCCCGCCCCGCGCGAGAACGCCGGCGAGAGGATCTTGATCAGCCCGCCCGCGCTCCGCAGACGTCGGGACTTGCCACGGCTGCTTCGTCAGGTCCCGCCGCGCTGGGTCTTGGGGAAGGCCGGCCGAGAATCCACTGGCTGCTAGCATCGAGATTGCTGAGCGCTGAGCGGCCGCGGCCGAGCCCGACGTCTTCAGTGCCTTGAGACGGGGAACAATGTACGGGACTGCTGTACGCACGTCCGTGTAGGTCCTCGATGTACCTAATGGGTCCAGCGCGTGCCCGCGATCGCCGTCGCTTGCTGGTCATCGCATGATGTGTCAGTCATGTCTGCCAACTTCCGCGCTAAGATGTCGCGCACCTGGTTCGGATATTCTGAATTATCAGCAGCAGGAGATCGGCCTGCTCACACATTCCTCGCGTTCGGCGGTTTTGTACGAAGGCTACTGACGGTCAGGTTCCTGTGCGCACATACCACTACTTCGTGCTGACCTGTGTGCCTTCAACGACCTGGATGCCAATGAGCATAGTTTGCACACGGGGACGGAGAGAGTGTAACGAATCCCGACGTACCGGGAGTGCAACGCAAGCCTGGGGGCGACCGTATCGGACTGGGATACGGCCGACCACTAGCATGGCAGCGTGCAGAGCTCACGGTGAGCGCTCCGTCCGTGCTTCTGCTCGATCGGCTGCCCAACTCGCGCGCGCCCGCTGCGTTGAAAAATTTTCTGAACAGACCAGGAAATGGGTGTGCCGAACGGGCACATGCGTGAGCGCGTTCCCGTACGTGCGCAATTTGTGCATCAGCGACGCCGGCACCCCGGGCAGCTTCACGCCCTGGACGGCGGAGCGTGACGCGAATCCGACGCCATTTCCGGGGTGGCCGTCGACGTTGAAACGCGGCGTACCCGCCCGAGACGTGTGCGTGCGAGGCACACGGGGTGCGGGAAGCACAGTCTGGCGTGTGGTGCACTAGAACACAAATTGTCAGTGCGCGGAGCCGAAACCGGGCCTAGCGTCGTCGCTGAGACGTACGCCGGACGTCTGTCCAGTCAGGATATACGCAGAGACTCGCGGCGCTGCACTCACCTTCGCTCCCCGCTCCCCCTCTGTCTCTCTCCCCATCAGTCACCGGCGAGACCGTCCGATGTCGTCGTCCCCTCCGCCCGCGGCTCCTCTGCCATCCACTATCCTCTGATGCCGTCGACGGAGACGGGTGTGCGCAACGCGCCAGCGGGCTGCACCAAAGTCGACACCCGCCGCCCGCAGCGAAAAGTCAGCCGGCCGGCAGGAGCTCCACGTCGCACTCACCCTCACCCACATCCTCTGGTCAGCGCGAGCTACTCACGCTGGCCTGCTCTTCCTTGTGCCGGTACGTGCCGCGGCCCGGTGTCGACGACGACTGACGCTGCCCCACAGTCGACGGGGATGCAGCCCGCATGCCGGCGGTGATCGCGTCCTCGAGAATTCTCGCGGGACCTACCTCGGATGGGTAAGCAGCGGACGACTTCGCGTCAGGCGGTAGCACGCGGCTTACCTATCCCCAGGCCCGACGTCCGCCCGCCAATGAGTCGGTGCGCCCTGGACGTCTCGGGTACACGTTGTGGACTCGCGCTCCGAGGCTAACGACGAGCCAGAGCGCTCTTCGACTTGCGCATACGGGCGAGGGCGTGCCATGCCGCCTAGGAGTAGTAGAGCTATTGTAGTGGACGTAGATAGACGGCGGGCGGGGGATCGGCACGGTCAAACGCTGTGGTGTCGAGGCACGGCGGCGCGGCGGCCGCAGGAGCGTCGGTCGTACGCGTGTAGCGACACGACGCGGCCGTGCTCCACTCAAATGCGCCGAATGAACGGCGCCGGCAAGCGGGGGGTGCGCGAGCTTGACGGTGGCCAAAGGCGACGTTGCCCGGCGCGTACTTCCAGTGCGAGTGCCACCCGCTCGACGCTCGATGAAACGGCTCGCGCCCTCGAGCGCCGCTGTCTCCAGTAGCCAAGGCACTTCACTATGCCTGGGTAGCGAGGAGCGTCAGCGTCTTGTCGCCACGAGGCGCGGCAAGCGGCAGCGGACGCACCTGTCATAGAATGCTATCGACGACCCACAGGTCACGCCCGCGGGCAGATCCGCGCCACGGCGGTCGTCGCATACGCGTGGCGTTGCGTGGGACTCGATACCAAGCCTCGTAACGCGCATGCCGCGCCGGGCAAACCGCCTACTTGCATGTCAAGGCGTCTGCGACGCTGGCGGCCCGTCGATGGTGGATTTTGAGACGGGCGCGGATCGCCCCAGGATCACGAAGGGCGGGTGCGACATGTTCCGGCTAGAATACTGTGCGAACAGCGGAGGGATGAGGCGCAAGGGCGAACCAGGGCGGGGAGGTTTGTGCCGACGCCCATGAAATCGCCGAAACGGTCGAAACCCGAATGTGCCGCAGGGCGATTGAAACTCGCAGGACGGGTTCATGGTAGATAGTCCTGTAAGCATACCTGATTTCAAGAGGACCCTGCTCGAAATGAAGCGCAGGGACGAGAATTTGGTGCCAAAAACGCGAAAATTGCCTGAAATAGCGGTGTGGTGAGCGCAAATCGCGGCCAGATAGGCTGACATCATACCAGTATCAGTCCCCTGTCTCTCTACAGCAAGTTATCATACTTCCGTGCGCGGAAATAGAGGGGCGGCAGCTTAAACGACAGGAAACGAGCGCTAGGAAGCGCCCGGCTGGGAGGGTCACGGCGAGAAGAGAACGGCAGGGGCGAATCTGCGCTCGCGATGGCGGGATACGCGAGGTCAGTACCAGCGCTCTCAGACATTTCTGCGGCGCGCTATCGAGAGCACAGGCAGCGACGCGACGTACTTGCCGATGCGCGCGAGGAGGGCGGGCTCGGCACCACCTTTGATTCCCCGCGTAGGGCGTTGCTGGTGGCGATGTATGTTCTACCGGACGCGTGTTGAGCGTGTCTTTGAGCTACACACAAACGAGAACCTTCGAGCGAGATGAGCAAAGAGTGACAAAAGAGAAAGTTGCGCAGAACACACCGATCAGTGGAGAAAACACCGTGCGAGCCCGGGTGAGGATATGCACCCAAACGGCGCCCAGCGTGAGGCTCCTCATGCAGGACAGCAGCGACACGCGGAAAAGCCGAGTGCAAGCGTGTCTAGCGCGAGAGGGTGAACGAGCGTCGGGCGAGAGAAGTGGGCTCATGCAGAGAGCGAGCGCGGGCAGAAAGAGCAGTTTGGCAGAGACGAGCGATTCGCAACCGAGACGCGATTGGCGGCAGTCGAGGCCGACGCGGTCTCTGCGCAGAGCTCACTCTCTGCCAGAACGCGTCCAAGGGATGTCCGAGTCGACGGTCGAGGACGGCTGAGCGCGGGCACTGACGCGTGACGTCAGGGCAGTTCCCACGGGCGCTCTCCATCCACCTCCGGTCACTCAGGCCGTCCGCCCCGCCGAGTCTCAGTGTGTATCTGCGTGCGCGTGCACGGCACATCCCAGGCCCACGCTGCTCTTTTGTCCCCAAAGCAGAGCTCCATATTGATAGAGTCGCTCGGAGAGGTTTTGCTCTCCCTTTCCGTGCCATGACCATGTTGCAGCAACCCGGCCCAGAGGCAGCCCACAAGCTCGTCGACTTCCTCAACGCCTCGCCCACCCCCTTCCACGCCGTACAGGCCGCGCCCGCTCGCCTGGAGAAGGCCGGTTTCCAGAGGGTACAAGGGGCGGGGAGGAGGAGGATCTGCCGGACGTGTCTGACGATCAACTCAGATCCGGGAGCAGGATGACTGGGAGAAGAGCTTGAAGCCTGCCGGCAAGTACTACTTCACCCGGTTCGTACCTGCGTACCTCCTCGGTGAGGGGAATTTGAGTTGAATATGTGTGCCTCGCAGCAACCAGAGTGCCGTTCTGGCATTCACGATCCCCCAGAACTGGCAGCCTGGCGCCGGTGTGTCCATCGTCGCGACCCACATCGACAGCCCCAACTTGCGAGTCAGTCTCTTACACCTACCGTACCACAGCCCAAAGGGCACTGACTGTATAACTCCAGATCCGGCCTGTCTCGAAGCGTACCAAGGCTGGTTACCTCCAAGTAGGCGTCGAGACCTACGGCGGCGGTATTTGGCACTCTTGGTTCGACCGCGACCTGGCTTTGGCGGGACGGGTTGTGATCGCAGACAAGAGTGGGAACTTCCAGTCCAAGCTCGTAAGGATAGACAAACCTCTCCTCCGCATTCCGACTCTCGCCATTCACTGTGGGACCTCTCACGCTCTCATCCTAACCTGAAGCTGACGGGTCACTTCAGTGGATAGGAATGCCGGATCTGACTTCCACTTCAACACGGAGACGGAGTTCGTCCCCATTCTGGGGCTCGTGGCTTCACAACTCAACTCTTCTGCGAAAGAAGGCGCAGAAGCAACCCAGGGTGAGGGTGCTTCGAGCATCCAAGGCAATCACCACCCCGCGCTCTTGTCTTTGCTCGCCGAGCACCTCTCTGTCTCGCCCGAGTATATCCATGACTTTGAGCTGTACGTGCGCTCTCCTCCCTACTCGTATTCTCGCTCACCGTGTGATACAGCCATCTGTACGATATCCAGCCCTCGACCCTCGGCGGGTTGAGCAACGAGTTCGTGTTCAGCCCCCGGTTGGACAACCAATTCTCCTCGTCAGTACCTGGTTTTGCGGCATTTCGTGATCTCGCACTCACCTCACATAGGTTCGTTGCTCTGGAGGCTATTTCCACGTTCGCCAGCTCCTCGTCGTTCAACGTCCTCGAGGGTAACGTGAACGTCATCGCGCTCTTCAACCACGAAGAGATCGGCTCCGTCTCCACGTCGGGCGCGGAATCCTCCCTCATCCCCTCTCTTCTGCAGCGCCTCTCCCCGACCCCCGCCGCGTACGCGCAGTCCGTCGCGCGCTCGTTCCTCGTGAGTGCGGACATGGGACACGCCGTGCACCCGAACTACGTGAGCAAGCACGAGGACAACCATGCGCCGCAGATCAACGGCGGCGTCGTGATCAAGACGAACGCGAAGCAGCGCTACGCGAGCGACGCCATCGGCAGCTTCGTCGTCAAGAAGCTGATCGAGAAGAAGGGCGGGAAGGTGCAGGAGTTCGAGGTTCGGAACGACATGTGCGTATTCACCCACCGTGTGCGCGAGACGGATTGTTGACGGTGACCTTCCCAGGCCGTGTGGCTCGACTGTCGGCCCGATGCTGTCGAAGCTCGGTGTGCGCACTGTAGACGTCGGCTGCGCGATGCTTTCCATGCACTCGATCCGCGAGACTGCCGGGTCGGCAGATGTGCAGCACGCGATCGACCTGTTCACGGCGTTCTTTGAGGGCTTCACGGAGCTCGACAAGGCGCTCACCGTTGAGTGATGTACCATACGCGCGAACGAGAAGAAGTACACCCAATTGCATACTCATTTGGAGCATCAAATCAACAGAGCACTAGCGCGGACGTGAATGTACATCCCTGCGCTCGCTGACCTGATGTACTATAGGTGCTCACGAACACGTGAGCCTGCCCGCAGCCTTCGCACCCGTTGACATCCGGGTGTTGCCCCGTCACCTCCTTAATCCAAACCACCAACAAAGGGCTACTGGCTAACAGCTACAAGATGTCGTCCGAAACAAAGCAGGACGGGATCAACCGCCCTACTCTGAGGTTTGAGATCAAGCCTCTGCGATATGGTGTGTCTCATTAGTCGTTCTTATGTCGATACCGGATCGCGACGCTTACCACCTGCGCGACCCAGTCGACCTTCCGAAGGCTACACAACACAGCAACGACGCGTTCCGCGAGGAATCTCAACATCGGTACATCGCAGTAAGCTCGACAGCACCGCGCACCCTTCGCGCGACGCGAGATGGCCGACCAACACCGCATTTGTAACAGGACGCCGACAGCATGCCTTTCCACGAGCAGCGCGAGTATCTGGGTAAACTCGCGATCCTGACGGACAACGTGCGCCTGCTGGACTCGTTCTGCATCAACGGCGGCGAGTCGCTCCTCCTGATGTTCGGAGTATCTCCCTGTACGCCGTTCGAGGGGAAGAACCTAACATTCGTTTCTCAGCGGAGAACCTGGGCGGACTCACGGCCCTGTGAGTACGATCGTGCTTCCGCTCCTCGGGGCGGTCGGGTCTGCGGAATACAAGAAGGCATGTCTTGTTAATCACCGTTCGGGCTCATGCTTCGTACTAACCGTTAGGTCGTAGAGACGCGCCTCGATCGTCGAGAAAGTGCGCGAACTCCTCAAAGCCGCGTTCGGCGACGGCGAGCAAGACATGCTCGAGATACACTGGCTCGCGACCGCCCCAGAGTGCCAGGGGCGCGGCTACGCCAGTGCGCTCATGCGGGCCGCCAACGGCATGGTCAGTCGCCTGCTTCGCGTCATGTCTCCTACGCAGGCCAAGTTGGTGCTCACCGCTGCGGGTGGACAGGCTGATGCGCAGGGGCGCGGAGTGTATGCGATCACGACCGATGAGGTTCTACGAGGCGCACGGGTACACACGGTCCTGTCGGAGGGCTTCGTTGGAGGGGACAATCCGAAGTGGCACGGCGATCCCGTAGGCATTCGCATTGTAAGCAGTCTCGCACTTCGTCACGCGCAGGAGGCTCACAAGCTGGTGTGCGGCGCAGGTATGGAATGGTGTACGTACACACACGCGAGATGGGGCGGCGTGCGCATGGGCGTCGGGTGCGACTCGGTTCCGCGGGCGGGGAAGAGAGGATGGCCGGAGCACGATTCTGGTCGTTCAGACGGGTATTGAGAGAGGTATTGAGACGGGTGTTGGGACGAGTGTTGGGACAGGTAGTGGGATGGGTGTTGGGACGGGTATGGGGACGGGTGTTGACGCATTCGCGGTGGGCAACTACACGGCCAGTCGGGCTACAGTAGGTCAGGTAGGTCGAGCTTCTCGCAATATATCGGTTTGCGCACTATTTGAGCCGTTGCATCTGCGAGGATTGCGCGGTATCGGAGCACGGACGAGCAGAAAGTAATTACTGCATGACGGGCAGCGGGCGAAGATCCACGAACAGCGGCGAGCGGAGTATGCACGGTGCACAACCATATCCGTCCGAACGCTGGCTCTGCGCCTGATGCCGCCGCCTGACGTCCCTGAGCATTTCCGGCCTACTCGCCTCATCAAGCACGGCGTTTTGCCGCTTTCACTCGCCGAAAGTCCCCCCGTCTCGCTTCTTACGATCCTAAGCAACTAGAGCTTCGCGCTGCCGCGAATTCTCCCTCCGAACACCGAATTTCGACGCAAAAGGGCGCGCTGTGCAAGACACAAATCGATGCATTCAATAGGACTAGACTATGTACCATACAACACCCAGCATTACGAGAACTAGCCTACTAGAAGGCGGCCTCACCGACGACCTCCCCCCGCCGAACTGCATCGCCCGGTGCATGCGAGTCAACACCGGCGAGCGGAGCTCTACCGCCGGGTCGTCGACGAGGCAAACTCGTTGCCCGTCGTCTGCAGCACGTACCGCGCGTTCGCGCGGCGCACACCCGGGAGCAGCGCGTCTGCAAGCACATCAGCAACTTGATAAGGTGCGAGAGATGGCGCACATGATGACTTACCGATCCTGGACTCGAAGACCTCGCGCAGCTCTCCGCGGACGCGGGCGCAGGGGCTTCCATGCCTATCCCAGGCCAGGCGCTGCTAGGGAAAGATTGGGACGCAGGAGACGGACATAGAGTGCGGCGGGTAGGTAGAGGGCGGATGTGAGCTCGAGGAGTGGAACGGGAGGAGCAGGGAGAGGGACGCCCCCGCAGGCCTGAGGCAGAAGTAGTGGTCAGCCTCGTTTTATACATGTGCGCCTGCAGCGGATCGTCGACCGGCCGGTAGCCGTTTAAGTGCGCCCGACGATTCCGCCTGTACAGGTAAGCGGCCGCTCAGTGCACGCCCGTTTGCATGAGCTGCATCCGGCAATGGGCTCCCCTACTACTCACCTCGGACGTCATGTCCCCGCAGCCGGCCGACGTGTTCTTCGGTCGCTTCACCCAACCCCCGAAACGGAGCGTTAGATCGCGATGCCGGGAGACCGTGTGACGGCTCTGCACACGTACGACGTACCCCAAACATTCTACCGTCGAAATCAACTCCGTGCACGGCCGCAAGACGGGTTGCTCACCTCGGGGATGTCTCCTAAAACTTAGCACACATTGTCAGCGAACGGCAGCATGCGCGTACCTCGAGAGTCTCGCAGCTCCGCGAGTATCTGTGTATCCCGAGAATCAGGGATCGCCGTGCGCAGTGCAAGATACTCAGGCTGTCGTTCAAACCGCTGTCAGCAGTCGCGGCCGACAAAATAGAACCCACCGACCTGGCCTCTGTACACTCCGTCCGGGTGTTCTGGCCACGCGGCGAGCTACGTGAGAAGCTGCCCCGTTTCTTGGGCGCGATCTGCCGGTGCTCTGCGAGTACGCGACGTCAAAACACAATACCGCGTGATCGAGAACGCCGGGGCTCACCTCGCATGTCGGTGTTGGTGGGCAGTTCCTTCCTACGCAGTCAAAATGCGCCCGCGGTACGAAACGAGACGACACACACGGGGCTTTAATATGTATGTCTTCTGTTGTATCAGCACATGTGCAACCCGTTGAGACGATCCAACGGCACGAGCAGGGCGGGGAGACGGCGCACAGGAGACTCACAGATTGCCGCATCGGTGCAAGCTTGCATCGGAACCGAGCATCGAGCCCGCCGCGCGCGAGAAGGCCGGCGAGAGGATCTTGATCAGCCCGCCCGCGCTCCGCAGACGTCGGGACACGCCGCGGCCGCTTTGTCGCCGGGTCCTGCCGCGCTGGGCCTTGTGGGAGGCTGGCCGAGAATCCGCTGGCTGCTAGCATCGAGATTTCAGAGCGGCCGCGGCCGATCCCGACGTCTTCAGTGCCTTGAGACGGGGAACAATGTACGGGACTGCCGTACGCACGTCCGTGTAGGTCCTCGATGTACCTAATGGGTCCAGCGCGTGCCCGCGATCACCGTCGCTTGCTGGTCATCGCATGATGCGTCAGTCACGTCTGCCAACTTCCGCGCTAAGATGTAGCGCACCTGGTTCGGATATTCCTTAATTCTCAGCAGCAGGAAATCGGCCTGCTTACACATTCCTCGCGTTCGGCGGTTTTGTACGAAGGCTACTGACGGTCAGGTTCCTGTGCGCACATACCACTACTTCGTGCTGACCTGTGTGCCTTCAACGACCTGAATGCAGATAAGCATAGTGTGTACACGGGGACGGAGAGAGCGTAACGAATACCGACGTACCGGGAGTGCAACGCAAGCCTGGGGACGACCGTATTGGGCTGGGATACAGCCAATCCCTAGCCTTGCAGTGTGCAGAGCTCACGGTGAGCGCTCCGTCCGTGCTTCTGCTCGATCGGCTGCCCAACTCGCGCGCGCCCGCCGCGCTGCAAAATTTCGCTGAACGGACCGGGAAATGAGCGTGCCGAACGGGCACATACGTGAGCACGTTCCCGTACGTGCGCAATTCGTGCATCAGCGACGCCGGCACGCTAGGCAGCTTCACATCCTGGACGGCGGAGCGTGGCGCGACTCCGACACCATTTCCGGGGTGGCCGTCGGCGTTGGAACACGGCGTACCCGCCCGAGACGTGTGCGCGCGAGGCACACGGAGTGCGGGAAGCACAGTCTGGCGTGTGGTGCACTAGGACACAAATTGTCAGTGCGCGGGGCCGAAACTGAGCCTAGCGTCCACGCTGCGACGAGCACCGGACGTCTGTCCAGTCAGGATATACGCAGAGACCCACAGCACTGCACTCACCTTCGCTCCCCGCTCCTCCTCCGTCTCCGTCTCCGTCTCCCTCACCGGCGAGACCGTCAGATGTCGTCGTCCCCTCCGCCCGCGGCTCCTCTGCCATCCACTATCCTCTGATGCCGTAGACGAAGACGGGCGTGCGCAACGCACAAGCGGGCTGCCCAGAAGTCGACACCCGCCACCCGCAGCGAAATGTCAGTCGGCCGGCAGGAGCTCCACGTCGCACTCACCCTCACCCACATCCTCTGGTCAGCGCGAGCTACTCACACTGGCCTGCTCTTCCTTGTGCCGGTACGTGCCGCAACCCGGTGTCGACGACGACTGACGCCGCCCCACAGCCGACGAGGATGCAGCCCGCATGCCGACGGTGAGCGCGTCCTCGAGCAATCTCGCAGCACCTACCTCGGACGGGGTGTCGCTCAGCAGGTAAGTAACAGACGACTTCGTGTACGGTGGTAGCAATGTGGCTCACCTCTCCCCAGCCCCGACGTCCGCTCGCCGTTGAGCCGGTGCGCCCTGGACGTCTCGTGTACACGTCGTGGACACGCGCTCCGAGGAAGGCGACGAGTCGGAGCGCTCTTCGACTTGCGCATCCGGGCGAGGGCGTGCCATGCCGCCTAGGAGTAGTAGAGCGATTGTAGTGGACGTAGATAGACGGCGGGCGGGCAATTGGCAAGGTCAGACGCCGTGGTGCCGAGGCACGGCGGCACGGCGGTCGAAGGAGCGTCGGTCGTACGCGTCCAGGGACACGACGCGGCCGTGCTCCAATCGAATGCGCCGAATGAACGGCGCCGGCAAGCGGGGGGTGCGCGAGCTTGACGGTGGCCGAAGGCGACGTTGCCCGGCGCGTACTTCCAGTGCGAGTGCCACCCGCTCGACACTCGACAGAAGGGCGTGCACCCTCGAGCGCGGCTGTCTCCAGTAGCCAAGGCACTTCACGATGCCTGGGTAGCGAGGAGAGTCAGCGTCTTGTCGCCACAAGGCGCGGCAAGCGGCAGCGTACGCACCTGTCACAGAATGCTATCGACGACCCACAGGTCACGCCGGCGGGCAGATCCACGCCACGGCGGTCGTCGCATACGCGTGGCGTTGCGTGGGACTCGATACCAAGCCTCGTAACGCGCATGCCGCGCCGGGCAAACCGCCTACTCGCATGTCAAGGCGTCTGCGACGCTGGCGGCCCGTCGATGGTGGATTTTGAGACGGCCGCGGATCGGCCCAGGATCGCGAGGGGCGGGTGTGACACGTTCCGGGTAGAAAACTGTGCGAACAGCGGAGGGATGAGGCGCAAGGGCGGACTAGGGCGGGGCGGTTTGTGCCGACGCCCATGAAATCGCCGAAACGGTCGAAAACAGAATGTGCCGCAGGGCGCTCGATACTTGCAGGACGGGTCCATGGTAGATAAGGCGTGTTGGTATCCCTGTTTGCGAGAGGCTACGGCGCGAAATGAAGCGCAGAGACGAGGATTTGGTGGCAGGAACGCGGAAATTGCCTGTAATAGCGGTGTGGTGAGCGCAAATCGCGTCCAGGTAGGCTGTGATCACACCAGTGTGAGTCCACTGTCGCTCTACAGCGAGTTATCATACTCCGGTGCGCGGAAATAGAGGGGCGGCAGCTTAAACGACGGGAGACGAGTGCTAGGAGGCGCCTTGCTCGGAGGGTCACCGCGAGTAGAGAACAGCAGGGCCGAACTGGCGGTCGCGATGGCGGAATACGCAAAGTCCGCACTAGCGCTCTCAGACGTTTCTGGGGCACGGTATCGAGAGCACGGGCAGCGACGCGACGCACTTGATGATACACGCAAGGAGGACCGGCGCGGCCTGACTTGCGATTCCCCGCGTAGGACGTGGCTGGTAGCGATGTATGTCCTACCGGACGCGTGTTGAGCGTGTCTTCGAGCTACACACAAACAAGAACCCTCGAGCGAGATGAGCAAAGAGCGAAGAAAGGAGAAAGGTGCGCAGAACGCACTGATCAGTGGAGACAACACGGTGCGAGCCGGGTTAAGGATGTGCACCCAAAGGGCGCCCAGCGTGAGGAGCCCCTCGCGCTAACGATGCAGAGGACAGCAGGGGAGCAACGGAGTGCAAGCGTGTTCGGGCGCGAGAGGCTGAACGAGCGTTAGGCGATCGAAGTGGGCACAAGGAGAGAGCGAGCGCGGGCAGAAAGAGCACTTTGGCAGAGACGAGCGATTGGCGGCAGTCGAGGTCGACGCGGTCTCTGCGCAGAGCTCACTAGATCTCTGCCAGAACGCGTCCAGTGGATGTCGGCGGTCCAGGACGGCTGAGCGCGGGCACTGACGCGTGACGTCAGGGCAGTTCCCACGGGCGCTCTCCATCCACCTCCGGTCACTCAGGCCGTCCGCCCCGGCCCCGCCGAGTCTCAGTGTGTATCTGCGTGCGCGTGCACGGCACATCCCAGGCCCACGCTGCTCCTTTCTTCCCAAAGCAGAGCTCCATAGTGAAGAATCGTCTACTAGAGGCCCTCGCGCAGGATGCGCTCTCCCTTGCCGTGCCATGACCATGTTGCAGCAACCCGGCCCAGAGGCAGCTCACAAGCTCGTCGGCTTCCTCAACGCCTCGCCTACTCCCTTCCACGCTGTTCAGGTCGCGTCCGCTCGCCTGGAGAAGGCCGGCTTCCAGAAGGTACAAGGGGGCGGGGAGGAGGAGGATCGGCCGGACGTGTCTGACGATCAACTCAGATCCGGGAGCAGGATGACTGGGAGAAGAGCTTGAAGCCTGCCGGCAAGTACTACTTCACCCGGTTCGTTCCTGCGTACCTTCTCGGTGAGGGGAATTTGAGTTGAACATGTGCGCCTCGCAGCAACCAGAGTGCCGTTCTGGCATTCACAATCCCCCAGAACTGGCAGCCTGGCGCCGGTGTATCTATCGTCGCGACCCACATCGATAGCCCCAACTTGCGAGTCAGTCTCTTACACCTACCGCGCCCACAGCCGAACGTGAACTGACCGGGATATCCTTTAGATCCGGCCTGTCTCGAAGCGTACCAAGGCCGGCTACCTTCAAGTAGGCGTCGAGACCTACGGCGGCGGTATCTGGCACTCCTGGTTCGACCGCGACCTGGCTTTGGCGGGACGAGTTGTGATCGCGGACAAGAGCGGGAACTTTCAGTCCAAGCTCGTGAGGATAGACAAACCTCTCCTCCGGATTCCGACACTCGCCATTCACTGTGGGACCTATCATGCTCTTATCCTGACCTGAAGCTGACGGATCACTTCAGTGGACAGGAATGCCGGATCCGACTTCCACTTCAACACGGAGACGGAGTTCGTCCCCATCCTGGGGCTCGTGGCTTCACAGCTCAACTCCTCTGCGAAAGAAGGCGCAGAATCATCCCAGGGTGAAGTTGCTTCGAGCATCCAAGGCAACCACCACCCCGCGCTCTTGTCTTTGCTCGCCGAGCACCTCTCTGTCTCGCCCGAGTATATCCATGATTTTGAGCTGTACGTGCGCTCTCCTCCTTCCTCGTGATCTCGCTCACCGTGTGATACAGCCATCTGTACGATATCCAACCCTCGACCCTCGGCGGGTTGAGCAACGAGTTCGTGTTCAGCCCCCGGTTGGACAACCAATTCTCCTCGTCAGTACATGGTCACTTCTGCGGCTTGTCGTGATTTCAAACTCACCTCGCTCAGGTTCGCCGCTCTGGAGGCAATCTCCACATTCGCCTCGTCGTCGTCGTTCAACGTCCTCGAGGGCAACGTGAACGTGATCGCGCTCTTCAACCACGAGGAGATCGGCTCCGTCTCCACGTCGGGCGCCGAATCGTCCCTCATCCCCTCTCTTCTGCAGCGCCTCTCGCCCACGCCCGCCGCGTACGCGCAGTCCGTCGCGCGCTCGTTCCTCGTGAGCGCGGACATGGGACACGCCGTGCATCCGAACTACGTGAGCAAGCACGAGGACAACCACGCGCCGCAGATCAACGGCGGTGTCGTGATCAAGACGAACGCGAAGCAGCGGTATGCGAGCGACGCCATCGGCAGCTTCGTCGTGAAGAAGCTGATCGAGAAGAAGGGCGGGAAGGTGCAGGAGTTCGAGGTTCGGAACGACATGTGTGTTGCTATCCTCGTCTTTCGTCAAGAATACGGCTGACGATCTGGTGAACAGGCCGTGCGGGTCGACCGTCGGCCCGATGCTGTCGAAGCTCGGTGTGCGCACCGTAGACGTCGGCTGCGCGATGCTTTCCATGCACTCGATCCGCGAGACCGCCGGGTCGGCAGACGTGCAGCACGCGATCGACCTGTTCACGGCGTTCTTCGAGGGCTTCACGGAGCTCGATAAGGCGCTCACCGTCGAGTGATGTACCATACGCGCGAGCGAGAAGAAGTACATTCAATTGCATACTCGTGTTAGTCGTCAGGTTTACGGCTTATCAAAGTCCAGAGCACGGGCTACTACCGCAGTGTAGACGCGAACGCCTATCCATTCGCTCGCTGACCTTGTGTATAATTGGTGCTCACGGACACGTGAGCCTGCCCGCAGCCTTCGCACCCGTTGACACCCGGGCGCTGCTCCATCACCTCTTCAATCCTAACCACCAGCAGAGGGCTAGCAACGACAGGATGTCGTCAAAAACAGAGTACGCAGGAAACATCCGCCTTACTCAGGCCTTTGAGGTCAAACCTCTACGATACGGTGTGTCTCATTAGTCATTCTTGTGTCGATTCCGGACCGCAAGGCTTACCACCTGTGCGACCCAGTCGACCTTCCGAAGGCTACACAGCACAGCAACGATGCGTTCCGCGAGGAAT
Organism: Trametes sp. AH28-2; assembly: GCA_001304625.1. Taxonomy (NCBI): domain Eukaryota; kingdom Fungi; phylum Basidiomycota; class Agaricomycetes; order Polyporales; family Polyporaceae; genus Trametes; species Trametes sp. AH28-2. The sequence goes on along the minus strand of KQ464079.1, from coordinate 483,294 downwards.
CTCAGCATCGGTATATCGCGGTAAGCCCAATAGCACCACGCGACGCGAGATGACTGGTCAACGCCGCATTTGTACCAGGACGCCGACAGGATGCCTTTCCACGAGCAGCGCGAATATCTGGGTAAACTCGCGATCCTGACGGACAGCGTGCGCCTGCTGGACTCGTTCTGCATCAACGGCGGCGAGTCGCTCCTCCTGATGTCTGCAGTAATCGGTCGTATGACGTCTCCGGGCAAGAGGCTGACTAGCATCTCTCAGCGGAGGACCCGGGCGGACCCGCGGCCCTGTGAGTACGATCGTGCTTCCGCTCCTCGGGGCGGTCGGGTCTGCGGAATACAAGAAGGCAAGTCTGGACAGCGGCGGTACGGGCTTATGTTTCGTACTCATCATTTGGGTCCTAGAGACGCGCCTCGATCGTCGAGAAAGTGCGCGAACTCCTAAAAGCCGCGTTCGGCGACGGCGAGGAAGACATGCTCGAGATACACTGGCTCGCGACCGCCCCGGAGTGCCAGGGCCGCGGCTACGCCAGCGCACTCATGCGGGTCGCCGACGACATGGTCAGCTCCCTACTCTCTATCATGCCTCGGATCTCCTACCGAGGCCAAGTTGGTGCTTACTGCTGCGGGTGGACAGGCTGATGCGCAGGGGCGCGGAGTGTATGCGATTACGACCGACGCAGGTTCTACGAGGCGCACGGGTACCACGGTCCTGTCGGAGGGCTTCGTTGGAGGGGACAATCCGAAGTGGCACGGCGATCCCGTGGGCGTTCGCATTGTAAGCGCACTCGCACTTCGTAACGCGGGAGGCTCACAATCTCATGTGCTGTGCAGGTTTACAGAGCACCGAGGGTTCCCGCTGAGAAGGAATTGTGAACTACACAAGGCACTATGTGTGATGCGCGATAGTATGCGCAGTATCTCGCTGGAGAGCGTAGATGGATATTCTCCACTCCAGTCTGTGGGTAAGGAAGTATGTTCGAGCTCAATCCTTCGCTACTTGTAAGTGTCTCCGCCGAGGCTACAGGAATTTCAGCGCGCACGATCAGCAGAGTATCTCTGCGCTTGCGATAAGGGCGCACTGATTCGCTCTAGGCACAGTTCAGCGGTATCGGTGTCGTCTCGTGAGAACATATGCGCAGCCTGGACTAAGCATCCCATATAAATGGACGACGTCTCGTACCTAAAGCGCAGTCGCTGTGCACTTGACTATCTACATGGCGACAACCGAGAAAGACTGTCTGGAGTGTGCGGCGCCGTCTGCGAAACACGACGCAGAGGCTCCTACGATACCGATCCCGCGTCCGCTGCAATATGGCGAGTGTGGACGAGTTATCCTGGCGATAGTATATCCTGACGCATGTTCATTTCTTTCAGGCGATATCCCAAATGCCACGAAGACGAGCTACGAAGCAATACTCGGGAGCCAATTGAGCCTTTACCTGGATGTGAGCGAGTCTTGATGCCGCCTTTCACATGCACTGACACTTCGGTAATATGATGTAGACTGTAGACACCGCTCCCGCACGGGAGTGGAGGCAGAAATTCGCGCATGGGCTGTCCCTAACCGATCACGTTTCCGGCCGGACGGGTATGACCATCGACGATGGCGATGCAGTCCTTACTCTGTGAATCCATCTCATCCTAGCTGTGCGTTCTTTGTTGCGGCTCACATCCATTCACAGCGGTCTCCCAGGGACTAGAGGAGGGCGGCTGTTGCCGTTCTTCGCGCCGCTCCTCAAAACGTTTGACACCGAGGAGTTAATCAAGGTAATTCGCAACATATAAAACCGGACAGCGAAGAGGAGCATTCTCACACATCTTCGGTCGTAGAGGAAAAAGGAGCTAAGCGCGAAGATGGCGGCGATGGCGAAGACTGCTTTCGGGGACGCGATTGAGGACATGATCGAGATAGAAGGCCTGGCGACGGCTCCGCCTGTGCAGGGCAAGGGCTACGGCACCGCGCTGATGCTCTTCGTGAATGCCATGGTACGCTTCCTGTTGTCGCACCGTACGTCCAACACGAATGAGCCGCGAGCGATTTACAGGCGGACGTCCAGAAACGCGGCGTCTATCTCATCACCTCGGACACACACACGTTCTACCAGAGGTTCGGCTACTCTATCGTCGGAGCAGATGTCTTAGGCGCAGACAACCCGGCGTGGTCCGGAGAGCCTGTGCCTATCCGACTCGTGAGTGCTGCGCGACAGGGCGTAGAACGTAATTGACATCCATCCACACAGATGTTCAGGCGGCCGAGGAAGTTTCCTTTCGAGGCCGACTCGGAGAAATGTCTGGCTAGCTAAATGCACCCGGATGTTGGTCTCGACGCTGCACTCCACATTGCGAATTTGTGAGGCGCTAGTTAAGAAACACGAAGGTGGTGTCATGTGTATCTTGATCTGGGTTCCAGCAATCCCGCTAAAGTGGGTTGATTGAGAATGCCTGCCGCGACGGGCACACAATGTTATACATACATGGCATAGCTTGCCTAGTTGCGCTTGTCATCTGGCATCAATAACGCCTACCATGTCTGCCAATGTACGACATCATATGAACCGGGACGTTGCAGGATTCGTCCTGCGAGGCCGCCGGCGTCCTACGGCTTCGGAGCCACATGCTGGTATCAGCCTCGCCGGCGGCTCACGTCCCTTATAAGTTAACCAATTTTCCCCAACAGCGTCTGATGATCTTCTGGACTCCCCTACGAAGCGCAGGTAGGAATGGAACTGCATATCTGCGACCCCTTACTCGCCGAACCTCAGTCCGAACGAACACCGCTCTTGCACGTTCTCGAAGAGCGGGGTGACGATAGGATGTTCGAGGTGTTACCTTTGAAGTACGGTAAGGCCGCAGTCTCATCTTCCACCTCGGTGTGCAGTCGAGGCTAACCCTCTTCTTGCCAGGTGAGGTTCTGAAGGCCGCCGATACGACCCACAGAGCGTTCGTCAACGATGCTATCATGACCTACTACCGGGTGCGTCCTCGCTCGAAGATAGCCTGGTTCCATCCAAGCTGTTGGCACGACACTCAAAGCAATGACTTCTCAGTCGGTAGACACCGCCCCGCTCTATGACACGCGCTGGAAGCTAAGGCATATTGCCACATTTTCGGATGCCGTACACCAAGGCCGGATGCTTACTGTGAACCAAGGAGAGGCCCTTCTGGAATAGTGAGTGTTTCTCGCGACCTCTGCGGAGCATCTTCTGACTGAGATGCTCATAGCGGCGTCCCAGGCAACAGTGATTCTAGCAAGCTGTTGAACATCTTCCTCACGGTACTGGAAAGTACCGATACTCCCGAGCTCAAGAGAGTGCGTATTACCCCGCACACAACATCCCTCCGCGGAACCTGACTGACCCATCACGACCAGAGAAAGACTGAATTCCGTGGGATGATACAAGGATTCATCAAAGACGTGTTTGGTCCTCGGGTCAACGACATGTACTCCCTTGAGGTGCTAGCGACCGCTCCCGAAGCACAAGGGCAGGGGTACGCCTCGGCCCTTGTCGTTGCCGTAACAGACAAGGTTCGGTCATCGAAGACGACGACTTGCCCACTCCGAGTTGACACGTTCTGTTCTCAAGGCGTTGGCGGAGGGTCGCGACACATGGGTCATCACGGCGGGCGCCCGTAGCTTCTACGAGCGGCTTGGTTTTCGAGTCATCTGGGAAGGAACCCTAGGAACCAACGACCCGACTTGGGAGGGCGAACCAATCTCCATCTTTGTGGTACGTCACTTCTTTGCTCCGGGATTTCACACCTAGTGAAAGATTGACGTTGGAACACAGTTGCTCAAGAGCGCAGGCAAGGCCAGTCCAACAGTTGAGAACAGCCCTGCGTCCTGGGAGAAGTACTAGCAACATGTTGAGTTTTGCCCCAGCACATGTAGGAGGTCGGTGAGAGCCGGCGTAGCGTCCCTGCGAACGTTTTTAACATCCGATCGCCATAACTCTTCTGACCATCGTCCCCGTCAGGGATCATGCAACATGGTGGTTCTCGCGGTGGTGTCTTTGCTATACGGGCCTGGTCTGAGTAATAGACATATGTCGGTGTATAGCGCTGAGCAGACGATCATGTGCAAAAGCGCAACCTCCGGCCTGGCCACATGGCAGAGTGCCTGCGGATCGCAGTCCATGCGAAGATCCGGCAGCACTTCGACCGAGCTGGAACATCTTCGCCGCTGCAAGTCGCCCAACTATCACGGAAGCTGATGGCAGTGATCCTCCGGTATTCTCGGGCATCATTTACAATAACTACCACGTCCCGCCAAAGCTACAACTGCTGTCCCGGTCCCCTCATCCACACCGTCCACCACTGTGTCCGCACCTACAACGCTCCGCCCGAGAACTGTGGCGTGTGATCATGGAGCCCTCTGAGACTAAGACTTATGATGAGAAAACACCGCTCCTGCGGCAGCACGGGGTACGCGGGGTCCGAGAGATCAAACCCGTCCCCATGAAGTACGGTATGCAGCGCTCCTGGAAAGGTGCGGTAGGTGTCTAGTGTCGTTACTGAGGCAATAAGCCGATAGGTGACATGCCCCGCGGCGCCGATACAATCGTCAGAGCGTTCAAAACGGACTCCTTGATGAAGTACTTCGATGTGAGTGTGTCCCGTCCCGGTGAACCCGCGTACGCGGCACATAACCATCGAGCATGTCAGGATGTGGACACCGCACCTTTCCCGGATGGACGCGCAAAAGCGCGCTACTATCTCATGTTCGAGGCTGGCATCCGGCAGCACCGACAGCTAGCCATCGACGGTGGCAGCGCCGTTCTAAAGTAGTGAGTCTTGAAGCGCTTGTCATTGGACACTGTGTTGTCAGACATATGAACGCGTCACAGCCAAATACCAGGAGGTCCTGGCGATCCCTGGGTACATACGTACCTCACGAGCGCTATCTACAAGCTATCCAGTACGCGTGAATTACTAAAGGTATGCGTGTAGAACGTACCTCCGAATGTGGATATAGCTGATGTTGGATTGTATAGCGAATCAAGGAGTTCGAGTCGAAGACGTTCGCGGCGGTCATGGATGCCTTCGGAGAGAAGATCTCGGAGATGTACGAGATTCAGTCGCTTGGGACGGCCCCGGAGGCCCAGGGACAAGGCTTCGGTTCGGCCTTGGTCACGGCAGTAACGGACTTGGTATGCCAGTGTACCAGCTCTGCCCGGATTGGTCCTGACCTCACCTGCAGGCAGATGCTGATAGTCACGATGTGTGGCTGGTCACAACTGATGCGCACCTGTTCTACGAAGGCTTGGGGTTCTCGACCGTCCGGAGCTTCGTCGTCGGGGACGATAACCCAGCTTGGAATGGGGCACCCATCACCATCCGCATTGTGGGTCCAAGTTCTCGCGAGTATAGTATACTGCTGAAGTTGGCACACCCATGCAGATGCTTCGACCTTGGAAGAAATCGGTGGAAGATGTCTAATGGTAGATGCATGAGACATATGCAAGCAACATGACCGAGTTGGTGCATGCTCACCGTGTCGACTCTTGTAGACTTCACACTAGAAGGTAGATGTACAGGCCGCAATATCTACATAACCTCGGCACACTGTACTTCCCATGTATTCACACCGGATTCAGAATCTGTGCGCTATCAAGAAGCTTCATCAAACGGGCTTTCCAGCGCAGTGCGTACCTCCGAAGGCATATGTGATAGAGTGCTCACCTCGCGTACTCTTCATCTGCTCGTCGAGCTACACATCGGGGACCAGGTTATGAGGCGTATTATGGGTATGTGCGCCCGGAGAAGACTCAGATCTAAGACACCCATCTGCTTGATATCGTACGGGCTTGACACGGCGAGGTTGCATATGCTACGCTTACACACAACGCGTTTCACGGGCGGCACGAGACGCGCGCCCGGCGGCCGCAGTGTCGTGGAACGCCAGTGTGACGCTGATCTTTCCAGTCGTATACGTGGCCACTAGCACGGGCGGACCAGGAAGATAAGACTGACGCTTTACAACGCAGACCGCACTGCGATCGTCCTGACGTCCGCGCTTCCCCCAGGGAAGAGCCGCTGTAGCAGTTTTGCGGGCAGTGTGGCCACCCAGCCGCGGACTTGACAACGATGACGGCAGACTACGACCCATCCGCTCACTATGTCAGCGAGAGAACGCCACTCCTGGACGAGAAAGTCCATGGTAAACGCCAGGATTTCGAAGTAAAGCCCATGCGATACGGTGAGCAGGGGCACATCTACGAATGTGAACCCAACTACGAACTCACCTGCTTCTGTCACCCTTCTAGCGGACCTCCCCAAGGCTGTCGACAGCGCGCAAAAGATCTTACACGATGAAGCCATGATGAACTACCTCATCGTGAGTGCGCAGCCTTGGTGTATCGCATCCGTCTGTACCTTCTGAGCAGTTGGTAACGCAGACGGCGGATACCGCCCCGTTCTTCGAGGCACGGTGGAAGACAAAGAACGGCATCAACATGGCGGATGGGATCAGCCAGAAGCGCATGCTCACGGTGAACGGCGGAGACTCTATCTTGAAGTAGTACGACACCTATCCCTTTGCGGGTGCGAGCTGCACGAACTGATGTCCGTCGCCGCAGCGGAGTACCGGGTAACAGGAACGCCAGGAAGGTGTACAAGTTGCTCGCCTACCTCATCAGCGCGACCGACCCCCCTGAGGTCAAAAAGGCAAGTGGCATCAGCATATCCTAGACGGGTGGACCGACTGACGGCAGAGAAAATGTTACAGAGGACCAGAGAATGCGCCGAGAAGATAGGGGCCTTGGTCAAATCTGCCTTCGGGGACAGCATCGGGGACATGTACGAGATACAGTCCCTGGCCACCGCTCCAGAAGCCCAAGGCCGAGGCTATGCCTCGGCTTTGGTGACCACTGTGACCGACTTGGTAAGGGACACCGGCAAATCGTGGTGCATGTCTGATGCGGTCTGTCGCTCATGTGCAGGGAGACGCGGATGGCCATGCGGTGTGGGTGCTTACCACGAGCGCATACGGGTTTTACGAGACACTGGGGTTCGCAATTGTCGGCGAGGACACCGTTGGAGAAGACAATCCGACATGGGATCATGAGCCGGTGACTATACGCGTCGTAAGTGCTCCACGGACCTCCTGAGAGCATCCGGTGCTGAAGGCAGCCTTCAGATGCTCAGGCGGGCGAACACTGCTAAGCACAGTGTCCGAAGTAGAATGGGAGGACCCGTGAGCTGTGCTGTCGATCATGACACAACTTAGCTAGCGCGCTGCAGAAAGTGTTTGCGACGTACCCATCCATGCTCATATAAAGCAATGCAACCGGTACTGAGCAGTACTGTGCGTGTTGGCAACAGGGTCATTAAGAAGGAGCATGTCAGAGACGTGATATTATACAACCGGCACGATACAGTAGGGGGCAACAGGTCTGCGACCATCCGGTATGACCGCAGAAGCAGGAAGCAGTGGAAAAAGAGACGTGGCGCGAGATCACCGCCGCGCCCGCTTCTTCCGTGGGTTTTCAGAGTCGTCCTCGGCTGCTGCGGCCTTGGCGGATGGCCGTGGGGGAGGGCCGCTGAGCAAGCTCCGCTTTTTCGCGGTGCGCGAGTAGTGTGCGAGAACCCATTCGCGCTCGGCCTCGGTCTGCTCGATTGTGCCTTGTCGAATCTCGTAAGCTGCGTAGAAGTAGTGAGCATGGCTTTGAGTCGAATTGTGCGAATAGCCGTACGCTTCATCTCAAATCGTGGGCCGACCTCTGCAAGTTGAACCTGTTTTGGCGGGATCTTCATGAAGACATGATGCCTATCAATGCGGCGTCGATGGTCAGTACGGCTCCGACTCCGAGGAACCCGTTGTCCTACCTGAACGAGATGAAGTCATCCTCGTTCGAGAAGGTCATCACACGCTTGCTGTCCTCTTTTGGTACCGGGAAGAGATACTTCAGCACGTCCCGTATCCGCTCGCCGAGCTTGGAGGAGAAGTTCTCGAAGATGAGGTGGGGGTATTGTTCGGAGACGGTGGAGGACTTGTACGACGCGATGTCGTGTCGTAGTTGGACGTTGTGGAGTGTGAAGTACACGGTGGGTCCGTGGGGGAAGTGTGAAACGATCATAGCGTCTAGGAAAGGGTCATGAGGTTCGCCCGAGTTTTGTCAGGTGTGAAGGTTCTACGCACCTGGTACGCCGCGGTGTTCGTGCAGTACGACCAAGTCGGTTACATCATTCGCCCGGCATGCCTCTGCTAGTTCCTTCACAACGTAATTTCCACGGTTTATCCGGTGTGAGTTGGGGAAGACCAGGCGCATTTCCTACAGTACGACGGGTCATGGATTGGACATGCACCAAAGGGACACTCAATGTACGCACCTTGGCGAACTGCAGGAGCTTCGAACTGGGGTCTCTTGATGTCGTAACAACAATTTTGGGATCAAGAATCCCGGCGCGGGAGTATTCGTTGTCGATGTGGGATGAAGGCTCTGCGCTTTCTGCTTAGCTGCATACCGGTAAGCTCGGGGAAGCTAGACGTACCCGCTTGAGCCTCGTCAAAAGCGAGGTCGCGCCCCAGCTCCTTCGCGTCCTTCCTCAGCTCTGTCGGCAGTGCCTTCCCAGCCGCGAGCGCATCCTTGATCTGCTGTTTCCGGACATATGTCTGTCGTTCCTGCGACTCCAAAGACTTCGCGTAGATGTACTGGCGACGCTCACGCGCTTGCCGACGGATCTGCGCATGTTTTAAGCATCAAATGCAGCACATCATGTATCTGAGAGCTCACCATGATGCTCAACGGTGAAGGAGGGTAACTGAGAGCGAGAACCGAGAGGCGTGCGGGTGTGGCGGCAGGACCAGACTCGCGAGCGCTTACACGACCATTGCTGCAATGGGCGCCTACCAAAATTTCGATCGAAAGTGGTGAGCGTTGGAGATAAGATTAGATCTCCGAGGTGTCTGGGACTCGGAGCAGGTACACATCATTAGGAGGATTTGCACGCACGCAAACGTATGTACAATGCAAACAGTATAGGCATCCATCATTCAATCTTTGCGGGTGAGGTAAATTACAGACAGTCGAATGAAAGCCCACACCAACCCGATCGCACAGTACACGCTCGTCAACATCAACGGCAGGAACTCCAGCGCAGATACGCCGCCCTCTACCGCCGCACCCTTCTCGCTCGTAGCTTCTTGTGTCGGAGTTCGTCGTTTCGTGAACAAGGGGAAAAGTGTGACAAAGAGTTGGAGGAGGGGGAAGCCGGCGAGGTAGAGCCTCTCCAGAACATCGATGACCACGGCGAAGATGCCTTGAGGGAATCTAGACCGCTAGCGGTGAGATCCTGCTAATACAGTCGGACGTGCTGACTCACTGGTACACTTGACGATGTATAGGCCTCAGAACGAAAATGGCCCAAAGCACCGAGTAGACAATCTTGACCAGAGTTTCTGATCTTGAGATTAGACGAGAACGGCACGGAGAGATTGTGGCACACGTACCTGCGGGCGTAAACAAAAGGGGGAACAGAGAGTAGATCCCTGCTATGGACGCAATCATGAACGTCCGGAAATACGCATTGTCTTCGGCCGCCAACAGACTGTGAGATAGAATGATCAGGTCTCAAATGGCGGAAAGGCGACGGAGTCCACAAACCTGAGAGGCACGAGGACGAGCAGAATGGCTTTCTCGTGCACATGCCAGCCAAACATGTACGACGTGAAGCCACAGAGTGTCAGCGCGGTCACGAACGACTTGTAGGATGTATTGGTCCAGAGCTTGCCCATATAAATCTACGTGAATTTGGATGAGGTTAACCGACATCTTCAGACCGTCAGTATTACATACTGTCTGGAATGCGACAGTGATTGCAAAGGTGTGCATCGGCTTGACCGTTGGTAGGACTGCAAAGACGGTGTCTCCAACAAGGCCTCGCGAGGTGGACGCCACTCCAGACGCGTTCACGTCGAGACCGCTCAGTTGCCCCCTGCTGACGACTGCACAAGAGCTCAGTAGAATCAGGTATTACAGCGGCGAACGTGTTTACCTTTCAAGAGCACGCGGTCTAGTGCCGTAACCAGAGCCCATACGTTGGATGCCCAGTAGGCATGGTTCAGACCTCGGGTGAAAGGGAACAGTCGGCTCAGGAGCTGAGGTAGTTGGCCCATGAGCAGGAATGGACCGAGCGACGCCAGAAACACGAGGATGACGGTGTTCGCCAGAGAGAGAAAGCGGCCAGGGAGCAGTGTGCCAGTGGGTGACAAGCAGTACGAGCGCAGAAGGTATACGAAGTAAGCGGGCTGTGTAGTTTGTCAGAATTGCGTTCGCTATCCGCGCTCTATAAGATGCACCTACCGCGAGGTATAGGTATATGTGTTTGAAGTTGAGTAGCACTGCGAAGAGAAAGCCGCTCGCAAGTTTGCGATCCTACATCTATAGTAAGTGCCTGTTGATCTGAGGAGATGGGTCGTCACCGAAGGACGTCTTACGTTGCGGGCCATCAGGAGCGACCAGAGGAGTATCCCGAACATGAAGCCGTTGTACTGAAAGTGTATATGGTCCACACTCAGAAACCCGGGATGCAGGAAGAGCGACGCAGAGATGATGCGCTGCAGCGCTGGGTTCTCCGCTCCCCGCACGAACCTTTACACGTCAGTCCAACTGCAGTCACGAATGCTACTCTGTACACTCACTTGAGTGCGGCCGCACCGAGCACGAGCTCGGTAACGATGACTGTTGCTCGCTGGTACGCGATCACGGACCATGCGCCGTAGTTCAGGTTGTCGAGGTCGACTATGCGCGGGTCGACCAGGTATGCAGGGATGGATAGCAGCTTCTCGAAGTACGCGAAGAAGGGCGGGTAGTCGAGCGCTGCACTGCAATGAGTTCGTAGCACTCTCGATGCTAGCAAGCAGGCTCACTCCATTCAGACGTTGTCTGTATAGGACGGTTATCGTTCAGACATAGATTTGTTGCATTGACAGGAAAGCTCGTACATCGTAGTACCACTTGGATATAGGCAGCGAGTGAGTGATGGCCAGCCAATTTCGGTGCACCTCGAAGTCCGTCGAGCGGCTATAGAGACTGTTCACTACTAATCATACCTGACCACGGGACGCGACACGTACTATGCAGGGAAGAGCAGGACCTTCAGACATGTCGAGGCGATGAGGATGTCCCACTCGGCCTTCGTCATGTCAAGGCCCAGCCACGCGAAACGTCCACTCTTCGGTGCGACAGCAACATCTGGGGTATCTTTGCTAGTGGTCTCCTCTGGTATAGCCTCGGGTAATTGGTGTGGCTTCTCTCCTCCAGGGAGACCAGAGGAAGAGCGGCTCAAGACGGGCGAGCGTCGGGAATGGCTCATGAGATCGTAAACGCGGTTGAAGAGCACCCCAGATCAGCTATTACGGAACAGAGACAGCTTAGAGCATGCAGGTATTCGCCGTCAAGACAGCCAGGAGATGGATGGTGGTGGCAGAGTGCGAAGGAGGATGTGGCACATCGCGCGCGTGGCGCTCGCACATGATGCAAAGACGCGTAGGCACGCGTCGCGACTCGTCCCCAACCACCACCCGCTCACCTTGCCTATGCTCCTCGAGACAACGCCCATACGCCCATCTAATTCTACCCAGTAACGAACATCTACATGAGTGAACAGGCCGCTGTAGGAAAGCTTGCCGCGCAAACTGAGGAGTCCGGGTTAGCCTCGTCCTGCATACTCTCTTCGCTCTCTGGACTCTGACCAGCTTGCGTGTTCCAGGGGTGTCCTCGGCAAGCTCATCGTCTTCGCGCTCTCCCTGGGCATCGTCCCCATCTCGTCCTACTTCCTCTCAAGAGACTACCTCTGGGACGGTACGTCTGCGCTCCCGCACTGGCGGCTGACCGTGCGCCCCTCATCTCCGCGCAGGCAACACCATATACGCCGCGATCACTGCCATCGTCGCCGCGAACGTCGTGCTCGTCGCCTACATCTTCGAGGCGATGCGGGAAGAGTCGCGCATGCGCGCGCGCGAGAAGCAGCAAGGCGAGGCCAAAAAGGACCGGTAGCTCTCGCGATGCTCCTTGTGCCGTTACCTACTCGCTCCTCCTTGCTTGTACACCCTAGGTGTGCTATACCATACCCCGAGAGCACATTGGCGATTGCCGAATGCTTTCTTACACGAATATCTGGAAATATGACACGTCGAGCCACCGCCCGAACTTGCGCCCCACCTCGCGAAGCGTCCCTCGCAGCTCGAAGCCCTGCTTCTGCCAGAAGGCCATCGTCCGCGCGTTCTCCGTCGTCACGCCCGCTATCGGCCCCGCCAACGTCAACACCTGTTCTCGCCTGTCGGACGACACAGTACTCACCGATGATGACGTGGAACCGGTCGCCGTGCTTGCGCGCCTCCTCAAGCATCCGCTTCAGAAGCTTCTCCCCGACGCCCTTCCCCCGGAAGTCCTTGTGGATATAGAGCGACAGCTCAGCAGACCTCGCAAACCACACCATCAGCCCCACAATCCTCGTCCCCCCAGCTCCAGATAAGTGCTCACCCGTCATACGCCGGGCGCATGTTGTAATGCCACAAGTTGCACCACCCGACCGTGCGCGTGCCGCCCGCCTCCTCAGACACGACCTCCGCGACGATGCACGGGTAGTTCTCCGCGCGCACGCTCGCGAGCCAGGCGGTGCGCTCTTCGAGCGTTTGGGGCTCGGTGTGGAACGTCGCCGTCCCGTGTAGGATCTGGTCGTTGTAGATCTCGAGAATTGCGGGGAGGTCGGCCTCGGTCGCGTCGCGGATATTAAGCTCCATGCTGTAAGATGGCGAAAGTCAAGCTCATGGTACAGTCATCGAAGTACTAATACTCCAACCATCTTGAGATGAGTCAGTATACACTTGGCCCTAGGGCTGATTACACGGACGCGACAATCCTCTTAGGGACTAATTACGGTACCGGTTGAATAGGTTTGAGAGGCAGGCGATGACCGGACGATACACACAGGAGCGATCGTGGAATTGAGTATATTGATTGAATGGGTAGTGATGACAGCCTAGTGTAGTACAGACGATAGTACAGTGCGTGGATAGCTAATGCGACAAATCTAAGATGAGATAGGATACTTGTACGAGGTGAGTGGGGTCATGGCCATGCAGACAGATGCAGAGAATAAGATAACGGAGGTCCTCCCGGAACGACGCGATGCAGCGAGGGGCTTAGAAGTCCTCGTCGATCGAGCTGTAGGACCATGTCAGTTTCACTATGACGTCTGGCGAGAGAAGGCAACGTACAAGTTCTTGCTCGTGTTGACCTGGGAGGTCGCACTCGTCGCCGAGGTAGCGACACCAGCCTTCGAGTAGTCCGAGACACGCTTCTCGAAGAAGTTGGTCTTGCCCTGGAGCGAGATCATGTCCATGAAATCGAAGGGGTTCGTGACGTTGTAGTGCTTCTCGCCGCCGAGAGCGACGAGGAGGCGATCCGCAACGAACTCGATGTATTGGCACATGAGCTTCGAGTTCATGCCGATGAGTGCACAAGGGAGGGCATCTATGGAAGTAAATTGTTAGCCAAGTTCACGGCAGACTGATGTAGAACGTACCAGTGAGGAACTCCTGCTCAATCTCGACCGCCTCCTGAATGATTTGGAGGACGATCTCGGGATGAGGACGCCTCTTGAGATGGCTGAAGAGCAAACACGCGAAGTCGGTGTGCATGCCCTCATCGCGGGAGATGAGCTCGTTGGAGAACGTGAGGCCAGGCATCAAGCCACGCTTCTTGAGCCAGAAGATGGAGGCGAAGGATCCAGAGAAGAAGATACCCTCCACAGCGGCGAAGGCGATGAGACGCTCGGCGAACGCAGACTCCTTGTCGGAAATCCAGCGAAGAGCCCAGTCGGCCTTCTTCTTGATGCAAGGAATGGTGTCGATGGCGTCGAAGAGGTGCTCGCGCTGAGCGGGGTCCTTGATGTAGGTATCAATGAGGAGCGAGTAGGTCTCCGAGTGGATGTTCTCCATCATAATCTGGAAGCCGTAGAAGCAGCGCGCTTCCGCTGCCTGAACCTCGTTGGAAAACCTCTCGACGAGGTTCTCGTTGACGATGCCGTCCGACGCGGCGAAGAATGCGAGGACGTGCGAAATGAAGTATCGCTCATCGTCGGTGAGCTTGTTGTTCCAGTCGTGCAGATCCTTGGACAAGTCCATCTCCTCTGCCGTCCAGAAGGACGCCTCAGCCTTCTTGTACATCTGCCAGATCTGCATAACACCAGGTTAGTCGAGTTGAAGCAATATGGTCACATGGGCGCGCGTACCTCGTGATACTGGATGGGGAAGAGAACAAACCGGCGCTTAGACTCGATGAGAAGAGGCTCCATGTCTACGCGTCGAATACTCATTAGTACGCGTCGCGACGCGTTATGACGCGTCAATATGCCTTACGTTCAGGAAGGTCAACCTCGCCGACCCAGCGGTGTACTCTTGAGGACGATGCAACGGGTTGCTCCTCATCGGACTCCGGAGACTCGGAACGACGCGCATCGTCGATGATGTCGAGCTTCTTGCCCGTCTTGGTAGGTGTAGTCAGCGTCATCTCCTTGAGAGCCGCGGCCGCCTAGGTAGCAGGTAGCAGGTCAGTTGAGTACGCGCCAGATGTGGCGCGACGCATCGTACCTTCTTGGACGGTGTCGGAGCAGGAGAGGGAAGGCGAGGTGGGGTGGTGATACCAGCAACGGCGACAGACATGGCAGACGATGTCAAGGAGGTGTAGGACGTTGTGTAGGGTAGCAGAGGGCTCGAGGGCGTCGAGGTGGATGGTGGGCGAGGCCGGTAGACTGAATGGCCTTATATATTGCACGGCTAGGATTTTCAACAACGGACGCCTACGCGCTATTTGGCTCTGTTGACGCGTCGACGCGTCGCGCGCCGATATAAAACCCTCTGGCTGACCGCGCCCGTGGGAAAGTGCCCCCAGCTCCCGTTGGGCCGCGCCATGGCTGACAAAGCCGAACAAAGCCGACGCCTGGAAGCTGCGGCCAGAATCCTGGGCCGGCGTCTAAGCGGCTCCCAGCACGTGACCGACGCGATTCATGATGCGGAGCCGCCGAGCGCTTACGCCTCGCCAGGAAGGAGAGACTGGCAGAATTTACAGCATCGTTCCTGCCAACTCCCATGAATGCATTCCATGCCATGCCGCCCCCGTCGTACGACTGCGCGCGTGTGCCCTCGACGTCAACAGCCCAGGCAAAGCCCGTGCGATCCAACGGCCCCTCGTCATCGCCAAACGGCACAAGCGTCTCGCCCTGTTCACCAAGAAGTCCCATCGCAAAGCACCGGCTCTCCAAGAGTGAAACTTACGTCAAGGTATCTGAGGACAAGCGTGCCGCAACCTATGAAGATGAGGAAGATCGATATGAGCGCTTTGTTGGAGACGTGGACTTGCCTGAACGTGCGTAGTCCAACGCTGTCATCCGCACCGCACATAACTAACCGCGGCTGCGCTTAGATGAAGAGCCTTTGCTGAGAGAGACAAGCCGACGCTTCGTGCTCTTCCCAATACAATATGACGAGGTATGTTTTGCCACTGTCCGGCCACTGGCTGCGGTTCCGCCCCTGAACCCCTCCCCGTAGATATGGCAGATGTACAAGACTGCCCAAGCGTCCTTTTGGACAGTCGAGGAGATTAACCTCTCGTATGACCTTATGGACTGGAATGGCAAGCTAAACGACAACGAGCGGCACTTCATCTCCTACGTGCTCGCCTTTTTCGCCGCCTCGGATGGCATCGTGAACGAAAACCTCGTGGAACGCTTCTCCAACGAGGTGCAGGCCGCGGAGGCGCGCTGCTTTTATGGCTTCCAAATCATGATCGAGAACGTGCACGCCGAGACGTACTCGCTCCTCATCGACACCTACATCCGCGACCCCGCCGAGCGCGCCTTCCTCTTCGACGCCATCGACACCATACCCTGCATCAAGAAGAAGGCCGACTGGGCCCTCCGGTGGATCGCGGACGAGCGTTCTGCTTTTGCGGAGCGGCTCGTCGCGTTCGCCGCCGTCGAGGGCGTCTTCTTCTCCGGCTCGTTCGCCGCCATCTTCTGGCTCAAGAAGCGCGGGCTCATGCCCGGCCTCACGTTCTCCAACGAGCTCATCTCCCGCGACGAGGGCATGCATACCGACTTCGCGTGCCTCCTCTTCCACCACCTCCGCCGGCGGCCGCACCCCCGCCGCGTGCTCCGCATCGTCGCCGAGGCCGTCGAGATCGAGAAGGAGTTCCTCACGGAGGCGCTCCCGGTCTCGCTCATCGGCATGAACGCGCGGCTGATGTGCCAGTACATCGAGTTCGTCGCGGACCGCCTGCTCGTCGCGCTCGGGAACGAGAAGCACTACCGCGCGGCGAACCCGTTTGACTTCATGGACATGATCTCGCTCACCGGCAAGACGAACTTCTTCGAGAAGCGCGTGTCCGAGTACGCCATGGCCGGCTTCCAGCGCCCCCCAACGCAAGATGCTTCAGGGCAGCCGCCTGCGGATGGGCCTGCGAATCGTGTATTGTGAGTGATCAGTCGTAATTCTGTTGCCCAGAGGCTAACGTTACTGCAGTACGCTAGATGAGGACTTCTGAGCTTGCTCTGGAAATGACTGAATGCTGTATCTTAGACGACACCCCTACCCCCACTCTTGTATCCTTATTGCTTACTTGTAGCCCAGCCCTAGTTGCATCGTACACTCTAATGCTAATCGAGTCACTTCTATCCCCTCGTAATGCGTTTGCAGAATCTCACACTAGCATCTGGCTTGTAGTGCACAATAGTAACAACACGTTGGACAGGGGATTGCTCGCGCTGACCAGATCTCATAATGTTCAACATGAATCGATAGATGTGATGGAGGGACTCATAGGGCTACAACTAGTACAAAGCATAGGGACACAGACTGCGATAGCTCGACGACTACTTCTTGGAGATGTGGACGACTGCGGTATGTCGGTGTGAGAGTTATATCAATCAAGAGGGAGCGGACGCGACGTACCGTCCTCGTCCTCGAGCACATGGTCCAGACCGACCTTCTGCCCGCGCGAATGCTTCGCACTTGCGCCCCAGACGACCGCACTGCAGACCGCATCGCCGTCAGTGGTTAAACCTACCGTTGGCTAGATAGGGGGTACGCACTATTTCATCTGCTTCGCAATCTCCTTGTGAATGGCGTTACAAAAGTCCTCGACCGTGCACTTCCCGCGCCGGAGCACGACGGGCTGCGAGTAGTCTGGCGCGAGCCCGCGCGGCTTCGTGTACACCCGCACGAGGTTGAGCGTTTGCCACATCACGTCGATGAGCTCGTCGATGTTCCACCACTCGCGCGAGGAGACCGGCACGCTCATCGGGATGCGGTACAGCAGGTCGAGCTCCTCAATCGAGATGGCGTCGATCTTGTTCAGCACCTGCGCACGGCGGTGTCAGCGTCTTGCCCTGAGACCGTACGGGGCGATACTCACGTATATTGCCGGTATGTATACCCTGCGCAGTTGCGAAACAGTGAGCCTCCGTCGGAATCCCCAGCCGGAATCGAGGCCGGACGCACCTGTTACCCTCGATCACGTCCACCAAGTCGTCCGCAGTCGCGTTCGCCTGCCGGATGGCGACGTCGCAGTTGTTGATCTTGTACTCGCTCAGGACGGCCTTGATCTCATCATGATCGATGTTTGTGAGCGGGACGGTGTTGGTGATTGCGATGCCGCCCTTGTCCTTCTTGCGCACGGTGATGGCGGGAGGCTTCTTGTTGAGACGGATGCCGAAGCCCTCAAGTTCCGCCTCAATGATAGCCTTGTCGCCGAGCGGCTTGAGCACATCGAGCACGATGAAGATGAGGTTACACGTCCGGGCGACTGTCTATCGTGTTGGTGCATGCAAAGAATGATGCTTGAATGGAGGGACATACCCGCAATGACTGCAGGTACGGTCAACAAATAGACACAGCTTACTAGTGATGGACGAAAATACCTTGTCGACCTCGACCTCGACCATCGTTTGCACCTTCGATAATACCGGCTTGAAGAACGTCAGGCTACGAGCGCAGGGCAATAGGTATGCACGTACGTAAATCCAGAATCTGTATGGGCGCCCCGTGCACCTTGACAGTTCCGGGGACGGTGGTAAGTGTTGTGAAATCGATTTCGGAGGCCTCCGAATGGGTGCCGGTAAGTTTTGACATCAGTGTCGACTGCGCGAAGCACAGGTGAGCATCTCGGCCAACCTGGACGAGAGATGAACGTACCTTGCCCACTGAAGGGAAGCCGACGAATCCTACTGTTGCTATACCCGTTCGTGCGACATCGAACCCGACGCCCCCACCACCACCTCCGCCGCCTCCGGGCCCGAGCAGTTCGCGCCGGAGCTTAGCGAGTTTTGCCTTGAGCTGACCCAGATGGTAGCTCGTGGCCTTATTCTTCTGCGCTGTGTTTCGGGACGGTGTTTAGAGATGCTGATGCGGGCGAAAAAGCGCTGCAGCACATACTCCTGGCCTGCGATACTGAGCATGGCGTCTTCGCGGGTGAGGGGGAAGCTCCTTACCATCTCATCTTCGATCTCCTTTACTCGCGAATGTGGTCAGAACAATTGGCGGGGAGGGGGAGGGCGGGAGGGGCGGTACCTTTATTTTCTGTACGGTGGTCATTGTGGCTGCGGTGAGAGAAGAGTGATGACGGGCGCCTGTGGGGAGGGGAACAAGAAGCGAAGTGGACAACCGCGTCTGGCTTTCTGCCTGTTCCCCTCGTTGCCGTCTGTCCTTCCTCCCTCTCCTCCCCTCACCGCCCTGTCTTGATCTCGCCCACCGCCCCTTCCCGCCCACGCCCCCGCCCACGACCTCCTCCTCCCCAGCCTCGCTCGCATCGGTTCCCTAGGTTCGCCTCCGGTCGTTATCCAAACCGCCGCTCACTCTCTTGCGACCTGGCTGGCACGGGCGTTGCTTCTCACATCGAGACCGCCCCCACGTCGCAATCCACTCTTTTACCCCACCATCTCTACGCGAATCAGTGAGCCCTCATGTGTAAGACAGCAGATTGGAAGCGTGAGGTCGTTCCGGACCACAAGGTCAGTCCCCACACAAGCTTCAATCACACGCAGCATCTCATTGTCCCACTAAGTTCGACTTCATCGACACGCGAGAATTCAGAGACAACAGCTGCGGTGGACGCCTAAAGTGAGTCTCTCAAGGGATATTCGACCGTGCGTACACGGTGATGACCGCATACAGGTACCTATGGCTCTACGTCGGCGTCCTCATCTCCTTCCTCGTCTACGTCTCCGATATCTTCACGGCAGTGACCATGCTCACGACAACGTCATGGTCAAATGCAATCTTCAACAGTTGTCCCGCCGACCAGTCGAATGGCTGTGTCTACATCCCCTTCAGCGTCGGCCGTTGGCTCTTCTTCGGCTGCGTCGTCTTCTCTTTCCTCCTGGTATGTTTCACCTTAGCGCTGGTGCCCTCCGACGGAATCTTACATCTTGTAGCTTGCGTACGAGGCATACAAGGCCAAGAAGATCATCCAGAGCCGCGACATTTCGTACGCATTCACCAATGTCATGGCCAACAAATACTACTCACTTCGTAAGTCCGCACAATGTCCTCAACATTGGTCCCTGCGCTCACCTTTCTGTAGGGTCATATGACCACTTCTGCTTCTTCAACCACATCGCTGCCTCGACTAAGCGAATGGACGACTTTGCGTTCTTCGTCTTCTTCACCTTCAAGAGCTGGAAGCGGTTGCTCTTCGCTGACGGCCCGCGTCAGTCTATCAACGCGTTGACATTGTACGCGTTTTACCTCTCCAAGGAGGATGATGGGCCGTTCTGGAAGATCAGCAAATACTTCGATGGCGACTACATCACTTCCGCCCTGACGGTGTCTACGGCCTTCACCGTCTTCGTCTTCGCCCTATCTCTGCTCATGCTCATCATCGCGGGCATTTGCTACATTCCCCTGCTCTGCCACATTCAAGGTAACCTCAAGGTATGTTGAAAATGGAATTTGAGTGAGATGCGCGTGCTCACATATTGTAGGAATACTGCTGCCACAAAGTCGACAAGGTTCGCATACATTTCCCCCGTGCCTGATTGACCATGCTAACCGTCCCCAAGCGTATTGCGGAGATTATCAAGCGCAGGAACAAGCAGCGTCTGGCCAAGGCCGCTGCCCTCGCAAAGAAGGAGGCAGCCGGTGACTACTCGCATCTCAAGAACAAGAAGGGCGAGCTCATCGCCAAGCCCCTGCCGCAGCCCACGCTCCCGAATGTCTCGATCGACGACGACCGGGACGACGTCGCCTCGATCCGCACGCGCGGGCCTCCCCCGAGCACCCTCACCGGCCAGAGCGATTACTACTACGCCGACTACAAGGCGCCCGTCGACTACGGCGTCGACTACCCCCCGATGCCCGCGTACGCGCAAACGGGCTACCACCAGTACAACGGCTCGATCGGCACGCTGCCCGACTCCCCACAGGTGCCGTACGAGGACGAGTACGCGGCCAGCCAGGTCCACCTCCCGTCCGCCGCTGCGCCGTTTGGCCAGACGGACGATCACGCGTCGATGCAGCACAGCGCGTACGGTGGGTACGACTCGTACGACCCGTACCGCTCGCCCGGCGGTGTGCCCGACTACCGCTCTCCGAGCGCTGCGCCCGACTATCGCTCGCCCAGCGCGGCACCCGATTACCGCTCAGGCAGCGTTGCGCCTGACTATCGGTCGGGAAGCGTCGCCCCAGACTACAGGTCGGGGAGCGCCGCGCCCGACTATCGGTCCGCGAGCACCGCGCCGTACGGTCAGCAGTACCAGCAGCAGGCGCACGGGCAGTACCACCAGGAGGAGTACCCGAACCCGTACTCGCCCGGGCCGCAGAACATGTTCGCGCCCGCGCAGCACGGGTACCAGCCGCAGCAGCACCAGCAGCAGATGCCGTACGACAGGCGGAGCGGGGGCAGCGACGGGTATGACAACAACAGTGCCGGACACGTTCATGCCATGTAGTCGTACCACACTCATCCAACTCATGTCCGTTCCCTCGAAGCCCGGTCCCCTGCCTGTTGTCACCTGAGCACTGATGTGGGCTCCTCGTCGCTCTCGCTCTCGCTGTCTGTTCGTTCGCATCCCTACACGCCCGTACGCCCGTCCGTCCCACAGACACTTCTTGGCCGTATCCCCCGCCGGTCGTTTGTTTTGGCGCACCTTCACTTCTATTTTATTGCTAGTCCAGCACGCTGTACCACCATAATTATTTCCAATAGTGGAATGTAGACATCCGTGCCCCAATACGCGTCGCGCAACGCCCCATGCTCGGCCTCTCAGTCATGTAGAGGGCTGGTCGTCCGGGCGAGCAGGGGCGACGGTGACGCGCGAGTTCCGCCACTGCTCGCGCTCGAGCTCAGCCTTGCTGCGTCGCCAGTCGGGGCTGCCGATGCGCGCGTCGTGCCGCGGCACGAGGGGCTTTCCGAGCGGGCCCATACGCGCCAGCGGCCAGAGGATGTACGCGAGGCGCGACTCGATGAGCCCGAGAGGAACAGGCCCGAAGCGATTGCTGTCTTCCGTGCGGAAGGGCTCGTCGCCTGTCTGCGTGTGAACTGCGTGTAGTGGGTGAGGAGAGGTATGGCGCACCTTCTACCCATGCGTGCCCCTGGGGCACGCGTACCTCTGCATCAGGATATGGAGGGAGGGTCTTGACCTGCGCGTCTTACATGCCTTAGCACATTGCAATGACGAAGGGTGTGGTACACGCACAGTGTCGCCCTCGAGCGCGACTATGCGCTTCACGATGAGCTTCGAATCTGTTGGAGACCTGCATGTCCACATGTCAGCTGAGCCCGGTCTGGAGGAATAGGTACGGTAAGCAGGCCAACGCACTTGAGCGCGACAATGTCTCCGCGGTTGTACTGCTGCGCGAGTCGTATCGAGAAGCTGTCGAACAGCACGATGTCCTTCCACGCCGAGTCGTCTGGGTTAAGCGTAGGCTAGCTAGCACGTCATCCGTCAGCGCGTCCTTCCCGGCCCCTGCTCTCCTCTCCCTCCTAGTCATCCGAGCCGCACTCCCGCTCCTGCTCGTAGTACTGCTCTCTCCAAGCACGAGAGACCGGGACGCACCTGCATACTTCGGCCCCGGACGGCCTTGATGTTCACCCCATACTCAGTCACGAATAACCCAAGCGGAAGCCAGACGAGGGCGGAAAGCGTCCACCGGAGCGTGCTATGGCGCGCGAGGAATGTGCGAGAGACCTGGCGGGCGGACGCGAGTCGCGCGCGCACGCCGCGAAGGGCTTGCATTGGTGCAAGAGCTGGTACGCAGTCGCGTTCTTCCGCTGAGGGTGTGCGGTGGGCGTGGTGGAGGTGTGAGTGCAAGCCGCGCAGACGCGCCTGCGTGTAGCCTTGTTTACCGGATGCCGCGGACCGGAGGCGCGTCGAGACGCGTTCCTTCTACCTTTCCCCCCTTACCCGGCGGAGTGGCAGCTTTTTGTGAGCTGCATCAGAGCCTGACACTTGCGCGAAAAGTAGCAATATAACACAATCACCTCCAATACTATCTGCTATCTGTGCTGCGAATAGTGTTTCAAGACATGGAGGTTCTCGAGAAGTATACTGTACAGAGTAGCTTCATACAAGATAGAACCGGCGGCGGGACACCGAGAATGAGAAGACATCTATTGGCTGTGTCTCGTCAGAAATCCGACTGCAGATCGAAGATGACCTCCCCGATTAGCTTCTCCCCCAACGCGTCGAGCGTGATCAGGATCATGTCCCGCGTGTGCCTACGGTTCCAGTCTTGCGACGTCTACAAAGGGTTTGCGAGATGAGTCCTCCCTCTGCACTGGATATGTTGAACGCTCACTATGATTGGTGCTACCACCATGCGAGACTGCTCGATCTTGACGATGTAATGCGCGGATTGGAGGGTTTCTGGAGGCAAGCTCGGCGTTCGGTCTGCATGAATGGCGACGTGAGCTTGAAGTGGCGCATTCAGCAACCTCAGATGCTTACCCGGCAAAGTTGAGGGCTTTTCCAACGAGTGTTCTGGGTGCGTGAAACACGCGTAGTGGTACTTCTCAAGGAGGGGACGACAGGTTTCCAGAGGGTGCCAGGTATAGTCTTCCGGGTCTGCTAGATAAGATGGCGAGTAGTCGCCCTTATAACGCATCTTTGCGCATGACCGAATGTAGAAGCCTAGGGAAAGCTTTGTCACTTCACTAGGGCGTGGCACACGGAGGATGAATGCACTGACCCATGTAGAGGGACTTCATCTCTGTGACTCCTGCCTCATGCATCTCTCTCGCGAGGGCTGCTTCGCGCAACGCACTCAGCTGGGAGTATTCCTCAGCCGCCGCATTGCACCAAGTTGTTTGCGACACCAACCTTTCCAAGGGAGTACTTCTCCCACTCCTTGTCGTACATGAAGTATACACTTGACACGCAGTTCGGCAGGATATCGATGACGCCCATCCCGATGAGCTTGCCGTCCAGTCGGTACAACTGGTGGTATGCACCATACTTCTCAGGAAGATGGTCCGGCCTGTCATTGGGGTATTCTATCGCTTGCGGCTGACGCGCTATCAGGCCTACTCCCTCCCAAGTCATACAAAGAGCTTACCACGAGTGGGTTGTGCACCAGGAATCTCGCGAAGCCCGATGGCGCCTTGTCTTTGGCTTCGTGATGTATCTCCTTCTGGTAGCTGTTGTACAGCGCGAATTTCTCTTCTGTGAGTGAAGCCGGTTCTAACGTCACCTGTTATGCAGTTCTGTCAGTCTACCAGAACTACATCCCGTCATCGAGTATAGATCTTACTTCGAATTTGTGGGCAGATGCCTGGCCCTTGAGAAAAGCATGTTCAGAGGCATGGATATCCTCCGTCAGATTGAAGACGTGAGTTGTCTTTTCTTTAGCCGACTTCGAGCTGCTAAGCAATTATCAGCCGTTGTGATTGTCAGTTGATTGATTGGAGCAATATCGACAATAAACCCGCACCTACTCTTTGCTGCCGCCCTCCATGGGATCATCGTTATCTCGTTTACCCCCGTGGATCACAAAGCGATTCCACCTGCAACAGTATACACAGGCTCAGCGAGTTTTCAGCCCACTGGCACGGCAATACTGCTGACCGATTTAGCAGCTTTCGCTGGCTCTTTGACGGTTTGAATGCAAGCGCGTCCAATCTATACACGCCCAAACACGGTTATCACTCCGTCACATACGCTTCCAGCGTGAGGGCTTACTTGATGGTGTATTGCGGGCAACAGGAACGCTTGAGGTCCGGCTTGTAGCAGTACGTCCCGGAACGCCGCCAGCCCCGGTCTATCATCTCCTGGTACACCTACCGCAGCCTATGTCAGATGCCGCCCCGACGTGTATCATCTGCGAGGTGTGCGATACTTACACGACACGAGAGCTGCTCGCCTATACATTCTGCCTTGTGGTAGCTAGACTCCTCCGTGCTGCGCTCCCCGGGGCCACCACAGTACCCACAGGTCGAGTTGCGCGGAGGAAGAGGGGCCACTATGCTGATGGGCTCTGGCATGACCGGTCCAGCAGATGAGCTCTTGTGACTCTAGGAGTGCGCTTCAGCTATCACAAACGCTTACCCATACGAGTATATGTATATGAAGACGGCGTACGGTATGCGGAGGCTGGTCGTGAGTATGCGATGATGGTCGTAACTCGTAAGCCAGGTTGATGTGGGCGGCAGTGTGTCCGAACCCTGCGATAGGGTTTCGTCCTTTCTGAGATCTCCTACGTCGTGCACCGGTGGAAGGTCAGTGTGGCTTAACGAAGCCACCGGCCCGAGTGCCATACTCATAGGTCCTACAAGTAACGATGGTCACCTACGTCGATAGCATGAGGCATATATCCATACATATACAAGATTACTATTGCGATGATCTGTGGTAAAGATACATATGCCATACGATCGTCTCGAGAGCAAGCCACAGGCAGTGGGATATCCTAGTGCACACATCCAAACGTATATGAGTCGAACCGAGTCGTGATCGTGGCTGTCGTAGCAGAGAAAAGCAGTCCGTTCGTCGTGGTCTATCCCCACCCGTCCCACCGGCCGAACCGCCGGTACTCGCGCAGGATGCATTCGCGCCCCGGCTTCTCCTCCTTCTCGCGCTCGCGCTCCTTGCCCTTGTCGGAGCGGATCCCGAAGGACGATCCGCTACCGGACCGGGGCCGCGCCATCGATAGAGTCCGGACGCTGGGAGGCGAAGCCGACAGCGGCTCCCGCAGCGAGGGCGTACCCGCGCGCACGGTGGCCGACGACGATGACGACGCTCCAGGGGTGGAGGCGGATGACGATGTAGACGATGGGAGTGCGAGGCGGTACCAGCCACCCGTATATGTTAGCGCGACGAGTTGGTATTCTACGGGCTGCGCCCGGCCGGGCTCGTCCTGGTCTTCCGGGGAGATCTGTATCCAACCGACGACGCACTTCTCTTCGTCCACGACGTCGGCTGTGGGAGGTTTCGCAGGCTGCGCGGAGAGCGAGATGTGCGCCGACTGGGAGGGGATGCGGTACTGCGCGTAGGACCACTCCGAGTCGAAGTACTTGGGCAGGGGTATAAATGGTGTGAGAGGTGAGAAGGTGGATTGCCGATTTCTGCGAGGCAGTTCATAAGCGATCGCACCCCAGATATGTTTGGTGTGACTTACGAAGCGCCTGAACCAGAGGTGAGAGCGAAGACGTGCACGGTCCCTTTGTCACTCCAGACACACACCTCTCGCTCGTCAGGTCGGAAGGCAACACCATAGATCTCGGCCTTGTCCGTCCCTCTACGGAGTTCCCGCACGAGCTTGCCGGTGGTGGTGTCCCATATTCGGATCAGGGTACCTCGCGCTGAGGTAGTGGCGAGTAGCCGGCCGGAAGGGGGAACGGATATTGTACTGAGTGCCGTCGTGTGCGCAGCAATGATGGATACTGGATGCTTTGTCGGCGCAGGAGGGGGTCTTGGCGGTGGTGTAGACGATGGAGGACCGATGGGCTGTGGCGGAGGACATGGAGGTAGATGTACGAGTTGTATATGGCCCATCTGCCGACCAGGGATAGCGAGTAGTGTGGAGTACGCGGCGGTCGCGATCGTGAGCAATCCTAACGGGTACCACGATGTGAGAGTCAAACCCCGGCAAACCAACCTAAGAGTAGAACTCACCTCGTGGATTATCGCAGGTGTCCCACTCCCCGAACCGCGCAACCGTCTCCCCGACCTGGAAGACCACGACGCGCCTCCGCAGCGCGACCGCGAGCCATCCGCGCCGGCACGCCAGGCCCCTAACCCTCTCTCTGAACTCCAATTCAGCGACCTCTTGCGCGAGCGCATCATCCCAGAGAATGACCTTATTGGGTGGGTAGCGCGGGCTGCGCCCGCCACCGACGAGGAACAGCAGCGACGACGTGTGCAAGGGCACGACCGCGGAGAGTGTCCCGCCTGTGATCTCTAGGGCAGTCGTTCGGCATCACATCGCACGGCGGGGGAAGCGGGTGGGCAGGACGTACCTCGTTTCCGGAGGAGCTGCAGCGGCCATGTGCGATAGACTGCGAAGCCGGCCTGGGTGGAGGTGGTGAAGATGCGGCAGTCTGGGTCGAAGCGGGCGTCGAAGATGAGGACAGGGGCGGTCGAACTGATTGAATGCCGCGCTAGATTCATCAGTTGGTGGTACGAGGACAGGGAGGAGCGGCTCCTGCGGCGCTGCTGCCGCACGCGCACATCCGCCTGCTATCGCGTTATAGCCGTCACGTGCGCCGCGCTACCGAACCGGCTGCTTGTCCTCGAGAGCTACAACGGGTCGTGCATTCATTCCGGGACACGTAGAGGAGCAAGAAGCCCAAGACGTACACAATCAGGGAGATGAACACATCAGACTATGCGATTGGAGTCAGCCGTACATACAGTCAGACGAGTCTGCTACAGTGGCGCCTAGCTACAGAAACACGGGAAATACAGCAGTGTTAGATGGTAGTGCATGGTATGTCAGTGCGTGAAACCCAGTGTCCCGACTCTTCAGTGATACATTTCAGACCCATATTCCCTCGCCGAACTCGACAGCCCTTCGATCCCTAGCCCCGAGAATGAGTGGACGCAGCGCTGGTGGCGTACGCCGGCGCGGCGGCAAACGGCTGCCCGTAGGACGACGTCGTGCGAGTGCCAGCGAGCTGCGACCGGGGCGTGGCGTTGCTGATATCGCCTCTCCAGGACTTCGGGGGGCGGAGGTCGACGTGGGCAAGCTGCTGGCGCGCAGCCTTGAACTCCAGCTCCTCGAGCTGGTTCTGCGCCTGGACCGCTGCCTTCGCCTCAGCCTGCCTCTGCAGCTCCGCCTCGGACTCATCGGACAAGTAGTCGGTGAAGCCACCGTCAGAGATCACGGTGGTCTCCGAGCTGCTACCGCTGCTGCTGCTAGAAGCACTGGAGGAGACGCTCATCTTCTCGACAGCCTCCTCCAGGGGGCTCGCACGCTTCGGTTCCGTGACAGCGCGCTCTACGGGGCGAGGTGGCTGAGGGATAGTGGCGACAGGGGCACTGGGGGTTGAAGGCGCAGTGCGACGGCGCTGGGGAGTGACGTCGACAATTCCCTTGGTGGCAGGCACCGATGGCGGAGAAGCAGATATGGATGGTCGACGCTCAGAGCTGCGGCGGGCGAGCGAGCCACTCAGCTCGGCATGTTTACGCCCGGGGGAATGCTGTGTGGTGTTCGATGGATCTGGACGCTTCTCCGCGAAGACGTCCATAGCCGACCGACGGGTGCTCTGATGCTGCTCGAGCGTCGCCGCCTTCGAGAGCGATGCCATCGCGCCATCTGCCGCGGGGGCGCGGGGGTTGCTCGAGAGCGACACAGACACCTGCTGCGGGCTCCCGCCCGACCGGCCCTTGGTGGCGACGGCTTTGGCGGTCGTCGCCTCGCTTCTGGTCGGGCTGGCAACGTTGTAGCTAGACCGCCTCGACATCGCCGGGGCACTCGTCTGCACGGTGGCGCTGCGGACCGTCCCGGTCGGGCTAGTGGCGAGGGGGGATGCGCCTCTCGGTGCGGTGATGCCGTCGAGAATGGCCTTGATCTCGGGCGGGATGGGGATGTGATGGACGAGACTGACGGTGGGCCAGTCCGCGGCACCAATGAACTTGTACTCGCTCGGGTTGGGCGGACGGCAGCAGCCCGGCCAGCCCGGGTTCTGGTAGCCCGCGAGACGAGGAGGCGGATTCGTCTTGGCCCACTGGATGAAACGGTTCAGCTACGCGCGATCGAGGAAAGGATGGCGCCTCGGGCGCACCTTGCAGTACCCGCAGCCGTTGAAGGTCTGTACTGAATGCCGATCTGAGGTTAGACCCCGGCGATAACGGATGGAGGGGCGGGGTGGCGAGACTAACCCTCAGCATTCTTGAGGAACATCACCTCATGACGGGGGTGGTTGGCGGTGTTTGAGCAGGTCTCCTTGATGTGCGGACACCTAGATAGGCGAGATGTGGGCGCCAGACATGAGAGGGGGAGCGGGGTGTGTATACCTGGAGGCGCTGGGCTTGAAGACCTTGCACATGGGGCAGGTGCTAGTCGCCTGCTGGATAGAGCCTACAGCATAGCACATGGCGGGCGAGCGAGGGGGAGAGCGGCGGCGGGAGAGGGCGAGGGGAGGCGAGCAGGACGGCGGAGAGTGAGCCAGAAAAGGGGTATAGAGGTATTTGTACTGGGAAGGAGGAGGAAGAAGGGAAATGCATGCGGTTCCTGTTCACGTAGCTGATCAAGTCCATTTACGCGAGTCATATAAGTTGGCCGCGATAAACCAAGGGCGAGGGCGAGAGGGCGGTTGGACTGACTTGCGACACTGTCCTGGGCTCGCAATGGCGGTTCGACGCAGCTGGACGAGAACGCTGCTTCCTTTCTCTCCCTCCCTGCCTCGAGGCAGCAGCGTGCTCCCCGTCCCGCCCGCACATCACCCCGCCCTTACATTACCCTTATCGCCCGAAACTCTCCCATAATCAAGAGCCGCAGCCCGGTCGTGCGCACACCCAGGGGGCCCTCGCAGCGGCCAAGTGCACCCCTCCCCGAGGCTATGAGGCTGCGCCCGCTCGGCGTGCTCGTCGACGGCGGACGGGGGGCGGACAATGTCGAGGGCGGGATTAGTGGGATAACCCCTTTCTGGACTTAACGGGCAGGTATGACGCGCGCGTTCCCCTGGGCCTTGGCGCGTTCACCGCCTCGGGGCGATAGATCTGCTCGCGCACGAATCCTTGAATCCAACCCACCTCCTCTCCTCGTCCGCTCATCCCACACATACCATGGGCAAGTCGCAGAGCAAACTCTCGCCGGAACAGCTCGCAGATCTCCAGAAACACACCTACTGTGCGTGCGTCTCCCCGCAGCCCGCGACGCACGCACTCACTGCTCTCCAGTCGACAAGCGAGAACTCCAACAGTGGTACGTGACGCCCGCGCCGATCTCGATGGGCCCTCCAAGTGTCTCACCGCCGTGCTCCTTTCTCCCGCGTGCCTCTTTGTGCGCAGGTACAAAGGCTTCCTGAAGGACTGCCCGTCCGGCCAGCTCGACAAGGCCGAGTTCAGCCGAATATACAAGCAGTTCTTCCCCTTTGGCGACCCCGGCGAGTTCGCGGACTACGTCTTCAACGTTTTCGACGAGAATAAGAACGGCACCATCGACTTCAAGGAGTTCATCTGCGCGCTCAGCGTCACGAGCCGCGGCCGGTTAGACGAGAAGCTGAAATGTGCGTCGCGCCACAATGCAATGTGCCTTCATTACAGGTGTGAACCGCGCCGTGCCGCGCATTAGGGGCATTCCAGCTATATGATATCGACGGCGATGGCTTCATCACATATCAAGAGATGCTGCAGATCGTGCAGTCAATCTACAAGATGACGGGGCAGATGGTCAGGCTGCCGGTGGACGAGGACACGCCGGAGAAGGTGAGCGAACGTCGCGCATGTGCACATCATGAACACCGGTCCTGAACCTCCTCCCCATTCAGCGTGTCGACAAAATCTTCAAGAACATGGACCGGGACAAGGACGCTAAGCTGACCTACGACGAGTTCGTGGAGGGCAGCAAGCAGGACCCGACGATCGTACAAGTGAGTGTGTTCTGTACACGGGGCATCCGCGCATGGCTGATCAAAGCGTAGGCACTGTCACTATACGACGGGCTAGTATAGAGACGTCAGAAGCACGTCGCGGTTTCCATGAGTTTGAGGTACGTCGACGATCCTCACGTCTGCGAGAGCAATGTTCACACCTTCGTGGGCAGGTGTTCCCTTGACGACCATACCATCTCTCGTCGCGTCAGTAGCATTTGGAGGGACTCCGGCTTGGAGCTGTACGAACAGTAATGATGTATCTTGGTGTTGTAGACAGCGAATGTATGTTATTGACGCTTATCATTATGGATAATAACCGCTGTCTCCAGGCATCACTTCGCGCTCGCGGATAACCTACCGTATTTCTGCAGGATTCGCGTCTCGACGTCCTGCGCGACCCACGTATGCAGCCCTTCCGAGAATTCGAGATTGTCACGCTCCGCCTTGAACAGCTTGTTGTAGTCCTGTGCCTGGCCGGGCTGGGGCGCGGCCGCCGCAGCGGCAGCGAATGGCGAATTCATGTCGCGCGACGAATCGGCGGCTAAGAGGGAATAGAACGCGAAGCGGCGAGAGAGCCTTTCAGCGGCTGCGGGCGTACGCGGCAGAAGGGAGAGACGCACAGTTCTCGCCACCGAGGATGAGCCGGTAGAGGCCGTTCAGGCCAAAGAAGTTGAGGAAGTACCAGGAGAGCGAGGACACCCAGCGGACGTCCATGTCAGGTGTCTCGACCCCGCGCTGGAGCATGCTCTTGAACCCGAGCGTAAGTGGGAACGGGAGCTTGACTGGGGAGACGAGGGGTCACATGGCGGTCAGCACGATATTGAATTGTGGGCGCGGGCGGAGGAGGGGTGCCCGCGCGATCAGACGCGGGCGGAGGGAATGGGGGCGCGGAGAAGCGGAGAAGGACTCACTGAGGACGAAGCCCTGGAAGAAGAAGTTGATCCAGCCCATGATGACCATCTGCGGGACCATCATCACCATCTGCGTCTTCATCCCGGCCATCATGCCTTCCATGGCGTTCGGGTCTGTCAAGGGGTTGGGCGGTGCGCTCGCGGGCGCGTCGCCCTGAGGCGGGCCATCTTTGAGGTAGGTGCCGTCCGCGAAGGCCTGCGAAAGATACTGGGAGATCGCCTTGTAGTACGAGGACGGCAGAGGAGAGTTTGCGGACGTGGCACGGAGGATTTGGGAGCGAACGAGGGCACGTCTAAACCGCGCGTGACACCGCTACGTGAGCAGGTGGGCTGGTTGTGGGACGGTATGGGACGTACTGTTCCCGGACGGCATTACGAGGGAGTTTCTTGGGGGGTGACTGCAACAGCAAGACAACATAATGCCTCAGGACACCGACCAGAATCTACAGCGGTGAAGAAAGGTGAATATTGGGACCGCAGAATACAATCTAGGCGAGGGACGCACCATAACCACGGTGATCGGGAACAGGACCCAATCCCGTATTTGTGGGTCGAGATACAGCGAGACTCTGTCGAGCCGCACATTTCAGCATTCTACTGTCTCGCCAGAATGTCTGCAAGTGCGAGGGGAAGACATACGTAGAGCTCGACATGTTGGCAGGAGGTGAGCAGCTGGAGGACGCCGGCACTTGCCGCAACGCGTACATGCACGATGACTGCGGGCGCTAAGCCACATCGCACTTCGTTGCATACCACCATCTCAGCTTCATGCCCAGTGAGAATCGACACGCTCCAGGTCGATCCGTATCTATCTGTAGATATCCTCGTCTGCCAGTTACCAAATATGGACATATAAGCGCCCAAATCTATCGCTCGATTGAACGCGGCCTTCCCCCTGCCTCCACGCACACTCAGCAAATGTCAAGACAGTTATAGCCGCACTCCACTGGGCAGAACAATAGCTTTCTCTGTCTCTCTGGTCTCTCGATCTAGTATGACACTCCCTAGCCCCGCCGGCCTGACTCTGCTCTCAGCCAAGTCGTCGCACCGTCTTCTACACAAACACCCTCTCGCCTCCCACTCGCGCTGGGCTAAACGGGGACGGGGCCTCCGTATGTTCCGTTTTCTTCTCTCGTTCTAAGTATACTGTGCTCTGCAGATGTATATATTGCCTCGAGACAATGCCATTTATTATCATCTTCTCCCCTTCGAGTTTGCGACACAATGCAGCCCGAACCTCCCAGCAACGACGCCCCCGGACCACCTCAATCCTCTGGAGTCGAGTTCTGGTGCAACTGTCGCCGACTCTGCGACGGTGTCATGCAGAAACTCGACTCCAGGCGCACTTGGAACCGGCATGCTCAGTACCGCGATGGACCAGCCGAGTTCTTCGAACGAAGGCGAGCGCAGAACATCGCGCAGCCAGGCGGCGGCGCAGTGCGCGCACC
This sequence comes from Trametes sp. AH28-2, assembly GCA_001304625.1. Lineage (NCBI taxonomy): Eukaryota > Fungi > Basidiomycota > Agaricomycetes > Polyporales > Polyporaceae > Trametes > Trametes sp. AH28-2. The sequence goes on along the minus strand of KQ464079.1, from coordinate 450,907 downwards.
TGTGCCTTTGGGACAGGTGTGTAACTCAATTCCGCGCTCACGAACACCCGGCACTGACCGGAACACAGCAGATATCTGGACGCGCGGGGCCTTCGTCTGCAGGACCGGGCGGCACGCACCTCCAGGTATTTATTTTATCGCCCCTTTTATCCTGATATTGATCGAAGTACTACAGGCCAACAATGCGCAGCGCGTTGGGCGTGTTCCTGCGCTGGACACGCTCAGGGAGCCCCCCGAAATCGCACACCCTCCCAGCCCCGAGCTCATGCAGGTGGACCCGCCCGTGCGCCTTCTGAGTGCGCAGGTTCTCGAACGCGTTCGTCACGACGACGATCCACCGGACCCCCCGGGCGAGCTGGACGCACCCGAGCAGGAGCCCATTTACGGGTACACCGAGGACGTCGACGTCCCCCAGCAGGCACGCCGACGCGAGGTGGCCGAGGCTCAGGCTTTCATCCGCGAGCTTCATGTAGCCAACCTGGACCACTCCGGCCTGTCTTCGGAGACCATTGCACGGCTTCGCGCACCTCCCCATAGTGTCGCGGCGATCACCGACGAGGAGCGAGCCGCTATCCGCATGTACCTGGCCCGCGGCGATGCAAGCGAAGACAACTTCGCGGACAATCGCGCCGCGCTCGTCGAGTTGCACCCAGACGATGAGCCCCGATTCCCTACCTACGAACAAACCAAGCGGCTCGTCTCGCGCATCACCGGTATCGACGCGTTGGTCCACGACATGTGCATCAATTCCTGCGTAGCTTTCACGGGCCCGTTCGCGGAGGAGGACAAGTGCCCCAAGTGCAAAGAGTCCCGCTACGACGAGGACGATGCGACACGCGGGCGACGCATACCGCGACGGACCTTCCACACGTACCCGCTCGGTCCGCAGCTGCAGGCCATGTGGGCGTCCCCGGAGAACGCTGAGCTCATGGCGCATCGCGCGAAGCGTACACAGGAGATCCGCGCGCAGTTGCGTGCCGATCCCAACTCCGCGCGCGACTCGGACGATATCTACTGGGGCCAGGACTACCAGGCCGCGGTCGATGCCAAGATCATCCAGGACGACGACACGGTCCTCACGTTCTCGATCGACGGGGCCCAGCTGTACCAATCTAAGTCCAGCGACTGTTGGTTTTACATCTGGGTCCTGCTTGATCTGCCTCCCACATCGCGCTACAAGAAACGCTATGTTCTGCCAGGTGGGGTCATCGGAGGTCCGAAGAAGCCGAAGAATGTGGACTCCTTCCTGTTCCCCGGCCTGCACCATCTCGCCGCGCTGCAGCGCTCTGGACTCAAGATCTGGGACGCCGCGCGTGCGCGCGAATTCACGTCAAAACCGTTCTTGTACTTGGCAACAGCAGACGGCCCCGGTATGGCGTATCTCAGCGGACTCGTTGGCCACCAAGGTGCGCGTGGCTGTCGTCTTTACTGCGGCCTCCTTGGGCGATTCAAAGCGTCTGCCGCCACCTACTATCCGGCCATGTTGCGCTCACACAACACATCTCACCAGGGCTCGAACCACCCCGATTTCGATCCCACCGGCAATCCGGAATCCTCCGCAGTTGTCTCCGCTCGCTACCAAGAGAATCTCGGGTATGTAATCAGCTCACGCAGTCACGCCGAGTACCAGCGCCGGCGTCTTGAGACTGGAATTGCTAAACCAAGCATCTTCAGTGGGCTCCCGCGGGTTCTCTCTCTTCCTGGGGCCTTCGGTGCGGACTTAATGCATCTGATAACACTGAACCTGACCGACCTCCTCATCAGCCTCTTCCGCGGCACTATCCACTGTGACCCCACCGACGACCGCGCCTCGTGGGACTGGGCCGTCCTAGCCGATCCACAGGTCTGGCGCGCGCACGGCAGGCTGGTTCAGGACTCGACTCGCTTTCTCCCCGGCTCCTTTGACCGTCCCCCGCGCAACCCGGCTGAGAAGATCTCGTCGGGGTACAAGGCGTGGGAGTTCCTTTTGTATGTATACGGCCTTCTCCCGGGCTTTTTGCGTGGTGTTCTCCCTGCCCCGTACTATCTCCACTTCTGCAAGCTCGTCTACGGCATCCGAATCATGCTGCAGCATACAATCCCCTTCGCCCAGGTCCGCTCAGCTCACCGCGCCCTTGTCGAGTTCACCCAGGAGTACGAGCAGCGCTACTATCAGCGGCGCCTCGACCGTCTCCACTTTGTTCGTCAAAGCATCCACGCCCTCATCCACATCGCACCGGAAGCTCTCCGTGTAGGCCCCGGCTCTCTCTACAGCCAGTGGACCCTTGAGAACTTCATCGGCAACATCACCCGCGAAATCAAGCAGCACGCCACACCATACGCCAATGTGTCGGAGCGTGCCCTGCGCCGCACCCGCATGAACGCACTTCAGGCCCAGATCCCTGCTTTTGCGCCGGACGAGTTCCCTCCGACCTCCTCCATTGACCTCAGCAACGACTACCATCTGCTCCGAGCGCGCTCGCGCGGTATGGTCGATCTCACCGCGCTCATTGAGTGCAATGCTCTGCTCACTTTCCTCGCTGCCAGCCACATCCCCGTCGAACCGCGCTACGTCCCAGCTGTCCAGAAATGGGCGCGTCTTCGCCTTCCCAACGGCCAGATCGCGCGCAGTGCTTGGAAGGAGGGGATCACCGAGTCGCGAGGGCGAGAGATCCGGCGCGCACGCATGATCAAGGTGAGTCCCACACTCATCATGCTCTGCCCCTGCCAGCTGCTAAGCTCCTGCCGCGCGTACAGCTCAAGAATGCACGTTTTGCTGAAGTCCAATACTTCTTCCTCTTCCAGATGCCGCACGGACAGCGCGCGTACGCAATGATTTCATACTTCTCCCCTCCCGACCCCACCATGCTCGCCCAGTCTTACAACACTCTCGCTGTATGTACGTATGCTGGAGGCCTGTCTCGCGCAGTGATCGATGTTCATGACATTGAGGCTGTTGTTGCTATGGTTCCCCTGCCACCGACGGAAGAGGAGCGGCTCGCTGGTGGACCTCTTCCCCCACGCTTTTTCGTGGTAGAGAAGCCTGGTCTCGCAGTCGCTCAACTCAGTGGTGTTGCAGAGCGGATGGATGTTCCAGTTGATGGGGTCGACAATGCAGATGAGTAATGTACAATTACAATGTATGACTACCATGTACAATGTGCTATCTTCGTGAACAATATCCTTGGGTACAGGAATAACAGAAGCGTGCATAAACGACGTCACAGTCACATTCGAGAGTGGATGCACGCGGATGACAGACACATGGACGCCGCGGACGACGGGCGGGCAAGCGCAGACATTGGGCGGGCAAGCGCGGACAACAAACGGGCGAGCGCGGACGATGGGCGGGCTAGCGCGGACAACAAACAGGCGAGCGCGGACAACAAACGGGCGAGCGCGGACAACAAATGGGCGATCGTCCCCAACAAACTGGCAAGCGCGGACGATGGGCGGGCGAGCGCAAAGGGGTGCGAGCGAAGCGGTGCGAGTGAAGCGGTGCGAGTGAAGCGGTGCGAGTGTAGACGATGGGCGGGCGAGCGCGGACGATGGGCGGGCGAGAGCGGAGGGGTGTGAGAGCGTACACGCCAGTTAAGAGTTCCAACTCCACGATCCACGCTTCCCTTCATCCCGATGGGCGCGCTTAAACCCGGAGGGGCTGGTGAGGGGATCGTCCCTCCAGGAGCCACTGCGCTTCCCCGGGTTGGGGTTGATGGTAGCGACATGGGCCGTGTCGGTGGGAACCGAGCTGCTGGAGGCAACAGTGGGGTGGTCGGGCGTGGATGCAGAGCTGTATCGCCGAGTGCTTGAGGCTGCGGCAAGCTGGGTCAACGCGACTTCGCCAAGAGAGTCTAGGGCAGCGTAGCCAATCCTCTCAGAAACCGGTGTGAGGAGAGCTTCCGAGAGAGGTTTCACCAGATCTTGACGAAGACGTTCGCAGAGGGCATCGAGAAGTGGCGCCTCCAGAGACTCCAGCAAGCGATTGTGAACGCGATCAGTGAGCGCATGGCCATCCAGGAGCGAGCTTGTAAGCGCCTTGACAAGGGGGGTGGCGATCTCCTGAGGTTCCTCGCAGATGGAGCGGTTTGGAGGGGACGACGGAACCGCAGAGCAGCTGTCCGAAGCCGCCTCTGTGCAGAGCGAGATGGCGTGGTCGAACTGGACGTCAACCCCTTCCACAAAGCGGTGAAGATCCTTGTGTGCGCGCTCGAAACCCCTCCTCGGAACGTTGCCACGTTCCTCCAATAGTTCGCAGGCGATGCGGGCGGCAAGCTTCGACAAGGACAGCAGTGAGTTGACTAGATCGGCCGTCTGCGGGAATTCTTCGATACGCCCGGAGTCGGCACAAACTATGGCGGCGTGGTAGAGTATCCTGTCATCGGTGAATTGACTGTCCATCGGTCTAGAGGTGTATATCGTGAACTCTCTACATGGATTTCCATGTGCTGATCACGTACTGTGTTTCCGGCCCATCCAAGTACGCCCGAGTGTTTCCCATTCTATGCTGTGCGTTCTTCATATTCCTTTTTGTTTGGATGGATGCAGGCAGGTGGTGGTTGCTTGCGAGGCGATGAGAAGGGTACGGACGATGCATCGAGGAGAAAACACCCAACTCGACCTCCCATCCAAAAAGGGAAGTCCTTCACCATCACGTGATGTGACGCGTCCTTCGCCCTTCGTCGCGTCTCCTCCACACACAGCCCAAGAAAAAAACTCCCTCCTCTTTCCTCCTTCTCCCACCACCCAGAAACTGTCTGATCTCCTTCAAACCCCCTCGAACACAAAGAAAATGCAAAATCAGATAGAATCATTCAATACTACGACACTCTTGTCTCCAGATATCGAACAGGCGGTTCCCAGTCCCAGCAGCAGCAGCGACACTGACAGTAATGCCAGAACACCGCCAGGGCAGATTCCCGAGTCCCGGGGAGTTGGCGGCACCCAGCCGGGATTCGCGTGCACTCCCTTTTCCTATACGACCCCATTTGGAGGCTTTCCAGCGGCATACGCGCCCAATATGGGAGGTGCTGATCCGGCCATGGCAGCCGCGCATAGAATGAATCCCTTCGTGATGCCCTATATGCTAGCTGCACAATTCCAAGTAAGTTGTTCGCATACACCGGAAATTTCTAGGACCTACTCATGACATTGATGTCTTCAGAATCCAGCGGGAATGCTCCTGCCGTCCCAGTCGACCATCCAAGCGCCTGTCTCAGCTCAAAATGGGGCGTTTCACGCTGCACAACAAAGGCTGTTCACACAGGACATCAATACAATGAGCCTTTCGTAAGTTATTGCGCATACATCCACCACAAACGTCGGCGCTAAGCTAGATACCATCAAGCACTGCGGGACACATTGCGACCACGTCTGCGGGTATAAGTCCAGCTGCAACACGTAACGTTTCCGCCGTTAACCTTGTCTATAAACTCACACGGTTGTGCAGCAGCATCTCAACCGTGCCTGCCCAACCCAGTTGTCCCGGCCCGCCCGCGAATCGGACCGTACGAAGACATAGTGCGCCGCCAGCAAGACTACCCCAATGTATGTATAGCATGGTTGATGGGCGTGTGACCAGTCCTAATCATAGCTAGGTTCCATATTGGACGGCAAAGCAGTGGCGCGATGCAGACAAGCGCATCGCGCCGACCCCCGGACAAGCCAAGGTCCGGGGTGCTACACTCGTATCTCAAGGCATCAACAAGACGATGCGATGGCTCACAGATGCGGACGGTATACCCGTCTCCGGTCACATCTGTACCAGGGTTCGCAGATACGCGCGCGACTATTTCAGGTTCCTCGCGAATGCGAAGCGCGAACCGCCCACATGGGACGGCGGGTCAGATTACGAGATCAAGAGAGGCCTAGATGAGTTCCTCCGTGAACATTTTATCGAGCTACAGTACTGCGAGGGCAACTGGAAGACTCAGAAGGTAGCAACGTCGATCTACACCCAATGGTACAAGAAGCACAAGAAACGGCAGGAACGACTTGCCGCGGCGGCCGCAGCGGCAGCCGCGGCAGGAAAACAAGGCAAGGGGAAGAAGCAGAACAAGAAGGGGAAAAAACGCGCTGCGGCGGCAATCTCTGGTATGTCTGCACGCGTAATACCTGCACAATGGTAACTGACACCCTCAATTAGCATCCGACGATGAGTCTCCCACCTCGGGGAGCGAAGACGGACTTCTCGAAGACGCGGCATACACAATCACCAACGAGGCGGCGGACGTACTCACCACCACATCAAAGCGTTTGCGGTTGGATGCGCCCGTGTCGAATGAAGCAGGGCCGTCGTCCGGCGTGTCGTACTCACCAGACACCCTCGACAAAGGTGTCTCTCCTTCGCCGGACACTGTGCACAACAACGGTCTCTCGGCGATGACGGCTGCACACGGCTTCCTTGGGAACAGCACCGCTCTCTCAGGCAACAAAGACGCCGCTGATGCGCACCTTATGGTGAGTGCCTGCTGTCCTGCTGATGCGAACTCGTTCCTGACCGATTTGAGATCAGCTTCCAGCCGTTCTGTAAGTGTATTGTATTTGTCTGTTGCTTTATATCTCACGCTCCTTGCAGCAGTGGTATGTGGGCTTCTACGAGCCTCAGCACCGAGCCTGCAACTGGTGCGACCCCTACTGCGGACAGTCTACAAGTGTCCGAGGGCGCTGCCCCAGGCATACAAACACCTGGCGAACCTGTGCGGGCAAGTACTCCTTCCCCTCCTACGCCTCCTACGCCTCCTATGCCTCCTACGCCTCCTACGCCTCCCACGCATCCCACGCCTCCCATGCCCACCATTCCCGAACAGCTGAAGACAGTCACGAAGCGGTCCGGACAGGGTCCCGACAGACTGGACGGACAGTGGCCTCCCCACCCCGACTGTGACAAGCTCAAGTGAGTTCGTCAACGCCGTATGCATTGCCTCGCTTACATACGACCACGTTAGGGACAGATGCGCGCGCCACTGGATTCACGACACACCGACTGGCACGCGTCAGGACTTCGACACGTTCTACAAGGCCTTGGCCCCGCATAGCAAGCGTCTGGTACATGTCATTGCCCCTCATCTGCTTCTTTAGTTGCTCACCCATATACTCAACCAGCGATGGCTAAAGGCCGCCGAGGCTCGGCATCGCGGTACGGCAGCCTCGGGCAACAAGCTCGCTGAAGCCCCCGGCTCCTCGGCCGTCTAGAGGCCTAGTGTGTGAGTGAGCTTATCTGGATGCAAAGTACCATGTATGCTGATTTCGTGGTCGCTTGGCATACAGGGGCTTCAATCAACAGTCTACTCAAGGCATTCGCCACACTACATTGAAGCGCCACGCTGGGCGCCGCGCACAGCCTACAAGCATGAACGTCCAACATGGTATCCGAAGGTTCGTCGATTCCCACACCATTGGAGGCGCGGCAGCAAGGCCGCGAGCACAGGCCTTTGTCGAATGACCCGCGCGCGACGCGCGAAGGCCGCGCGGGGGTTGGGTGGACGCGCGCGAGTGCGCGTGTGGGTTGGGTGGACGCGCGCGAGTGCGGTCGGCGGTTGCAGGCGGCGCAGACCGACGGTGGCGCGCGCGGGTAGTATCGGCACCGCGGGCGGGACCCGTCGGAGCGCGTAGTTTTGTAGCGATTCTGTCTGTATGTCTGTGAGTATCCAGAATGGCACGAGCTGTTCCAGACGCCTCAGGATCGTATTGGATACATCGCGAACAGGTGTGGATACATTTACATGTATCCCTGGGACACTTTCATTTCCAGGTATATCCGCAACGATCTATTTACAAGGAGCCACACGGATAGATGGGGACAGATACGGATCGACCAGGATCGTGTCGATTCTCACTGGGCTTCATGCCTCGCTCTGCCTGTCTTCGTTCTCCAGAACTTGCTGATGCTCATTAGCCAAAGTGAAATTCTATGTACCACCCTGAGAGGGTGCTTTGCATGGGAATGTGCTGTCAGCTGTCTAGCCTGACTTGAGGATAGTGCACTCGGATTCCTACTGCAATGCGTTCAGCCCGTACTGCGGTGTGTCTGTACCTCGATGGCCTGCTGGGATTGGTCTGCCTCTTTGTGCTCCTAATATCTCATTGAACTTGGCACTATGAAATGTCACTTCATTACGTTCTACGGCTCCGTCCTGAACCATCCTACAATGGGACAATCACCGGATGGTTGGGTCACTCTCACAATAAATAGCCCCTGAATACCGTGGCTTGCCCCCACGTCTGCTCTGCACCACCACGTCCTCCAAACTATCTATCAGCTCTACCGATGGATAGTGCAATCTCCAGGTGTGGTAACAACCAGTTGTGTGCGGCCGCGAAATGCAGCGCATCAGCTAGTCAGGAGATAGCCTGCTCTCGGTGCAGAACCGCGCACTACTGCACTCGCGGACATCAGATGGCGGTGAGTCCTATTAACATGTGTGTCATGCTGTACTAACCTTCCAGCAGGATCTTAGCCGCCACAAGAGGCTTTGCGCGAACCCCACTCGGACGGTCGCTGACCCGAGGGATCAGCCAATCATGACTTTCGAGGTCAAGGGCGTGGACGTCATGCTCTTCCCGCTGAACGGCCTCCCACCTCGCATCATTACGGTGCCATGCCGCGTCTGGATGGACGAGAAGCGGCACGGCCGCAAGGCGGAGTGGATTGACCTCTCCGGCCTCATCGACGGGACCGAGGTCATCTACGGCGCGGTCGGCTTCACGAGACGGAAGTCGAAGCCCCACAGCCGGCTTTATCTCGCCGTCGGCGACCAGTCGCACGTCGAACAACCGGACAACCACTGCGTTAACCGGTACACCGAGGGGCACAACGACCTCGTGTGGTCGGGGAACGTCGTCGGCGTGCGCCGCCGGGAGCCGACGGAGAAATTCGCGCAGTACTTTGACGTCACGGACCAGGATCTCGCCGCCTTCGTCACGTACTTCCAGGAGTTCGGAACCAGACGGGCGCCGGTCGTGCCAGAGTGCCTCATCCTTCACGCTCTCCTCGTCTGAACGGCAGTCATCGCCTCGCCTTCTCGAAGAACGAAGAACTCGACACACGCTGGAGGAAGACGGGGCGCTGCGGTAGCTGTTCGATCGCCGGTCACCGGTCGCAGTGCAACCGCTGTATGTCTGTATCGCTCGAGAGAATCGCTCTATGTACGTTTATAATGCAATGCTTTTTCTGCTCGGATATGTGCTTCGTCGCCCTTAGAAGCAATTGGGCACCAGCTGGCTGGTTGTCGCCTTGCCCGTACCAAGCATGTTCTGTGCACCAGGACGATTGCGTTGTTGTCGACAGACAATCCCGTTGTAGCGTGCATCAAACCTTGTTAGATTGCACACGCACTCTCGCACTCGTCCAACGTCTGCTCTTAGGCTACGACGTGCAGATGCAGATCCACTTCGTGCTTCGTTGTTGCCTCAGTAAGTTCGTCATTAACCCATGCGGTACTGCTGATTGCCCCAATGAACAGGCTTCCTAGCAAGATCCGAAGGCGGCGCACATATGAGCCAACGTCGAAGCTTCACTTGCCACTTGGGCACGACGTTTCCGCCCAGCTCCGCAGCGACACGCCCTCCCGTCGACACCTACGCACGGACCGGCCACCCCTGCTGGCCGCACGGGCATATAGCTACTGGGGCAGACCCACCGAGCCCTCCGGCCGCCGCTATCAACGAACGCGTCCTCCGCCATGGACGCTAGAAGAGAGCGAACACGCTGCTTCGAGTTGTGCACGTACCCAGAGTGTATCGCCCTCGGCTCGGACAACTTGTGCTGCTCACGCTGCAAAACGGCATTCTACTGCACGCGCATCCACCAGCTCAACGTGAGTCTGCCGCGCTCTCCCTCGTGCTCACTCCGCGAATTCCTCATCGACACGATACCCAGGATGCCCAGCGGCACAAGGCAGAGTGCAAGGCCCAAGCCCCGCCCACCCCACCGCAACCTCCACGCCCGCGTACGCGCACCCTCAGGGTGCTGCTCTTTCCGACCGACTCGGACGTGTTGCGCCTCGTCCAGACCGAGTGCCGCATAGACGGACCCCCAGGGGACGAGACCCACCACATCGACTTCCCCGCGCTCCTCCACACGCGCGCCGTTACATCGCTCCCCGTCGGCCACGTCGAGCCCGCCCAGCCCGGCGCCGCGCGCACGCGCCTCTACCTCGCGTTCGACGACTGCTTCGCCGTCAACGGCGCCCCGCCGAACCGCGCAGCGGACGCGATCACTGGGGGGAGTGCGCACACGCGCTGGGCGGGCATGCTGCTCGGGTACCGCGCGCGCGAGCCGGCGATGGAGGTCACGCAGTTTGAGGACGTGGGCGTGGAGGACGTGGCTGCGTTCGCAGCGTTCCTCACCGAGCACGGTGCGCCGCCTGACGAGCCCTCCCCATCCGACTCCTTGCCGCCCGTCGAAAGCGAGTTCGACAGGCTCTTCGAACCGCTCTGGGCGGCGCAGGAGGATCGTTCCGGTGCACGCGAGGACAGCCGTGACGGCTTCCCCCCGTTCCCGGGGCGCGAACAGCCGCGCAGGCGGCCCAGGGCACGGCCCGCGCGGGCGAGGACTTGGGAGGAGGAAAGACGCGCGCTGGCGCTGTCGTTCACGTACATCATCATGGAGGAGTCCCTGCGGCAGCGGGACGAGGTGCGGCGGTTCGTCAGGGCCGAGACGCAGCGCACGGTGCTGACGACGGTGATCGCGGCCCTCCGGCGCGTGGCGCCTCGTTGTCCTGCCCGCCCTCGCGATACCGGGGATCCTGTTCAGGGTGTCCCTGGGTATTTCACGTGGGACAGTGCGGTTTGGCTGGCAGGCCGTGCAGGCGTTGGTCGTCGCCGTCATGTAAGATCGTGCAAGCAAGAAGTAGACATTACAGAATTAGCCGTGTGTGTAATACAAGCCCTGCGTCAGATGTGCAGCTCCTTCTCTTTGGGATTCGGATGCGCCTCCACGTCCACGACCTCCACCACGTCGTCGTCGTCGTTGTCCGCGTCGTCTTGCGGCAGAATGAGGTTAAGCACGAGCGCGACCAAGCCCGCCATCAAGACTATCCTCCAGGTCAGCGTCACAGACCCCGATACGCATACAGAACAGAAGATACGCACAGGGCGTGCTGAGCACGATGGTGATAGAGTCGAAGAGGCCCTGGAGGCCCTTGTTCGGGCTGCTGACGCCGTCGAAGAGGTGCGTGAAGATCGTGGGCACGAGCAGGTCCCCGATCCCGAACGAGAACGCGGCGGCGAGCACGAAGCGGTCGCGCCGCGTGAAGCGGTTGTACGAGAGCACGCGCACGCCGGACGTCGCGACCGTCGCGAAGAGGAACGTCGTCACCCCGCCGAGCACTGGGTTCGGGACTGCGGTAGGGGGTGGTGAGTGAGCTGATGGCGTGAGCGGTAAGGGGACGGGACGTACTGGCTAGGAAGACCCCGGAGATCTTGCCGAGGACGCCGAACAAAATGAGGAAGAAGCAGCAGAACCGACCCGCCGTGCGGTTTGCACAACGCGTGATGGCAATCACACCATTGTTCTGCAGTGGTTGGTCGAATGAATAATTGTACGGGTATATGCATGCATGGAAGGCTTACCTGTGCAAAGATGGACAGAGGTGTCACCGTGAACAGTGCGGATAGGAAGCCGCCAATGCCGTCGCTCTGCGGAGTATATCAGCACCGTGGCCTAGAGGCATTGAGAGGGTACTTACCAGAACACCTCCCTGAATGCGAGAGTCGAACTCCTCACCTACTACCGATACTCGAGAGACTTCCGCGGACGCGGTGATATCTCCGATAGCCTCCATAGCGAGAGAGACTTCAAGCAAAACGCATCAGAATTTCCTACCGCCCCGAGTGTGATTGCAGGTGTTTCGTACCATATACAGCGAGCATCGGGAGGATAGCAGGGGCGTAGACGCGGATCTTGAATGTATGCACCCTAGCGAAGTGTAAGCAAAAGTCGGAAACACTGGGTGAATGGAATGTTCACCAGAGGAAAGTGATAGCAGGGGCGGTTGTGATGCTGCTCCCATCGATGTATCCCGCTGCACCCGCAACGATGCAGCCCACCGCCAAACCCACGATGACGGAGATGTTCTTCAGGAAGGGCGACCCGAAGAGCTCCGTGAGGATGATGCTGACGAATGAGAGGAAGCCAAGGCCAATGAACTCGGGAGAGCCCCAGGGCAGAGGCCGCGGTGCGGCGATGTTAGGGCAGAGCTGGAAGAAGCCAGAGGCCGGGCGACCAGAGCAGTCGTTCGATCCGCCGCCCCAGTTGGGAATTCCGGAGGAACCAATAAGAGAAGCACCAATCATGACGATGACCGTACCTGCGGGGGGAGGGGGGGGCTTAGTAGCAATCAAAGAGGCTACAGATGAATTTGACTTACCAGTGACCATGGGCGGGAAGACGCGCTTGAGTATCCGGGGAGGAACGAAAGACATGAATATCTCAAGGAATGCGCAGATCATAGACGTCCCGAGAACCATGCCGTACGCGTCTGGACAAGGACCTCGCGTGACGGTTCCATCGGCGGCAACGGTGGACGGGCACGTTCCGTCTGCGTACATGGCATTGAATATCTATAGGCAGTGGGTCAGACATGGCACAATAATCATCCCAATTGTACGTACCGCATTGGCTGTACTCAAGGTAGCAAAACTGGTGCCGACGACCGAGATGAGGCCTGTACCGAGGAAATAGTTCCCAAACAGCCTTATACGCGACATCTGGACCAGACTGAGGATTCCTGGCAGGGCTATGTGTCAGTACATTCAGTAGACCGTAGTATTCAGGTTCGCTTACCGCAGCCAATCAAGGACGCCGAAATCATGTATGCGGACGTCTGATAATCCAGACTGAGTGCGTTCGCAAAGATGATGGGAGGGGTGATGAGCCCGGCTAGCATAGCCAGCGCATGTTGCAGTCCACTCGCGGCTGCGAGTATGATGGGGAGCTCGGAGTCGAGAGCGTAGAACGGCGGGCCTGTCCTCGCCTGTCTTGAGCGGGCGCGCCCGAACCGCCATGGAATGGTGGGCATGCAGAGCCATGCATAGTCGTAGTCTCCGACCCAGCCATGCCTAGTGGTGACCTTCTTGTGGAGGTGCTTGACGCGGTCGCCGACACCCCAGCGGCGCTTCGTTGTGCGAGCAGTGGAGATCCGCTCAGGCTCGAAGGAGGGCGAGGAGATCTTCTCCGGCTGCTCCGTGGTCACCGAGTGAATCGACATGGCTGCCTGGGGTGGAGGTGCGGAGGGGGAGCGGAAGAGCACTCGACTAGCCGTCCCCGCTGTGCGCAGAAATATATAGCGCCGCTTGCGGACACATCTGGGCTCTGTACAACCTGTGGAGGTGATAAGAAGGCGTCTGGTGCCTGTAGACGAGATAAACCTTCCCGCACCCCTGCCACGCTATCTCGCAAACTTACTTTGTGGCGTCGGGCGCCCATAGATAAGTACATCCGATCCCTCAGCGCTTCGCTCCCCGCATCGAGCGCTCATTGGCGCGATCACGGCGGGCGCCTATTGCACCACGCTCCCCGGACGCGGTACCGTCGCGTGAATCATTCGCTGCAAGCACTCGAGAGACTCAAAGGGTGTCGGCACTTGTACTACAACCTCTTCATCTCAATAAACAAGAACCCGGGCACTGGCATCTGATATGGCACCAGATCTCACAGCGCATCTCGAGTACCTCGTCAGCACCGCCGAGGAATCCGCAGATCGCGAGAAACGCCTCTTGGACGAGTGGGCGAGGTCCGTATCACCTCTATCCATTCTTGGTACCCGAGCACAGCTGATACCTTTCAGGTACTCGGTGCCAAACAACAGTGGGTGGTCCCCTATCCTTCTGTCATCAGTCTCCTCAGTGTCCGCTAGCTGGGGTGCCGCCCAAGGAGCTTGCCGGCGACCTCAGCGAAGAGGACGGCTGGGACTCCGTCCTCGAATTCATTCAAGGCTCGTCAAACGCTCCTGCAAGCCATTCCAATGCTTCCATAGTTGCCGCACTCCTCTCGTGTGTACCCTGCAACAATATATTTCTTCACCGGTTGATGAATTGCATTCGTAGGAAACCCGATGTAGAACATCTGCTGCCGTCTCTTGTGTCTCTTCTGTCGTCATCGAAGCCAGACGATGCGATTTCGGAAGAGCTTGTTGAAATGATCGGGTTTGACAACATCGAGCTCTCGATGCAACTGCTTGCCAGGCGCCAAGAGGCGGCCCGAGAGCTCACTGCATACCTCAGTGGAGGCTTGAACGAACCACAGCCGGCACCACGCCGACAGGCCAATGGCCGCAGCAAGGGCAAGCAGAGGGAGGGTATGGTCACCTACCGTAACTCATGTTCCCGATAATCTAACGTCATGCACGGCTTAGCCCCATCTTCGCAATTGGACCTGCTTGATCCAGCTGAAGCTCGACGACGCATGGAAGAAACATTACGAGCGAATGCAGAGCGCCCCTTGTACACGGGAACTGCAGTAAGTCATTTCTCATTTATCCGAAGGCGCATATATAGGTTTGCTGACCTGGGGATTCATCAGCACGACGCGCCGGAGGCGCTCCCGCATGTCTATACATCTGCATCTGTGGTGCAGGGTAACGTACTCTCTCATCTTGGGACACGTTATATGCTGCCGTTGGGGACTACCCGGCGTGAATACGAGGTAGACCTCGGCACGGATCCGTAGGCTATGCCAATCCCACTGAAACTCTGCTGCAGGAATACGAGGAAGTCACACTACCTCCTGCGAAGACTGTACCGCCTCGCGCATCGGAGCGCCTCATACCAGTCTCTGAACTGGAGCCGCTTGCGAAAGGATCGTTCCCAGTACGTCGTCGCTGAGATGTATGCAGCTCAATGCGTGATTGAATGCCATCCTTCGCAGGGCTACACCTCTCTCAACAGGATTCAATCGATCGTCTACCCAACTGCATACCACTCAAACGAGAACATGCTGATCTGCGGTAAGCTAGCTCATGCCAGCCACGTAGCACTTGGGCTCATAATACGCTCTGCCTATAGCTCCTACTGGTGCTGTGAGTGAACAAGGCGTACATCGCCTAACGTTACTGAACATGGGAACAGGGTAAAACAGATGTCGCCATGCTTACAGTGCTGCGTGTCCTGGACCAGTATCGGTCTCATGATTCCACCTCGGGCAACTTGGCAGCGACAATAGACAGGGACAAGTTCAAGATTATCTACGTGTAAGTCGAGAACAGCTACGGGATTCATCCTTTGTGAACTGATGACCTGAGACGCCGTGGTTCCCAGTGCGCCCATGAAAGCGTTGGCTTCCGAAATCGTGCGCAAACTCGGAAAACGATTGCAATGGTTGTCCATACGCGTGCGCGAGCTCACAGGTGTGCCTTGTGTATTCTGCCTGGGTGCATGTATGCTGAATACAATGTAGGTGATATGCAACTCACGAAGAAAGAAATCGCTGAGACGCAGATTATCGTGACGACGCCGGAGAAGTGGGACGTCGTCACGAGGAAGCCTACGGGCGAAGGCGAGCTTGCGTCGGTCAGTCCTCCGTTGTATCTGGGATCGTACGGCACGACTCTTGACCTGGCTATTACGATTGCAGAAAGTCAAGCTGCTCATCATTGACGAGGTGCATCTGCTCAACGACGAACGTGGTGCTGTCATCGAGACTATTGTCGCGCGTACCCTGAGACAGGTCAGCGGCAAGGAAGACATGATTTTTAGGCGGGCACTGACATCAGTATAGGTCGAGTCCACGCAATCCGTCATTCGCATTGTCGGGTTGAGTGCTACTCTCCCAAATTACATCGACGTTGCCGACTTCCTGAGGTATGAGCTCATAATCTACAGGCGTCCCTGCGGCCGTGGTATTCATCTCTACTCACAGCGTGAACCGTCACACCGGCCTGTTCTACTTCGACTCCTCCTTCCGGCCCGTCCCGCTCGAGCAGCACTTCATCGGCGTGCGCGGAAAACCCAACAGCCCGACGTCGAAGAAGAACCTCGACCGCGTCACGTACGAGAAGGTCGCGGAGCTCGTGCGCGAGGGGCACCAGGTGATGGTGTTCGTGCACGCGCGCAAGGAGACGGTCAAGGCCGCGGAGGCGATCAAGGAGGCCGCGCTCGCGGACGGCGCGCTCGACGACTTCAGCTGCCAGGAGCACCCGCAGTTCGACTTCTTCCGGCGCGACGTCGGGCAGTCGCGCAACAAGGAGATGCGCCAGCTGTTTGACCACGGGTTTGGGATACATCATGCGGGCATGCTGAGGACGGACAGGAACATGATGGAGCGGATGTTCGAGGCGCGTGCGATCAAGGTAGGTTCCGGTAGGTGTGCTTGATGGGCGACGGTGACTTATAGGGGATAGGTTCTATGCTGTACGGCGACTCTAGCATGGGGTGTCAACTTGCCCGCGCATGCAGGTGTGTCGCGTGGTCCAGCGGGAGGCAATTCGCATATTGACTCCTGGGCTCAGTCATCATCAAGGGTACACAGGTGTACGACAGCGCCAAGGGTGCCTTCACGGACCTGTCCGTGCTCGACGTCTTGCAGGTCTTCGGTCGCGCAGGTCGTCCGGGTCTGGAAGACAGTGGTGTTGGTTACATTTGCACCACGGAAGACAAACTCACACATTACCTCGATGCCGTGACATCCCAAGTAAGTCCTATCGCATCGTATGATTGCGGCAAGTCACTCAACCTGTATTCAGGTCCCAATAGAGTCCAAGTATGTAACGTGTACTGCAGCCGCCAGTCCATCTTACTGATCACCATGCAGGTTCGTTGCTGGGATGATCGACTCCCTGAACGCGGAAATCGCTCTCGGTACAGTCGCCAACGTACATGACGCCGTCCAGTGGCTCGGCTACACCTATCTCTTCGTCCGCATGCGCAAGAATCCCTTCACCTACGGTCAGCTTTTCACGCATCACATCTACGCACTCGTCCGCGTACTCATCCCTCGGAAGGCCTCGCGTGGGACGAAGTGGCGGACGACCCGTACCTCGGTGCGAAGCGGAACCAGCTCATCACCTCCGCGGCGCTGCAGCTCGCGGAGGCGCGCATGATCGCGTTCGACCGCCAGACGGGCAGCCTCGTTGTCACTGACCTCGGGCGGATTGCCGCCAAGTACTACATCCGGCACAAGTCCATCGAGATCTTCAACGAGAAGTTCCGGTCAAAGATGTCGGAGGCGGACGTCCTCGCGATGCTGGCTATGAGCACGGAGGTGTGTCATACTCGGGGAATGGAAGGGCGATGCTGACTGCAAGCGCTTCGTGTAGTTCGACCAGATACAAGTTCGGGAGAACGAGGTCAAGGAGCTGGAGGCGATGATGGAGAATATTCCATGCGCCGTCAAGGTATACTCCATCCCTTCCCTTCAACCTCGCTTATGATGCTCGTGCTGACCTCGATCTCTAGGGCGGCACCGACACGAGTCAAGGCAAAGTAAACATCTTGCTCCAGGCCTACATCTCCCAGCAGAGACCAGAAGACTTTGCGCTCGTCTCCGACCAAGCTTACGCAGCACAGAACGGCGGCCGTATCATCCGCGCCCTCCTCGAGATCGCCATCTCCCGCAAGTGGGCGAATGTCAGCGCCGTGCTCATGGGTATGAGCAAGGCGATCGAGAAGCGCTTGTGGCCCTTCGATAACCCTCTAAAGCAATTCGATGGGCTGAAGGCAGACGTCCTCTACAACCTCGAGCGCTGGGCAGACGACTACAGCGTCGCCGAGCTAGCGGGGATGAGCGCCGAAGAGCTCGGGAAGCTCCTCCGCCTCAACGAGCGGCACGGTTCCGCGGTACGCGACGCGGCCAAGCAGTTCCCGACTGTCCGCATCACCTACAACTTGCGGCCGTTGGGAGCAGACGTCCTCAAGATCGCAATCAAGGTCGAGCGCGCGTTCAACTGGAGTAGCAAGGTGCACGGGTCTGCCGAGCCCTTCTGGATCTGGGTGGAAGATCACGACGGGACGAACATCCTGCAGCTGTCCCACCTGATCTTCCGGCCGACGACGGAGACCCTCGCCGTCGACTTCATCATCTCGATTCCGAGCCAGAAGCGACCACCGTCGGTCACGATCCGCTTCGTGTCGGACCGATGGCAAGGCGCCGAGGAGGAGGTTGAGGTGTATCTGGAGGAGCTTGTCATGCCTGCCGCGTCGGATTCGCACACGCCTCGGCTCGACATTCCCTTCCTCCCGCTCTCTGTTGTACAGAACCCGCCGTTGCAGGACTTCCTCGCGCCCAGGCTGCACGGGTTCAATGCCATTCAAAGCCAGGCCTTCTGGAGCGTGACGAAGACTAGGTTGAACACGCTTCTCTGTGCACCAACTGCGTGCGGCAAGTCGGTTTTGGGGCATATAGCGATATGGTGAGTGAGACACTCGTCTTCGCAGTACTCTGCTCATAACCACTCTCACGATAGGGAAACTCTGAAGAATTCTCCCGCGGCTTCATGGGCTCTTGTTGTTGCCCCTCGACGAAGCATTGCATTGGAGTTAGCGTCCGACTTGCGATTATCCTCCAAGGGGCAGGACGCGACGGTAGACCTCATCGGGAGCGACCACCTTTTCGACAAGCCCACCCGCAAAGCCGTACGCATCGCGACAGCAACGGACCTCTTCAACGCGCTCTCCCATCAGCGCAATCTCAAGGAGGCTCTGTCAAAACTGCGGCTGGTCGTATGCGAGAGCCTCGAACTCTTGGACGCAGTGTACGAATTGGGCTTATCGCTGCTCCTCCACGCCACACAAGCATATCCCGTCCGCTTCCTCGGGCTCTCAAACTCGCTCAACGACTGCGCCGACCTCGCCGCCTGGCTCGACGTCGACCCGCTCGCCCTCCACAGCTTCAAGCCGAGCGACCGCGACCAGGCGCTCACGATCTCCTCGCAGACATTCACCATCCCGCACTCAGCCGCGCTCTTCAAGGCGATGGCCAAACCCGCGCACGCAGCCATCCAAGCCGCGCGCGGCGAGCCCGCCATCGTCTTCGTGCCTTCGCGCAATCAGTGCACGTCCGTCGCGCTCGACCTCATCACGCAATGCGCGCTCGAGATGGAGACCGCGCGCGGGTACCTCCCCGCGGACGCCTCGCTCGAGCACCTCGAGTACCACATCTCGCGGCTGCAGAACCCGGGCGCGCTGCGCGACTTCATCACGCGCGGCGTCGGCTTCTTCCACGAGGGCATCGCGAAGCCGGACCGGCTGCTCATGCTCGAGCTGTACGCGGAGGGCGTGCTGCGCGTGCTCGTCGCGCCGCGCGAGGCGTGCTGGACGCTGCCCGTGCGCGCGCCGACGGTCGTCGTGCTCGGCACGCAGTACGTGCACGCCGTGCCGGGGAGCGACGAGCGCCAGGTGCGCGAGTACGCGCTCGAGGAGCTCGTGCGCATGCAGGGCAAGGCGGTGCGCCACCGCGGCGCGGGCCACTTCCACCTCTTCTGCCAGGCGGAGGGCAAGGACACGATCACCCGCTTCCTGAACGACGGGCTTCCGCTCGAGTCGCGCCTGCTCGAGACGGACACGCTGCGGACGTGGTTCAGGGCCCGGCGCAAGGACGGGGGCATCCCGGACAAGCACGCGGCCGTGGACGTCCTCTCGTGCACGTTCCTCGCGCGGCGGCTCGTCAGCAACCCGGCGTATTACGACGCGCGGTCGACGTCTGTCAACGAGCTCTTATCGCGGATAGTGGACCAGTTGGACGGGTAGCGGCTTTGAGGCGTACAACAGTTTTTGCGTGCGGAAGCAGTTTTACACATGTAGCATACAACTTCGATCCAGTCCTCGGACCGGCCTCTATAGACAACCACACTGACCGGCGGCAACCCAACGACGGAGATTATGCGAGGAACTTCTTCAGGTTCTGGAGACGCTCCACGGCGTGTTTCAGCGTGTCGACGTCCTTGCAGAACGCGAACCGCGCGTAGCTCTCGCCAATCGACGTGTGCTCCTCGCAGTAGAACTAGCGATGGCGCGATGTCAGCTCCGCAGGCACCATATGGACAGGCGGCGAAACACGTACCTCGCTGACGGGAATTGAAGACACGCCGATTTCCATCGCGATGAACCAACACGCCCTGTCGAGATGAGTGAGCGTCCGCCCTGCGTCCGATACCGCAGTATTTCCTACTTGAAATCGCGTCCCCTGCCTTCCACGCTCTGCGGGAACGGGTAGTCGTCGGGCCACCGCACGTTGGATATATCCTGGGAACGCACTGTCAGCCACATACCGCGATACGGGAACTGAAGAGGCGCGTACCAGAAGCACGAAGTAGCTCCCTTGCGGGTTCGTGTACTTCATCCCGAGCTTGTCAAATCCTGCGGTGAGAATCTCGCGGCGCTCCTCGTACTGGTCGCGCTGCTGGCGCAAAAATCCACGTTTCTTGGCCTGCTCGAGGCCGACGGCGGACGCCTCCTGCAGCGGGGAGTTGCTGCAGAACACGATCCGGGTCGTCGCCGCGAGCGTGGGCTGGATGATTGAGGCTGGGCCAATGAGCCAGCCGACCCGCCAGCCGGTCGCGGCGAACATCTCTGCAACGATAGCGGCGGACGTCAGTGCACGGGGGATTCCTCGGAGTAGATAGGAGCGGGCGCAGACGCACTGCCAGCGGAGCCCACGGTCACGGTGCGGTCCCACATCCCGGGGAGGGTGGCGATGCGGACGTGCTCGTTATCGTCGAAGACGAGGGAATCGTACTGCGGGCGTGTCAGCGGAAGTGGACGTAGAGAAGCAGCGGGTGGGGCGGGTGCTTACGACTTCGTCCGACATTACGAGCAGGTTGTGCTCCTCTGCGATGGCGGCGATTTGCTCGAGCTCGTGCCGCGTGAAGACCTTCCCCACGGGGTTGTGCGGGGTGTTCACGATGATCATCTTCGTGCGCGGGGTCACGGCGCGCCTGCGCATGCATTGGATGAGCATGCTTTACCGGGTCCGTGGCGGCGGGCACCTACCGGAGTTCGTCGAAATCGATGGTCCACTCGGAACTGCTGTGCCGACCGTCATGTCCGGGCGGGTGCAGCGGAACGTAGACGGGTACGCCGCCATTGAACGTGACCGAGGGCAGGTACTGATCGAAGAACGGCTCGAACATGATGACCTCGTCGCCATGCTCGAGGAAGGCGACGAAGACCGAGTACTGTCCTGGCGGGATGTCAGGACGAATGGATCGCTACTCCGGGGAGCTCGGACATACCTTCGTTCGCCCCGCTCGTAACAAGAATTTCGGAGTCGACATCGAGATCCCTGCCAAACTCCGGACTGTAGTGCGCCTTGAGGGCTTCCCGGAGGCGAATGCGGCCCCTTGGGTGGGAGTAGTGGTTCGCGACTACCGAGTTGAGCGCCTCTCCTGCAGCGTCCTTGACCCACTGCGGAGGGGGAAAGTTCATGTACCCCTGGCCGAGGTTGATGCAGTCCGCGGGGAGATTGGCAGCGCTAGTGCGCCGTGAGCGGATGCACCGGATGCGCAGAGATCACACGACGTACTTGAAGATGGACCAGACATCCTGAGCGAGAGCTCTGCCCTCCTTGAGGCGAGAGGAGAAGGGGACGAGGTTTGAGCGGTCCGGGTGGTGATTAGCTCCGTTTGTACCATTCGAGCGCGTTTCTGCGGAGGGCGACATGGTGCACGGCGCTCGGGAAGCAGGGCGAGTCAGG
The DNA here is from genome assembly GCA_001304625.1 of Trametes sp. AH28-2. Lineage (NCBI taxonomy): Eukaryota > Fungi > Basidiomycota > Agaricomycetes > Polyporales > Polyporaceae > Trametes > Trametes sp. AH28-2. The sequence continues at coordinate 429,303 of KQ464079.1, read as the reverse complement.
GAGAGGAGGGCGGCGGTTAAAGCTTATATCGGGGGCAGTCGACCGAGTCAGAGTGTCCCACAGTGCGAAGACGGGTGCTGGCGACACGACAGCGGTTCTCTTGCAATCGAGGCGGTGAGCTTGGTTGTCTGAGGCCGTCGAGGTCGTCTGCCAGGCTTTGAAGAGCGACGGCCCACCGCTCAGCTCAGCCTCTCGTGCCATCCCAGCCAATCATCGCGTCAGCGTCTCGCCACGAAACTCTCTTCCAGTCTCTTCCAGTGCGCCGGCCGAGCATCCCGCCCTGCTCCCGCCCATTCCTGTCGTTATTCCGTCTGGAGGGGACTGCCATGGATCACAGACAAGTCGGATGGGCACAGCAGCGAGCAGAGACCGAGACAGGTGTTGATACAGCCCCTCGCAGTGAGCGCCCAGCGTATACACGTACCTCCACTCCGAGCACATCGGCTTCCGCGGTGTGAAGAGCGGCGGCCCGGCTCAGCCTCGCGGTACACAGTCGTCCACAACTCTCCCTCCTGCCACCAAACCACCATCGTCGCATGCGCACAAGGCCGACTTGCTTCGTCCGACACTCGTCCTGGGCTGGCTCAGCATGCTCGCGAAACCTTCGATATGTGCTATCTTCAGTGCGGGCTCTAAATATATGCGGCATTCCTCCATCCCAGTCGCCCTCAATCTGAGTCCAGGACTCCCGCCTTGAGCCTATCACCTCCCCAACACCCCGCGCATTGCAGTGAGCGGCGTGGATGTACCTCAAGGCGGGCCATGTGGGCACCATTACTCGAAAAGCCCGGAAAATGCAGACCAGTGTGCCTCTCACGACCCTCGGAATGGTCCCGCGACATTCGTACGGAAGCTTGCCTCTTACGACATAGCCGCATTTCGACGCCAAAAATGTGCGCTGTCTCTCCTCGACAACTCGCACTCCATCGCAAATGTGTCTTCGAACACGCGCGGGCACCATCGCCAATGTGCAATGTACGCTTCTATCTGCGCTCGCTACGTCAAGTAGGCTATAATCCTCTCAACATCACATGCTCATACCTCAACCTATCAGATTATCCGCCAACGCTCGCGCTTGATTGGCGTATGTCATGCAATTGGTAGCGCAGGATGCATATCAAGTAGTCGCCGGCGACTTCTATACACTTCCGAACCGAACCTTACCCGTTCTGCCACCGAGTCTTCACCGTCGAGAGGCGACTTGGGCGAAGCTCGGGCCTCTATGCCTAGCGAGCACTGATCATTCGTCGCACGTCATTCCGCCTCGGATACAAGCACCCCATTCACTTGCCCCACACCGCGATGCAATGCCCCGAACATTTGAAGACGATTACCCCGGATCCTCGACGCATGCTCAGGAACTTCTCGACTCGGTGCCCGCAGCCAGATCCCGACCTGACGATGACCTCAGTTCACTCACCGCGCCTCGATAGTCTGCAAATAACTTCTCTTACGCATGCTGCTGTCCAATATCACGCGGCCGCCGGTCGGGCATTTTCTGCTAGCGCAGCCTGGCCGCGGAAGGAATGCTTCCCCTTAGCCCGTGTAGGACAACATAAATACCATCGCTCGGCTAACATGTCGGTGTGAGCAGCACCTCCAACGCCAGCCCAGCTACTGTCGAGCCCGAGATGTCTTGGCCAACGATCTCTCTCAACCTGCGCCCTCGCACCTTCGAGCCGACCGATGAGGACAAACGCATCAAGGCCGCACAGCAGAAGAAGGCGATCGAGGAGCTGTGGCTGCTCATTGCGGCGATCATCGCTTTGCTCTTCGTCGTTCGTGTCCTGCGCTTTGCCTTCGTGAAGCTCTTCCGCCGGCGTTCGCAGCAACAGTCCCCTAGCCAGTCCGAGAAGGCTTCGCCCGAGGCCATCCTTCCTGGCCGCGCTGGGAGGGCGTCATGGAGGCGTATTCCTGCCGCGGTTGCCTCGGGCTTCCGTGTGGTCGCCTTCCGCATCCAAGTTCCTCTTGGTGTCGGCGTAGCGTCTTTCACGGAGTTGTTCTTCATCTGCGGCTACATCGCCACTATGTTGGCTCTCTCCTTGACAAACAGTGAGTGAAAATTATCCTACCAGCTCGTACATCAGTCATATTGACCACTGCACTCTACAGCTTTCGACCTGCAGTACTGGTTCTTCGAAGATAGGGCGGCCCACCTGGCTTCTTGCCAGCTCCCGTTCATCGTCGCTCTGGCGGGCAAGAACAACATTATCTCATGTGAGTAAATCGCGGTTACTTCAATTGTACTATAGTTGCTGATTAGGCAAAAGTCTTTACCGGTATTGGCCACGAAAAGGTCAGCAGCCGCGAATATCTCTAAACGGTGTCGGGTACTAATATCAAGATGTATAGCTGAACGTTTTCCACCGCGCTACTGCGAGGACCTGCCTCATTCTCCTGTGGATTCACGCCCTGAGCCGAGCGATTTCCGGGTAAGCAAAGCCTGGACTCATGCTGGGAATTGTGACTCATTTCTCTGTAGTCTTCCGGAGAAGTTCGACTTCACACACGGTTGGATGCGTTGGGGTGCCGTCGGCCTTGCAGCGTTCACCCTGGCGACAATCCTCTCGGTCCGCTTCATCCGGAACGCCTTCTTCGAGTTCTTCCTTCTCTCGCACATCGTCCTTGTCGGGTGAGTGACCTCGTGGCCCGCCTTCCTCATTCAGTGCTGACGTCGCTTCGCACGCTCGCAGTATCTTCATCATCGGCGGATATCTCCACGCACGGGCAGTCGAGTGCGTCGTCCACGTGTCCGCCGTTCGCGGCTAGAATTGCGCTTGCTGACCTGCCATCTGCAGCTTCGGCGATTACTTCTGGCCCGCGCTGGTCGTCTGGGCGTTCGACCGCGTCCTCCGCACCGCACGCCTGCTGTGGAACAACCGCGGCAAGGGCGGCGCGGACCGCGAGTTTGGCACTGCGACCGTTGAGCTCGTCTCCCCCGACACGATCTGCCTCACGCTCAAACGGAAGATGAACTGGCGCGCGGGCCAGCACGCGTACGTCGTGCTGCCGAGCGTGAGCGAGCTCCCGACGGAGGCGCACCCGTTCACGATCGCGAGCATCTCGAAGGCGCTCGACGGGTCCGAGGGCGCGAGCGAGAAGGACGTCGTGTTCATCGTCCGTGGCAGGAACGGCTTCACGGGCCGTCTCCGGGAGCATGCCCAGCGCGGCGAGTCGCGCGTCCCCGCGTTTATCGACGGGCCGTACGGGTGCCCGCCGGACCTGTCGAAGTACAGCACCTGCATCCTGGTGGCTGGTGAGTTCGCTCGATGCTCGGTCTCAGAAGTGTCGACTGACGGGAATTGCAGGCGGTTCTGGCGTATCGTACACGCTCCCGCTTCTCCTGGACCTTGTGCAGTGAGTCACTTATCGTATCGCAGCGGATGGGCTTGGCTGATTGAGTCTCTTCCCCGCCAGCCGCGCGCGTGCAGGAACGTCGGACGTGCGTCGGGCCATCTTCGTATGGGCAGTCCGAGATGCAGGTACGGCCGCCGTCGACGATACACTCTCCCGACCGGGCTTCTCACGCATCTCACCCTCACAGAGCACCTCCAGTGGATCTCCAAGGTCCTGAACGAGGCGCTCGCCGCCGCGCAGTCCACCGGGCTGGCGATCGAGACCAACGTATACATCACGGGCCCGACGTGCACGATCCCGCAGCTCGCCCAGAGCGCGTACGCGCCGTCCGACGGGACGTCGACGCCGCCGAGCCCCGCGGAAAAGGAGCTGCCGGTGTACTCGTCGCTGAAGATCACCCACGGGCGCCCGAGCATCCGCCGCATCCTCCAGGAGGGCATTGACTCCTCCACGGGCCCGGTCTCCGTAGATGGTCAGTGTGGCGTTCGCTCCCGGCCTACCTACCTTGAAGTGCTGACGATCGTTTGCAGTGGCTGGGCCTTCCTCGCTGTCCGCGTCGGTCTCGCGCGCGCTCTCCTCGAAGCTTACCAGCCCTACGAGCGTGCTCAGGGGCGCGCCCTCGGTGACGCTCCACGTCGAGACGTTCGGCATGTCTACCTAACGCAACGATTTCTTTCATGATTCTGTGACGATGGCTTCTGGGTGTACGTATGACTACTCTAGATTCTAATTTGTGTACCGGTAGTCTCCCTGTACCCCCCCGCGTTGATACAATATATCCCTTCCAAACTACACATGCGTACGCACTCGTCAACGCCCTGAGTGTCGGACGACACAAGCGAATGGCCTCGTTTCATTAACGAGGCGCCGGTCATGTGACGGAGCGCATCAATTATCACCGAACATTTTGCCTGCGATGATGCACGCTGAGCGCTGAGCCGCCCGCTGCACCTCAGCCCAGCAGCTGCTCTCCCGCCGTCCTCGCCGTGCTATGAGCAGCAGCCTCCACCCTTCCGCCCACTACCTCGGCACGATCGAAGAGTGAGTCTCACCACACGCACGCGTTCCCCCGCCCGCTCAACCGCCCCGCACGTGCAGAGTCGCAAGCAGCACCGTCTCGCCCGCCTCCAACTCCCCGCCAGCCATGCACGACGACTCGGACGAGGAAGAGTTCGTATACCCCGGCACAGAGG